>VZTB01010981.1:40887-84141 GCA_013397245.1 Thryothorus ludovicianus
GATTCCATCTGACTTTAGGACAGCTGTGGCTCCTGTGTCCAGCACACACAGTCCATCCACAGCTGAACAGAATCCAGCCCTAAATGTGTGTGTCCATCCTCTGCCAGAGCTGCATGTGGGATCAGGAATTGGGCTGAAACCCAGCAATGGCAGGAGCAAACCGCTGCCTAAGGTATGTCTGCCCTCAGGATTTAATGCACATCGACTGTTCTTGCCCACCTGGCAACAACTCTGGCTGTTGCCAGTTATGGTGTTATGGCACATATTTTTTTTTTCACTACCACCAAATAACATTTCAGCCTTTGCCCGATGGATCTTGCAGAGAGCTGTTTCAGGAGGGCAGTGACAGCCTGAAGGCAGCTGCAATCAGTGTGATTTTTCAATGTACCGCGATCTTTGCGCAACCTTTTGCTCTCACTTGTCCCTACAGCTTCCTTCTGTACAGTTGATCATATTTTTGAATTGATTTTTCAAACTTACTTTCAAATCCTTGCACAAGCTCCCTCTATATGAGACACAGGGTGTCCAGGGGCCACAGGCATCACTTATGCCTGTTTTCCACCTTGCATCCTAATTTTGACGCATGGAAAGTAAGAAAAGCAGATTTTTTTTATTTTTTTTTTCACTGAAAAATACCAGTTCAGACAAGGCTGCACATGGCACACACAACATCTTGACCTGAAGGACACTTTCCAGGCTGGTATGAGAGGAAGCCTGTAGTTACCTTCCACCCATCTCCATATTTATAGCCTTCATTTACAGCTGGGTTATTGTTTGGTGGCCTCTTTTCTTGGCAGGGGCAATGACTTTTTCTCCTATATTATAAATGAGCAGCCATGTCCATGAGCCTGTTCCAGGTCATTTTCACAGCACGGTGATCACGGGCACAGGGCAGGCTGTGCCATGGGGCAGGCAGCTCCAGCACTGCCAGGTTGGCATGTGGGGCTGCAAAGACAGAAACTGCTTAAAGAGGAGCCCAGGCCATTATTTCTCGTGGTGCACACCATGGGGGAAGCCATCATTGTGTCAGTTTGCTCTGAAGGACCCAGTGCACTCACAGCTTCAAATATTTCTTGGCCCAGGCTCTTGGAGTGCCCAGGAAAGTTGCTCAGAAATCCAGCAATGTCACTCTTTGGTATGTTTCTTCCTAGGCTCATTTTCTTTTGGAAGACAAAAGCAAACCAGATGATTTTTTTTCCTTCCCGCCTCCAGCATCTTCCCTGTCTGACTCTGATCTGAACATTTTGGATAGAAGTGTTCTTGCTTCCTTCAGCCAGCTACAGGCATCAGCTTTTCCAAATCCCCTGTTTTCTCCAGAGGATGAAATGTGTCCACAGACAAGCACAAGCCCAAAGAATCCCCAGACCAGTAAGAGTTGTGAGGCCCAGCTCAGCAGAGCCCTGTGGGCAGTGTGAGGTGTGTGAGGTGTGTCTGATGAGCCCACAGACCCCTGGCATGTTTCCTTGGCTGCTTGTACCACTCTGGGCCCTGCTGGTTCAGGAGGAAACAGGACAAACCCATCCCTTCATTCCTTACAGCCTGCTTTGCCCTTGACTCTCTTGATCTCTTTGAGGCCAGTATCAAATAAAGCCACAGTGAAAACAAACTACCTCAGATTTATGACTTCAAGCCTTAATTAGATGGTTCTTTTGTAGCTGCTCGCTCACTTGCAACATTCCTGGCTCCACGGAGAATGTAGGAGCAGGTATTACACACAGAATTCTCTCCTGATGGGTGACCCCCCCCCCCCCCCCCTCTGGTCTGGGGAGAGATCTCTCATTCTGTCACTGCTGGCAGCAGAGAGGTGAGGTGGGCTGGGCTGCCACGACCCAGCCAGGAGCCAGCAAGGTCCTTCAGGCAGCTGATGAATGTCCCTTGAGTCTGGCTCAGCTTCAACTCGAGATTTTCCAGCTTGGTCTGAGCCTGGGCAACAAGTGAGTCACAGCAGGGAATCACTGTGTGGTGCCAGCTCTGGCAATGGATACTCCTCAGCCCTCTCTAGAAATCCCCACAGCAAGCAGAGCCAGCCCTGGTCAGGCTCCTGTCTGAGGAGAAATGTTCCCAGGTATCACAGTCTGTCTTTTGAGCCAAGGAAAAGCAGACAGTCCTTTCAGGTTTGTCTTAGCTGTTATCCCAACTAGTTAGGATTTCTATTGAATCCCAGGACCTTTTGCATTGGAAAAGATGTTTAAGATCACTGAGTCTAACCATTACCCCAGTGCTCACACACACAATATTAGCCTAGATTGTGTGAGGGCTCAGTCTCAGCTGCCTTCTGCTGAGAGCAGGGAGGGTTGGATTCAAAAAAGAGATTATTGTGCAAAAATAAGAAACCCAACCAAACGAGATTTCCTTCCTAGAAGCCCTTAAGTGGAAATGTCCTTTATCCTTTGCCCTGTCCTGCCTGCCACACCAGCGAGTGAGTGTGAAAGCAAAGTGTGTTTTATTCAAGGGGAAAGCAACAATTCCCTGTGTGTACAACCAGTGACTCCTCTCCACCACTCTGTTGAGTTTGACACTGTAATTCCCCAGCTGTCACCATCATCTGTCATGAATTATTATCTCTCTCATATCACATTAAATATCACTCTTTCTTACATCCCCTTTCCTCTACTGATTGTCTTGTAGGAAGAATATCTTTGCTCCACTAAGCCACATCGGTGGTCTGCAGGATGAGCTGCTCTCTCTGTAAAGCCTCTTACTCTGACACCTCTGGTGGTGTCCAGCACCCACTGCCCTTTCCACTCAGTGGCAAGGTGTTGTGAAGGCCAGGCAAGGTCTGCCTCTCCTTTGAATTTCTTTTCTTCAGCTGAGCAGGAAGCACTTTCCCTTAAATCCTCTTCCCAAAATTCTCTGGCCAAGTGACATCTGTACAATACCAGCAGTTACAGAAAGAAAAGTGATTTTCAGCTCATTTACTAACCAATTAAAAAAGCTATCCATCTTGTTTAGGATAGTCCAGAATGGGGGGGTCTGAGATCCTTGTGATTTAATGACCTTTTAGGTCACATCTGGCTCACCAGAGGCAAGTTTGAACTTGATTATATCAGTTCCCTTTTACAGGAAAGTGTTACTGACCCAAGTAGGGGGTTTGCAGTGAATAGTTTAAGCCCAGGTTTCTGGCTGTGGATTCAGATCACCTGCTTTGGTATTCAGCCTATTTCCCTCTCTCTTGCATGTTTTAATCTTCACGTTGTAGCCAAAACAAATTAAATTGACAAATAGAACTTGACCCACGCATTCAGTTATTGGCATGTTTCCTTATTAAAGGAGAGATAAGTGAAAACATAGAACAAATTATGCAGATAAATATCAGAGAAGTCAAAACTAATCACAGCTCATCATGTTCATGTGAGCAACTGGCACAGAATGCACTCCTGTTGGACTGAACCAGCAAAGTGCCACATGAGTTCCTGTCCCTTTTTCTCCTTCTCCACTCCCTCCTTAGACACCGAATCACAACAGCATTGAGGTTGGAAAAGCACTCTGAGATCATCGAGTGCAGCAGCTCCCCCAGCACTGCCAAGGCCACTAAGCCACATCCCCAGGTGCCACATCCATGTGCCTGCTAAACCCCTCCTGGGATGGGAACTCCACCACTACCCTGGGCAGCTGTGCCAGGGCTGGACCGTCCTTTCTGCAAAGAAATTTTCCCTGCATCCAACCTAATCTTCCCCTGGTGAAATTTGAAGCTATTTTCCCTTGTCCTGACACCTGTTATCTGGGAAAAGAGACTGATCCCCACTTGGCTACAGCCTCCTTTTCTCCAGGATGAGCATTCCCCAGCCCCCTCATCCACTCCCCATCAGACTTGTGCTCTTTCTCCCTGTTCCCTCCCCAACTTGTCTGATTTTCCACAGGAAATGTTTCGCAGCAACATTTCTAGGTTCATCAGAAATATTGGTTTTTATCATTTCAGAGGAACACGTGCCTGAACTCCATGACTGGCTGCACCTGCGAAATCCCAGGGAAGCAAACAAAGTTTGGCTTCAGTGGAGCTCATCACTGGGACCACAGCTGAGGGATCACCTTGCGACCTGGATGACAACAAAGGGAAAACTCACCAAGCATGGAGAGGGGTTGATAGCACCACAGATAGCAGAATGATAACAACATCAGCAAACAGCCCAGTCAACCAGAGCAGGGTGTCTTGGAGGGAACCATTCCTCTACAGGCACTGGATCACAAAGTGTGAGGGGGTTTTAACCTCCCCAAGTCTCAGAATCAAGTGAGTGTCACCTGCTTCAGTCAGGTGCCTTCTTCCCATGGAACAAAGGCCCTCATTTTCTGGGAAAAGCAAAGGCTAAGTCCTGAGGGCCAGGGCACTGCAGCATGCTGCTGGCCTTTTGTTGGACAGCCTTTAAGAGAGGATATGGAACTTGGATTCTAACTGGACTGGGTGTGTCTTACTCAGTAGCTAAAGCCATTGATAAACCCCTCTGCTTCCAGAAAATGCCATCAGCTTCCTCAGAACAACACTCAGTTGCCAATTCCCATTCTCTCCTGGTGCAGGTGCCAAGACTGGAGCAAGAGAACAGGCTGGTGCAGGCAGGTGGCTGCAGGAGAATGCTGCAGGATGGAGTGGAACTGCTCCTGAGCACAAGGAGAAGTGTGAGCCCAGTGTCCCAGCCTCCAGCAGCTCGGGTACATCACCCTGATGCCCACATTGCTGCATCTGCTGTGTGGATGATGAGAGCAGAGGAATTCTGGAGTGTCCTGAGCTTGTTCATAGCTGTGACTCTCCTTGCCCAGCTGTGGGAGCTGAGTGCCTCGGTACCACAAGCAGCATGTGCAAGCTGCAGTCCTGCATAACCTGCAATGATCTTGCACACTATTCCCACTCTGTGATAAAAAAGAAGAGGCAGAAGAAAATCAGAATGCTTGAAACATTTCTAATGGCTTCCAAGCAATGCACAGCACGTTTATCTGCTCTCAGTGAAGGTTAATATTGTGGTTTATATTTTGCATAAATGTACATATTAAGAGCCTCTTCTCTGAACAGTAAATGTTTAAAGCATTGCTTCTTGAAAAATATCTTTTATGTAGTATTAGGTCCTGTCAGAACAGAGGCATATGTCTTCAGTAGTCATCATCAGTTTAGCACTTCAGAGGGTGCCTCTCACTGAATCTTTTATCTTGAGTCACACATAAAAAATTATTCTATTCCCTAGCTCTGTTTTCCTTTTTGCCCAGCTTCAAGCTTAACTGGAACTTTGACAAATTGTAATAGTTGAATACATTATTACATCATTTTTTTCTCGTCAGCGTGTCTGGCCCAATGAGAAACACAAGTGCCAAACCATTGCAAGGGTTTGCATGTACCTGTGACCCAGCTGGAGCAGAGTGTGCCCACACACATTTCCCTCCTCTGGGAACAAGCTCCTGCAGGTTTCTTGTGAAAGGGGGTGCATCCAAACAGCCTAACAGGGCCTGTAAAGGGACATGCCCAGGGGAGGGACAAGTAGCAGGGATTTTCAGCCATCCCATCAGAGGGTGAATTAACACCTGCACTGACAGTTCCTGTGGCAGCCACTGACAAAGGCAGTGACATGGGCACGGTACAAATCTGCAAAGCAAACACCATAACATAGGAGACACTTAGTGCCAGGAAAAGCCCAGAACTGGCTCCCCCTGAGACTTCATCTGTGTATGCTCAGGTACAGCAATGCAAATCACAGACCCTCCCAGCCCACACACTCTGGGACGTGCTCTCACCACCCAGGAGTCAGGGTGAGTGTTTGGGACAGAACTGGACCAGTGCAGTGAGAGGATTGGGCTCCGGGTGTCCAAGGCCAGGTTGGATGGGGCTCGGAGCAGCCAGGGCTGGTGGAAGCTGCCCCTGCCTGTGCCAGAAGGTTGGGACAGGATGATCCTTCAGGCCTCTTCCAACCCAAACCCTTCTATGCTTCTATGACATTTTTTTCCCCATGCAAAGGGTCAGACAATGTGCAAATAACTCTCTGAATGAATGATTAACTGAAGATGTGGAGATGCTGCAGAGCTGCCTGTGGTGAACAAAAGGCCCTCACAGTGCAGAGCCTGTCACAAACAGCACCAGGTTCAAATGTGTTAATTACTGCAACTGTGCTTCCAGGTATTCCTGGAGCAGGCTGGGCAAGGGACTGCCATTCTTTATTACCAAACACTGTTTTATTAACAAAAACTTGTGCACTAGACCTGCATCCTGGCAGCTGACCCAGGTAAACACATGTGCAGTAAATCAGATCCATTGTAAAATAATTTCTGTGCTTTTTGTGGTGCACCTCTGTCCCAGTGGAATAGGGATTATTCTTAAAAGGCAACATTGCACACTGTGAGCTTCCCCACTGCTGCAGGCACAGCAGGTAGTGTCTCCCAGAGCAGAGGAGGGCCAAGGAGCAGTGTGAAAAGGTTCTCCTTGGTTTTATTCAAGATGCACACCAAAACAAGTGTGTGCTTTCCTGAGAGGAATAATCACTTTGGTGGTTATTATCCTACAGAAGATACTTTCTGCTGGGCTAACCTGGTGCATTACCTGTGCTTGCAGATTTAGCTGCTGGATATCTGTGATTCCAAGAAGTTCAGCACAGCGGTATCACACAATCTCTGTTTCCCAATAAGCTGAGGTGATCAAAGCTGGAGGGTAACTCGTAGGTGTTCTGGGAATGTCACACTCAGAGCTGACAGCAGACTGAGCACAGGATGCCATTGCACGCCCTGTGCCAGGGCTCCTGCCAGCCAGACTGATCAAAGGGACTGAGGTTGTACCTCTGCCCCCCGGAGCTGGGATCCCAGCCCTGCCCAGCCCAAGGCACTGAGCACTCAGAGCTTCCAGGGGTCATAAAGGCAAAACTAGCTCGGTCTGAAAGTCGTGCTGGCCTTTCTCCAGTGAGAGGGAGAGGCCACGTTCCCAAGGAGAGGGAACTGGCATCGTCCATGGCACTGGCATGTCTGCAGGGCTGGGTCTCCCTCCCTCTGCCCTCACCTCCACCTTCAGCAGGGCTCTCTCAGCCCGGCCCCACAAGGCAGCACCAGGGCAGAGAAGGGTCTTGTCTAGAAAGCCTTGCTGGGGGAATTCTTTTTCTTAGGGACAGTTGCTCTGTACCATAAGGGTTAACCTAGGCACTACATGATGAAGAAAAAAACATTAAAAATACCAGTGGAGAGATTTCCCACACCTATCTATGTGCATTTAATTTAAAACAGCCTGTCTGGGCATGCTGTAAAGCTGTGAGAGAAAATGAGACATTCCTCTTCCAGCTTTGTTGCTGCTGCAGTTCTCAGGTCTGTCCCATTCCCTCCACACCGATGGTCTGGGTGAACTGGGACCATGACCCCAGCAGTTGGGACAAGTCAGTTTTTAAGCCCCATGTGAGGACATCACAGGGTTGGATAATGAGCTAAAAATTGTTAACATCATTTAAATACCCAGGGAAAAAATTGGCAGTTTCCACATTGCTGAGATAATTTTTTGCTGTGATTGATGAAAGAGGAATGCCTTGGCTTCTAGGCCTGGGAATGCATGTGTGACTGTGATTGGTTTTGCATCACCCTTCTGTGTCCCTCTTCTCTATCAGTTCTTTCTCCAGAACTCAATCTTGAATACAGAAATAATTGAATCTTGTAATTAAATCTCATCCTATGGAAGGAAACCAGGTTTAACTCTGATTTATGAGAATTAGAAAGCGTTATCTGCTCTGATAGGACTTTAAAATAAAAAGCTCAAGCAGCATGAACATTGTGCATCCTGTACCTCAAATAGCTATTTCAATATTAAACAGTTATTTCTAGTAACAATCAATAATAATGGAATTGCTCTTGCAGCAGTAGAGCACGAAAAGGATTGCTCCTTTTCATTTGCTCATTAAAACTGCACTAACACAAAAATACCATGCTACCATGCCCATATTTCTCCCTGTTGTGCCTGGCTTTACACGGATCCAGCCATGAATCTCTAAAATTTCCCTGTCTAGCTTTAATAGAGAAAAATAAACCTACCTCAAATTAAAAAAAAAAAAAAAAAAAGTACATGATTGTCATTCCACAGATTTTAATTCCGTTTTCTTGGTATTTTATAGGCAGGAAAAATAATGCAGTCACAGTTATAAACTTGGTATAAAATAAACTTTAAAGAAGGAGAAAGAGCTCAAACCCACATTCTGATAGCAGTGAAATATTAATAAAAATCCCCCAAGGTTATTTCCAATGAGCTTTCTCCTTACCCTGTGTCACAAATTGCCTTGTACAGGGAAAGGAATTGGTTAAACATTTTGCAGGAGGATGAAATACTGACTTTCTTCAAGAAACAGGAGGAGCACATGGAGACAACTGCATGAGCCTTGTGCTGCAGCTGGATTGTCACCGGCATTGCCGACACATGGAATTTCATCACCAATCCTGCAGTGTGCAGGTTTCAGTTTCAGCCGCAGCTGCCAGGTGACCAAACCTCAGTCCCATTGGTTTTCTGGAAAGCAGAAATTTCAATCTCCCCCGATTGCACAGGATAACTAAAAAATTATCCAAAAGCTCAGCCCTAGTGAATTGTTTTTTTCTCCACTGAGCTCTTCTCAGAAAACTGGATTATGAGTGATGCTCAAGCCCTGTCCTGTCTCCTGGCATTTCAGTGTCTCCCTGAGGACTCTGCCAGGCTGGGCACCAGCTTCACTGTTTATTCCCCCTGCAGGAACATCCCAGCAGCGCCTACATCCACAATGTCCCTTTCTCACCTGCTCAGTCCAGCCGAGCATCCTCCCCTCCGGAGCCCGGGCAGCTGCAGCTCAGCAGGAGAGGAGCCTGGACAGCCCGAGGAGTCAGAGAATGCTCACAGAGCTCCAGAGTGAGGGCAGGCAGGGTCTATCCTGCGCTGCTGCCAGCCTGGCAGGAGCACGGGAGGGAGCCGAGGGGAGGGAGCGGAGGGCACGGAGCAGCAGCAGGGAATAGGAAAGCAGCGAGTGTGGGTGTCAGGATGCTGCTGGGAGCGATGGAGAGGGATGTGGAATGGACGCCAGTACTGGAATCGGGTGGCGGTGCTCAGAGACTGCTCGTTCTCCAGGGACGCTGCCTTGTGGCTTGCATGGTGATTGCTTGAAGCCTGACAGAATTGTTTCTCTTAGGAGGTGAAAATGACGATGTGAGTCAGATCTTTCTTCAGCTCATTCCCTCCCAGTTACAGGTGTTGAAAGTTCTGCTTCTGTAAACATGGGAAAGGTCAGCCATAGCTAGCAGTTTCCATGCTGGCAGTTTTCAGGCACACTTTCCTAGCCAGTTCTGTGCCCTGAAGCCCTTTTTGTTCTCTCTTCCAGTGAGTTTTGAGGCTTTCCAGCTGCCTTTTCCCCTGAACTCAGATAAAACTGCAATGCCCCGCAAGCACTGGCAGCCAGTTTCTTAGGAAAATGTCTGGGTTTGGCACAGTAATTTCTTGTTTAGTTCTTGTAAAGCAACACTTCACCTCAGGCAAGTATCTGCTGTTCATCCTGTTGTCACAGGAGAACGTTCAGAGTTGCCTTTGGTTGCTCAGGTATCACCTCTCCCGTTAGCCTGAGCAGGATCTTTGGTTCCCAAAACCCCACAGGTGTTCATGAACCATCATTATTACTGTTTGGTCACATGCCTCCTTTTCCATGTCTTACATTGTGATTTCCACCATTCCATTCCACATTCTCAATGAACCCAAGAGCATTCATTGTTCACTGGGAGACATCCATCACACTGTTACATGGCTGGAGAAACTGTGGAGTGAGAAAATGACTTTTTCTCCAAAATGGATCTATACCATGCCCTGTAGCTGATTTACATGTTGGAACATGCATATGAGTCATAGATAATAGATATCCTGACTTTAGAGCAGAGTTCAGAACAAAATAAAGCTCAAATGTAAACTCAGTAGAGATTAAAATCCAAAGGGCACAAGCATCTGTCAGTGGCAGAAGAGCAGGAGGAAACAGAAGGTAGGAGAGGGTTGTGTTACAGGCATGGAGGAAGGAGAAGAGCCAGATCTGAGGCAATCAGGGGACCTGGAACATAAAATTGCATTTTTTTTTTTTATTTTTTTTTTGTAGTGTAAGCCTTCATATGGATCTCATACACCTGAGCCTGAACAGATTAAACCAACAACCTGCCAGTGGCGCATAAATGGCCGTGGATTTATGCCTGGGGCTGGCTGCTTCACTTCAGAACTTGTGCCAGGGATGGGAAAAGCCTAAAGCTCTTGGAGCTGGCTTGGAGTGGGGGCTACTGGGTGTGCTGCACTGAACCCCCTGACTCCTCTGCAAGTGGCTCAGCTCCACCATGGGCAGAGGGAGTTCCGCAAGAGCAGAGGTGAGTAGCTCTGTGCTAATTCCTGCCTTCTGTGCTGAATCCTGCTGAAGTCAATGAAATCTTGCTGGAGGCAAGAGAGGAGATTTTGGAGGATTTGCAGATTCCCAGAAGGCTCCCCAGAAGGATGCTCAGGGCCAAACAAACCCTGGGCTGATCTGCTCAGATGGTGCCAGGACATGTGCAGGGCCAGGCACGTCAGGGAGGCACCACAGGAGCCTGCAGCATTCACTGTGCCAAGGCATCGTGGCAGGGTCAGGATGGAGCCCAAAGGAGCCCTCAGTCTTTGGGAAGGAAGCCAAAGAAAGGAAACTAAAGCAAACCCAGAGGATTGTGTGAAATCCTGATCAACCCTGAGGAGAGCTTGGAGCATGGGCCAGCTGGGGGACTGGATGTGCAAAGTGACAGACAGATGCTCATGCTCAAAAGGCATCCTGGCCTCCTTGGAAAAAGGCATTTTTTTATTCTAGAAAGGCATCTGTGCAGTGGGAAAATGATGGGAGAATGTAAGACTGCTTGAGGAGATTGGAAGGATGAGGGTGTGTGAATTGAACAGAAGGTAAGGAATTGTTCCAGCACAGGATGGGCAGGGAGACAGTGGTGACAAAGATGCTGTGTAGGGATATGAAATCCTGTGGATCTTAGAGTCCCTAAAGCCAACAATCTGATAGCACCACAAAACAACCCATAATTTCCTCAAGCAGTGTCTAGCTTTGACTGTCACTTCAACTTTCACAGAGTTACAGAGGATTTAAAGCAGGGAAATGTGATGTCACAATATTGAAAGCACAGCACTTCAAGGGAATGCAGGAAATGGGATCAGTGATGTGGATTTGTGAGAAGCTTCTCAAAAAGTGGAAGCAAAGGGATCTGGGGGGTGCTGCCATGCTTTGCTTTGCTGCAGAAATGGCAAAGGTAGGAAAAACAACAAGAAAAGAAAGAAAAAATTGAAGGAGGATTTAATTCAAGGAGAATTAAAGACATTTTAAGCCTTTTTGCAAAGTATATTGAGATGAGAAGTGCTGAACTGTTCCCTGAACCACCCCAGCCTCCCCCTCGGCCCCAGCTCAGGCACACTTGAGCTCGTTTAGCCATGGTAAGAGTTTGCTGTCCTGCACAAAGGTGTGGGGATGTGAGAGTTGTGGGAACAGCAGGGTTAGAGACTGGGGAGGTGGAAATTGAGGGAAGTTAAGGTGATCACCCAATACTTTATGTTAACCCTGTGTGATCTGTGTGGAATGTTCATGGAGAAGAGGAAGCAGTGCTCAAAGGAACCAGAACTGCACCAGATCTTCACTGATTCTCAGCCCTCATGAGAGTTTGAAGTTAGACCTGTGCCCTCCTCTGAGATGCCTCAGTTTGTTGAGAGTGGAACAAACAGTCCTAAAGTTTAACTCTTTTTTCTTTAATTTCTGTCTAATTTTCTCTAGTATTTGCAAATATTGGTATCCTGCTCCATCCCTCTTGGGCAGCCCTAGAGTCTGCACTGAGGGTTTGTGGTGAGAGACAGTCCATCAGCACGATGCAATATTTGTGAGGTAGTGCTAATAAAAAAACTTAATGGCCCTTTAGTCCCCACTTCTTTTTGGAGTTCTACACCACCATAACAAGCTTCCCCTCGGTGGAGCAGTATTTATGCTCCATATTTCATGCATAAATTGCAGACAATTGTCAACTCAGAACGAGAGCAAGATGGCAACATTATCTATGCAAGAGCTTTAGCTAAATGCTTCCTTCATTGCTCCCAAAAGGAAAAGACCAGACAGTGTGTAGCCATAATGTTCATCTGCAACATTTCTGATCTTTAGCTTTGGTCATACTAATTAGGCACACACTACTTATGTGACTGCTGGATGTGGATTTTTTTTTCCTACTGCAGCACATCTCCCTTGGAAGGATGTTCAAATCAAGGGCAGCATTTCCAGAAAGATGATCCAGTGTACCCCCAAAGAGGGGCATAGAAATAATTTGCTGTCAGGCTGAATGGAATAACTCTGTAATTAAACTACAGAAATTGCTAAATTTAACTGAAAAATGGTCTAAAATTAGGATCATTGAATGGTTGCTAAAAGCATCCTAACAGTGGAAATTGTTGTGGTTTTTTCCAATTTATTTTTCCATCTCTTTCTTAAGCAGGTGCTCAACTGTAGCTCAGCAAGTAAGAGAGCAGTGCTCTGGGTGGGAGCTGGCTGCCTCCTGTGACTTCTTTTTCTTCCTTCTCCTTATTATTTTGCTTTTGACTTTTCTCGAAGAAAAATCACAAATTGGTTAGGCTAGAAGGAACATATCCCTGTTTCCCAGGCAGAACCAGTGATTTAGATATTAGAGAAGAACACTTAATGCACAGGATTTGTAAAGTTAGGTGGTCAGCACACCTCAATGAGAGGCACAGTTCAAGCTCAGCCACAGCAGCATTAGATTCAGTGACACTTGATACTCCCTGACCAGTTTGGGCATGGTAGGTTTATTCCATCTTTGGGTTAAATCCCAAATAAAGAACAGAACTTTTTTTGCTGCAGATTTCCTGAGTCAGCCAGTGACCAGAGTACCCAACCAGAAAATTATCCTCCAGTCAAAATTATCTGTTTACTGAAGTTTTTGGAGATGTCCAGCCTGCTGCTGACTATATTTAGTCACTTTTTGCTTTCTCTATTCTCACATGTATCTTAAAATTCCTGATAAGGAACAGAAGGAAAAGAACTAAATGCCACAGAGGAAAATTATTAGCTTGGCTGAAACTAAACAAGTCTAGAAGTCTTCTTGGAAACCGAGATCCCAATAACACCCTGAGGGAAAAGTTTTCCCAATGCACTTTGGATAGTTGAGCAACAGGAATTCCAAATAAATCTGACAACCTCTGTCTGTTTAATATGAGCAGCATGTGATGACAAGCCGAGCATCAATTCAGATTTTTAAGAAAAGACATGGGAGAAAAAGAACATTATCTTGGTTTAGGACATTGCAATCATGATATATTTGTTTCATTATGTGAAAGATGGCATGGAGTAGTCATGCAATTAAATTCAGGAGTTCATTTGTTGATTCCTAGATAGTTTCAGGTCTTTTTTCTTGCCAAAAGGAATTAGGCCATAGTTTGCATTTCACATTCAAAAGAGCTGAACATTTTGGTTCTGGCACATACCTGGATGAGATCAGTGAGAGCTCCATCACATTTTAGTCTACCAATGAGTCACTGAGTGGCTTGAGCCACTTGCTGATCATTTTCACCTTGCTTGCATCACCATATTTTGTTTGCCTGCCTAACCCGGGATTTAGAGTCTTGTGTGAGTGACGTCCTTATAGCTCAACTAAGTTTGAGTGAAGCCTCAAATCCCTTCACGTAGAGGGGTTGCCCTTCAAGGGAAATACAAACTGGCTGGAGAACCTGTAGGCAGAGTAAGAGAAATCATCAGGGATCCTTTAACTTGCCTTCATAACCTACAAAGACAGAGAACTGTGGCAAATCCTTGCAATGCTGTCGCACAGAAGGGAATAATCTGTTCTGTGAGCTCATACTGGATAAGACAAGAAAAAATGTGCGTAAACTGCAGTGAGAATGATTAAAGTGAGACATAAAATAAAAAGAAGTATTGGCAAAGGGCAGTAAAAGCCTTGGAATAGATTGTCTGGGGACGTGGTGAGGTCTGTCCCTGGAGGTCTTTAAGAGCAGGTCAGGAGTGCTTGGTTTTGATTAGACTTGGTTCATGATAAAAAGATGGATTATCTGTTCTCTGAGGCCTCTTCTTGTTTCTATGAAGCTGTTGTTTATCTTCCAGGACTACAGTCCTGTGTCCTGTGCTCTTGGTGTGCTGCAGGAGGCTCAGCAAGGAGTGTGAAGTCACTCTTCAAACCACTGTGGTGTAGCAGATGCAGCCAAGGGTGAATTTTCATTGTTTACAAGCTCTATGAGAATAAAGTCTGAGGAATTTCCAATGAGGTCATCAGGGATCTCATGCATAAGATGTTCCAGACCCAACAGAAGTAGGATACCTTAGGTGTTTCAAAGAAATCTCAAAATCATGCACGAGATTTCTTTTTTTCTGCAATTGCTGGCAAATGTCATTATTCATTTTCTTAAATTGTCTTGTCAGATTATTTTTTTCTCCTTTGGAATCCTGATGCATCCTAAATCCCACTTCCTCTGTGCAGCAGTGCTGGCAGAGTACCCCCTGTGATCTTCCTGGTTGTTACTCATTTCTTAGGGTCACCCTAATTAACTTTGTCAGGGGCTGTTGTTGATACAGTCAGTACAGACTGGCTGGTCCCTTTACAGGTTCCTTCTTGAAGATGATGCAATATTCATTCTCAACAGATGAGAGTTATTTTTGGGGAAATAACTAGCTGGTTTTGCCTCAGTCACTTGGTTGCAATACTGAGTGATGTGCACACCCAGGGACAGCTCACCTTAATCTCTGATCCCTTGGATCTGCTGGCCAGGACAGAGGAATGTCACATCCTTATTTCCCTTCAAAGAAGCAAGTGAGGCAGATCTGTAGCACAAGAATGGAGGTGCATAACAGAGCACTGTTGAAAGGTGGGAGAACAAAAATAAAAAGAAAAAAAAAGAGAAAAATTAACTCCTTTTTCTTTTGTCAGGCCACGGGGTTAATCCAGGTGCTATGGTACTGGTTTGGATAGCTGACCTGTCTCAAATCACAGCTGCACCACTCAGTCCATTGCCTTCCACTGTCTCTAGGAATTTGTATCAGTTGGTTACTCATGGATTTGAAATTGAAAATTTACCAGTTATGTAAGAAGTGGGTCAGGATGAACTCTGTAGTTGTGTGGCCAGTGAAACAGGCAGCAAGAAAGCATCTAAAAGGCATCTACCAGACTGCCCAGACAGAGATTTATTCCACTTCAACCCATCCCATCCCATTCCAAGAGCTGAAGGAAAATTCAGCATAGCCAAAGCTCTGGATGACAGTAATGACCATAACCCCCCTGGCAGCCCTGTCAGCCCCTCTAGCACTGACACAGCCAGGCTGGGTGTGCTGTGGAAAACATTGCTGCTCTGTGCACTGGCCAAATGGCTTCTTCAAATGATCTTTTGCTGCAAAGCATGTCTGCTACGTAAAAGGGAAATTAAAAAGTAATAAAAGTTTGCAGTGGTTAGTTGATCAAAGCTTTCGTTTGCCCCTGCGGTCTCAGCAGAAAGCAATGTTACAGCCTCAGACTGGATGGGTTTGTTTGGTGAGGTCTGATGGGAACTGATAACTCTGCAGCCCTACAGGCCAAGGAGGAAAAGGTAGATGGCTATCTGGGTTCTTCTTTTGGAGATTTTCCCCACAGTGATTCTTTCTTGTAATTGTGAGATTTGGCTTTCGTATGTCCCATATGAGAACTTCTTAGTGGGTGTTAAGCCATACTGACTTGCATAAGAAGAAGATTAGAAATGGCATTCAGTGGTGTAACAGCTCTGTCTTGGGCCATGGTTCCAACATGTTTGTTTTAGAAGCAGCGTTAGGAATTAAAATTCAAGCTGAAGCAGGTGTTGAGAAAGAATCTTTGGATGTCAAGGAGGTCAGAAAACAGAGCCATACCCAAAGTACAGGCTGCCACACAGGTCAGAGGTATCTGGGTTATCTTTAAATTCAGTAGCTTGAGAGCTGTAAGAAAAAAACCTTTTTGCTCAGAAATGTGCCCTGTGCCTCTTCCAGTAGGAATAGGAAGTAGGGGAGGAAACAACCCAGTCCTTTTCTATGATGATATTGGATGGATTTTTGATTGGGCTTTTATGAAATGGTGGTAGAAGTTGCAAAGAACTGTTCCTAATGACTTGTGATGTCTCTTACATTTTCTCTTCCTGGGAATTTGAGGAAGCAGTCTGTGCTTTTATTCTAGACTGGAAAGCCTTGGAGCAAGGACTGTTCAATTTTAAAAGGCATCAATTAATTGAGCCAGTTCCACTGAACGAGGATAATGCTGAAGTTTCTGTTCTAGTTCATACCTGGTGGGCAGGAGTAGAGGCTCAGCAGGAAGAAAAACATTAATATCTGACTCTGATGCTGGTGTCCTGGGAGTTTTCACTTGTATTTTTGCTTTTTACCAAGAAAAAGTTGCCAATAAGATCACTATGGCCACCTTGTCAGAAGAATTCAGTAGTCCCTCATTGTCACCTCCTTGTGCCATTGCAAAAATTTTTATCTTGTACAGCTGCAAAAACTAGCAAGGGTTGTGTGTGGAAAGGGAATATCTGAGTGAATATAGCCCAGAAAATAATAGTTCTTGCTCTGATAGCCTTGTGACCCTCTGAGCATGTCGGAAACTGAACTCTCTGACATTCTGGCTTTAATCTCTGAGTGTATTCACAACCAGAAGTGAGATCATGGATTTTTGTCTTCTAATATGGGGAGAGTAAACAGAGGGAAAGAATAAAGGTGCAATACTGTGCAGGTGGAGGTACGAACCCTTGTGTGTGTGAGGAGACAAACATTATCCTGGTGAAAGGAGAGACTCACTGGCTGACAGCAGGGAATGCTGTCTCCAGTACAAGGAATTTAGGGAGCAGCACCTGATCCCTGATGAGGTCAGAGGGTCAAAGCCCAACCAATCTAATGGAAAAGTGGAAGTACCCAGTCACCAAGGCTGTGAGCTCTGCCCCACAGAGCCGTAGGAAGGCACGGGCAGAGGAGGGGCAGAGATGCACTGCGAGTTTGGGAGAGGACAGCAAAGGGAAGAGAGTTCCTGCTGTCCTGCCACAGCACCTCAGCCCATCCCCCAGATAAACGGGTTTGTGCTTTCAGTTCACTTTTCAGGCAATTACTGCTACCCCCACAAGAACGAGCAGAAGCTGGAGGAAATGTTATCTGGGGAGCCAAAGCTGGGAGTGGATGGGCTCGGGTGGACTGGCCCTGGGACAGAGGCGCTTCTGTTCCAGGATAACTCTGAGCACAGCCAGGAGTGGGAGACCCGGGTAAAACAGCAGAGGGCCTGGGGGAGCCATGAGTGTCTGTGAGCAAGAGGTACTCACACAGAAATCATCTCACTTCTCAGAGATTAAAGCCAGAATGTCAGAGAGTTCAGTTTCCGACATGCTCAGAGGGTCACAAGGCTATCAGAGCAAGAACTATTATTTTCTGGGCTATATTCACTCAGATATTCCCTTTCCACACACAACCCTTGCTAGTTTTTGCAGCTGTACAAGATAAAAATTTTTGCAATGGCACAAGGAGGTGACAGTGAGGGACTCCTGAATTCTGATGAGTTGGCCATATCAGTCAAAGGTGATACCAAGCTGCATCTCACCTTTGTGTATTCAGTGCAGGTCCGTGTAGAATTCACCAGAGCTTTGGATTGAAGCAACCAAGACTCCTATCTCAGAGCTGCATCACTAGAGAGAATCCTGGAGAGCACAGCCTGTTCCATCCCTGATGCCCAGTGGAGTCATAATGAAATGCCAGGGCTGAATCAAGGAACACAACACAGATATTTAAAGGTGGGGTGAGCAGCCAGTGAAACGGGCTCTCGAGAGAAAGGCTGTAAATCTTTCAGCATTTTAGATAAGTAAATTATGACTAGAAGATTTTATGAAAGATTTCTAGTTCCATGAGCAGTTGTCAAACTCGAAGAGAGTTTATCTGCCCATCAAGGCAGCCTGTATCCTAAGATAACTCAGTGCAGGTGTTGCCAGGCAAAATTGCCATGGTTTGTGTTTCAGGGATCAAACCAGATCCTGGCAGTGGCCTCCCTTAACCTTGAAGGATACAGGAGGGGATGTGGGAGAGGCAAGATGCAAAGGGCTGCTCGTTCAGTCAAGGACCATCCTCTCACCACAGACAGATTTTCCCCACCATTACGAGGCATATCCAGGGAATGTGATAATGAATTCACCATAGCTGTGTGATTAAATAAAGCCAGTTTGCAAAACCCCATGGAACACTCACCACACATTCTGGTTCCTGTAACAGGATATTAATGACTGTGTTAATTAGACAGTGTGGAAGATGCTTTTCTGCTTTTTTTTCTGTCACAGACACAGAAAATTACAATGGCAGGATATTGAAATATTCCTTCCCACAATGCTTTTTGTACAAGCCCCATCTTTTTAATGACATATTGTGTTTTACTGTTTGCTAAGGAGACTGAATTTGATGACTCTCAGAGGAGCCTCAGAGGACCATGATGACCCAGGTGACTTAAATTTCTTCATGCTGTGTTAGAAGAAATAAACTTCTCTATAGAAACTCTCCTCTTTGTGACCGGGTATGGTTGGTCAGCCAGCCCCATATGTGGGTCATTTACATATAGAAACTGGGGATTTTAAACTTCTTAAGCCAATAGTCTGGAGAAGAACAGATGTTTCCCTTTCCTCAAGCAACAATTTGTACCTGCATGTTTTGGAGCCAGTGGAAACAGTGTATTAGTCATTCTCAAAAACTGTTTGGTACAAGCAGAAAAAAAAGCATTTCCCAGTATTTTACTGTCTAGATCACTGCAAGCATTTATCCATTTTTAGAACTCATTTTTAAGTTCTCCTGCCTTGACTTTTAAGAACTCCTGCCTTGATGCATTTCCTCTCTGGTTGGGTTCAGAGTGTGGGCAGGGAGAGCAGCAGAGTTACAGCATGTGGAAATACAAAGAATCTGTGAAATCATCCATTCTTCCATCTGCCTGTCCATGCATAACATTGGGATGTTCACTTCTGAAAGGTTGCTGGGTAGATTTTTCAACCAATTTTCCATAAGAGATAACTCCACTGTCTTAAAAACACATAGCTCTGAAGAGTTTCTAGATATTCCATCTTGACAGTCTTGTCTAGAAGAGAAGAAATCCATCTTCCATCCCCTGGGTAATTTCAGTGCACGGTGGCCAGGAAGCAGATCTGGTTGCCTGTGTTCTTGCCCTGAGAGAGGCTCTGGAGAAGCCCCCTGAGACCCCTCAGAGGTGGCAAGAGCTGTCAGGGAATTGTGAACATGCTCCAATTTCTATGTTATTTAATGGGCTGAAGATTCCTGGTTTCACCCCAGTTCACAACATTTGAGTGGTCATTTAGGAAAGGTTGAAAATTGCTGGATTTTGCTGCTGTGGGTTTCCTTTAATGTGTGTTAGCACATTTCCTTGGAGCCACAACTCTGGGCTGTGTGGATGGATAGTGGAGAATGTTTTGTTTCTATTTAGACTTGTTCCAGCCATGAAATTAGTAGAATAAATAAAGATAGAAGTACAAAGATTAGAGAGGTTTTAATTTGGTACAGGCACCATTAATGGTTTATTTACTCTGTGTTCTTGGAAACTGAGCTGTCCCTTGATAACAAAAAATGCTCCAGAACAGCTGCAGGGATCAATGGGAAGAGGAAGACAGAGCCAAAATCAGGTAGCCTGGGACAGGTATTGCAGCCAAGAGCAACAGGCCATGTTGTTTTGGGGTGATGTGGATGGAGGTCAGCCTCGAGTAGCATCAAGAGGGTCTCTGATGTTGTCCTGTGGCTTATTAGCAGAATAAAATCAAATTAAATGGTGCCATAGAGTTGGTAACAACATAATCCTCTGGAAAATGTGCTAGAAAGCACTCCAAGCACTCCCTCAGCCATGACAGGGGTTGAGACAGAGTGAATTCAGCAGGAGCTCTAAATGTGTACATGATTTCTGTCCTTCCCTGAGAATGAGGAATGTTTGCAGGAGTCCAAGTGAGTCAAACTGGGGATGCTTCCAGAAATTTCTTTCTGAACTAAGGATTTCAGCCCTTACAGCTTTGGGGGTGAAGACCCAGCATCACTTCCACTGGAGGCAGAGTGTTCACAGCATCCTAAAACATGCCAGTGAACCATCTGAAATCAGGTTCTCACCCCTGTGCTTGTCTTTCCTAAAAAATGGTGCTGGGCTGAATAAGGCATTTTAGCAAGGCAGAGTTGGTTTTTCAGCTTGGTCAGTGGCTGCAGCAGACCCTGTTTGATGCCAATGCACCTTCATCCTGAGGGGGAAGGAGAGGAGGTTTTCTCTGCCTGTGCCACTGGATCACTCCTTCACCTCTGCTCATTTCCATGACTCAATTATTTCCCACATTCAAAGGGAAATATTTCCCCAAATCATTCAAAGGATGAGCTGGTCCAAGTTTGTGAAGTACTTTGTAATTATGGTTGGAAAAACTCTGCAGAAGAGTTGATGCACAACACAAATGGTTTTTAGAGTCGTATTACCTAAATTCATACAACTTTGGATTTTTTTCCCTGTGTTTATTTCTGTATTTATTGCACATATTCATCAAGCTGTATTTAGAAAGTCTGATGTAATCACATTCATCACTGTGAGATGTAATATTTTCCTGGTGCTTCATTTTATTATCCTGACAGTAGAAAGAAATTCCAGGTCAGTCCTGGCTTTAGAACAAGTTTTGCTTTTGTTTTCAGTCAAACTAACATTTTCCTCTATTTAATGTTCTCTTTTCCCAATCTCAAGAAGAAATCAACAAATGTTAATTGTTGAGGCTTCTTTCCATCCATAAGGTATTCCAGGAAGTTCTCCTACAAGACCTTGGGGTGGTGCTAGTTTGGTATTTTTCTTTCAAGAATTAAAATCTTTTTTAGCTTGATATATAAATGATTGAGTGCAGCTTTGAGTGCCCGTGGAAACACACTGCCAGGTAGGAACAGACCCCTGGAACTCAGCTCCAGGCCCAGGACCTGGAGACCTGCAAACCTGTGGAATAGCTGTGGCACTTCCTTTTGTGTGTTTAGAAGTCATTGGGTAAATTTTATCCCTGATTTACAGCTTGACCAAGGAGACTGTGGAGAAACTTCATGGAAATTTTCAACTCTGGTGAGTGCTTGGAAAATAATTAAAGCATATGCTGGGACCTTGTAGTTCTCTGGCTTTTGGATTTGCAATTCATGTGAAGACCTGTCCAATACTTGGTGAGCACCTTGATCTTTGAGATTTTTTTTGCCAGAAAAATCCCAACAAAGGAATTCCTTTCTCTTCAGTGCTTGACAGCTCTCTGACAGGTAATGCTCTCTCCATTCTTCCTGTCTGCACCAGAACAACCCCAGGCTGGTGATTCAGCAGTGTGTAAGATGGGAAGTTTCTTTAGACAGCCAGAGGCCTTTGCAGGTTCCAGTGAACGCCCAGATCCTCGCCAAGGGCACAGTTTGCTGTTGGTATTTCTCCAGTCACTTCAGTGCTGGGTTTTGATTGATTACTGCTCACAGTCCAGAAAAAGGAGAGATTGCAATTGCCAAACAGAGCTCGTTAATTTAAAAGCACAAGTTGATGAGTCAATGCTACACATAATAACTCTTTCTTAAAGATCCAAATATCTTAAAAGCTCAAATTCCCTTTAATCACAGAACTTCTCTACCAACACTTTCCCAAGCCAATGATTGAACTACCTCCATGGAAAGCAGTACAGCTGACATGATCAGTCCTGGGAACACATCACCAAAATTATCAGCCACAGATCCATCATTCCAGAGGTTCAGGAAGGTGGTTATTAATTAATTTGTTCTGTACTTTTCCTGAGATTATCCTAGGTGATTCTGGCCATCTTTCCAGCCTCCAGTTTTCCAAACTGACAAAAATCCTGGAGATAGATGGGTGATGTTATCTCCTGTTGCTGCTGAGACAGCAGCTCCTCTTTCACTCCAACACTGAGATGGTTTTGATGCCAAAATGAATCTGCTTGATTTGCAGCAGAGAGAATATTCAGTCTTCTTGATTCTCTTTATATTATAAAGGTCGTAATATCCTCCAAGGATGGAGCCTCCACATGTCAAGTTGTTCCAGTATTTGATCATCCTTAGAGTAAAAATCCTTTCACTCAGATATGAACTCACACCATTCACCTGCCATTGCCACTAACACTAGAGACAAGATGTCAGCAGACATTTCACCAGACATCTTGAGGCAGCAAATAAGTACTGAGCTCCTCAAGTCTTTGAATTAAGAAATATAGAGGCAGTTGAAAAACACCAACAACCCAAAGACAAGATGTATGGGCTTGCAGGCTTGCCACAGCACTGTGACCATTTAAACAGCTTTATTTATCACCAGCATCTTGGAAGGAAAGACAAACGTGTAAGCCAGAGGATGATTAAAGAGAGAGCTGGGGAAATTTAGACTCCTTCAGAATACATTTGAGTAATGAACAGAATTTATCATGTCTGTTTAAATGCAAGCTAATAAGGATAAAGGGTAACTCTTCACCAACAATTAACTATGGGTTCTGGGTTGTATTTGTGCCTGTGTCACCCAGATCTCTAACGTAAGCTCTCTATACTTGCTTGCCAGAGCAAGTACTTTCCAGGTCCATGATCTCTGCTCAGGCAGGAGGTGGATCCACACTCAGCTGCTGTCCACAGCTGCAGACTGTCAATACAGACTGTGCAGGCAAACACAGATAATTCTTCCCAAGAAAAACTTACTCCAAACTGAATTCACCACTCTGATACCTTCTTATCTTCTGTCAGCATCAGTTCTCTCCCAAATTCCAACTTCAACTGTCCCTCTGCCTACCTAGGCTTTAGCTGTTTGTACATCCTTGTGGCATTCAACCCTTCTTTACCTCCAAATCCAGACTGGGTTTGCAGATCCAGACTGGTTCCTTCCTTTCAGCATCACTGGGAGGTTTCACTGTGCTGCCTGGGGAGCCAGGGCTGGGACAGTTTGTGAAGGAATGCAGAACATCTCTTGCTGCTGGTCACAGCAGCCCCAGCCCCTCCTTGCCTGCAATGAGTGCTCAGAACTGGGCATGGCCATGTTGGAGAGCACAGGGAGAGTGTCTCCAATATCAGCTCCTGAAAGGCAAGGGACACAAAATGGAGATGTGATGATGCATGAGACACGTCCTTGCTGTGCAGGATCAAGACTCACCTCAGCCCACCTCAAGCTCCTCACTAACTTCTTCCCTGAGATGAAACAGTTCATGTTGCTGGGTCATTTTGCCCAGAGAAACGTGTGCACAACCTGTCCTGTGTTGTTGAGGTCTGTGGCAGTAATACACTCTCATACATAATTATTTTTGTCATGAGATCTCAAAGATAGCTGAGGTTAGTTACCAGTGCTGGCTGTATTCAGCCATTAAGAGTGATATCCTTACCTACATCTGAGTGGGTTTTGACCAATGCCACTTCACCACAGAAGTTAGGAGTTGTCAAGGCCAAAAATAAATTATGTTGATGTGCAAACTCCTCTGCAGGGAAATTGCAGCTCACCATGTAACATGCAAACAATTAAATGGTTTCTATAACCTGCTGCCTACCTGGCAGAAATGAAGCCATGAAGCCACCTGTACACAGTACCAGCCACTGTCAGCCCTAGGGAAACACCACTCACATCTCTACATTGCTTCACAAACTCTTTTACGCCTCAGTGTTGGGCAAGCTCTTGAACAAAATCCCTCAGTTCACCTTTTAAAATCTGTGTGCAATTACTGAGCTGTGTCAGCTGTCGCCAGACAGTGGAGCTGCTGCAGAACAGCCTGGAGGAGGTGTTTGTCAGAGAGGGTCAGAGCCACAGAATTTGTAATTGGACTCCTTCAGAGTTCAAGTCAAGGGCCTCCGTGGTCCTCAGTATGGATGAGGGTTTGCAGATTCCATTAGTTCAGAGGTGTCTGAGTTCAGTTTCCATTTGAGGCTCTGTGCACCAAGTCCCACGCAATCTCCTCAGCAGGATTTGCTCTGTGTGCTTAGGCAGGAGCAAATATTTCCCCGTCTGAATTTCTGGATTTGTTTTCACTGTTCAAACTTTGATCTACTTCTCCGACTCTGGCCATATGTTTTCCTCTCTCTCCCTCTTTTCCTTTGACTTGCACTATTACCCACTGAATTTACAGCCTGTTTATGTTGGTCATCAGCCTCAGAACCTGTCCAGGGCTCCCATTCTCTAAGCACTTGGATGAATCACTCTTTGCAAGATGATATCTATCATCAGTGTTCCAAAATAACAACCAAACTGTAAAGTTTTACTCACCCTGTTGAATTTAGTGGCCATTTTGCAGTGACTGCAACCCAGACAAATTACATTTACGTAGTGACTGCAACCCAGACAATAAGTATTTACGTATTTATTTATTTGTCCTCATTCCTGACCTTGGGATGGATATTTTCTGTCATTTCTTTCAGAAGTTTAAGTGGGAATCCAGTACAAAATTAGAAATTGGATTCCATGTGCGCCACTTCCTTGACCACACCATTATTTTTCATTTAAGGGCAGCAGCCACAAACCCTGTCTGACCAGAAAGGGCTTCTGTTTGCCTCTGTAATTGCATGTACCTCACAGGACCCTGGGGAACTGTGTTCTGACCCCTGACAGGAGAGCATGGAGTACATGACCTTGGTACCTCGCTTTTTTTGGTCAGCATTTGAATTTCAGGGCTGAGTCAGGCATCTGAGCATCAAAAACCTGAGGGTTTTGTCTTCAGAGCATCTGTGTGATACAGAAGTAATGATGCTGAACTGGTGGAGGGAATAGAATGCCTGTTTGATCCACACTTTATTGTCCAAGGTCTCCTTCCTACTGCTGGTTTGTCACATCTGGCTTCTAGAAGAATTCATGAGTGTGTCACCAGCTCTGAGATTAACAAAGCTGGGCAGCAGAGAGTTTTAGAAATGCCCCAAAGTCAAGATGATTTTGCAACATACAACCTTTGCAAAGGAACATAGCCTTAAAGTTGTATTGACTTAATTTCTTAAGCAAAAAGACAATAGAGGAAGGAGAAAACAAAACCCCATAATCACATTTTTGTGTAGCATAGCCCATTCCTGCTTGGTCTGACAGAGGAAAATAAAAAGACATTGTCTGGAATTTACTCCAGAGTCAGAGAGTCTGAAATAGGAAACATGGGATCATTTTTAACAGCAAGATGATTAGACCCTGGAACAGACACTCCTACAAAGAACCAATCTTTCATTCTTCGTGCCACATTCTCACTAGGTTTCTTTCTGGACCATGGGTTGAACTTGATGATGTAAGGTCTTTCCTCAAATATGATTTGTTGAGCTCAATAGGATAGATAGAATATCCCTTAAAGATTAGGAATTGATGATTTATCATTATGAGAGCAGAACATTCTGAGTCCCCAATATTTCACATTCCTTAAATCAATATCAGTACTTTCTTGTTTCTTACAGGGGGACAACCACATTTGCAGAAGCTGGAGAGGGAAGCAAGTGCCTGGAGTGGGTTTGAGGCCCTTTGGGTGCTTGGGGAGCTGTGAGACAGGGCAGGAATTCTCACAGGGTTCTGTCTCCTGCAGGGACTGCTGGGATCTGTTGGGACCTCCCCACTTACACTTCTCTTCCCTTGATGCAGGTAGCTTTAACCATGTGTCTGGAGAAGAATGAACCCAAACATCTGATCAACTTCTCTGCCTACTCCTGGTGCTGTCAGCTCCTGCCAAAGCATGAAAGGAGCTGCTCAGCTCTTCACTCTTTTATTTCCAGTTTCTGCTGAGGATATCTCAGAACATTTCCCTGCCAATCCCGTTTTCATTCCAGCTATCATGAGTTCCACAGCTGGCTGAATGGCAGTTATAGTTTATCTGAGGCTATATTTGCTGTATTAAATAGGGACAGTACAGGAGGGACATTTTTGCTTAGGGGTTCTACTTTCCAAGGTCCTGACTTAGAGGAGTAAATTAGTCTCAGGTCTGTGTGCCACCATCTGGCTGGATTAGGGAGAAAGCTCCTGTGCCTGAGTCTATCACTGTTGGCAGAACTCACATCCTGAGAAGCTGCTGCTGTACCAAACCATCCCTGGAGGAATCTCTGTCTGTGCTCACCCTCTGAGCTCCATGAAGCTGAAATCCCATTTCTTTTGAGTTCCTGAAGGAATACCATCTTTCCAAGGGAAATTCAGGTCCCATAAGAAAATTGACACATAGGTAGGGTTAGGGTTAACACATACGTGTGACATATTAACCCTGTGATGTGTGTAGAATGTTTACAAACCCTTGTGCAGCTTTTCTCCTGCTTACCTTGGCTGTTGGGGCTTAGGAAGGGTGTAAAGGCTGCTCTGGAGAGAGCCTGCCAGGAAATAACCATTCTTGGAGCCTTCCCTTGGGCAGCCCCTGCACTCACATGCATCTCTCACCATCGGCTCCTTCTCTTGTTTATTCCCACAAAAATGTCTCTCTTGTTCCTCCGCTCCCCGTTCCTGCCTCATGGCCTTGCGGTGACCGCGCGCTGCCTTGACAGAAATCTCTGGCTGGAATGATGTGCTTTGCCAAGGTTGTCTTTATTTAGACAAGGTTTCTGCTTTCTGAATTCTCCTGTGGGAATGGAGGGATCATAAAGCAACTGCTGCACCCCACATGGGGTGTTCAGGGGAAAAGGACCTTTGATATTTGTACCTTGTTTAGTGTCTTCTCTCAGCTTTTTACTGGGAAAACAGGAACTTCTGAAAGATTTAGCAGTGTAGTAGACAAGAAGGATTTTTATTCTTTGAATATAAGAATGTCAACCACTGCGGACAATCCCTGCTACCAAGATAGTCAGGGCAGTGGCTCTCTTAGAAATCCCAGGTCACTCCTTCCCTGAGCAGCTGCAAAGAAACTGTGGGTCGGGTTTTTCCTCCCTCCACCACGTACCAGAGCACAGGAGACTGCAACACAGAAAGAGGCACTGGGCAGTGTGCTGTGTTAGTGCTCAAGGACAGCCTCACCCAGGTCAGCCCTCCCCAGGCACTGTACCTGCAGCCAGCATTTATCCAGAAGACCTGGCACTCAGGCACAGGAAAGGTCACGAACTGGAGATTAGAGAGCATCACAAAGCAGATTTTCCCAGGCCAGTGACAAAGCCCAGAACAAAGTTATGGCTCCTGTTAAACTAACAACCTTTCCTAAATTTACATTAAACAAGCATAATATATTGATCTGGGTTTAAGATAAGCAAATTCTGTACATATTGGTAACATTTTCACTCTGGGTGTCAAGCCTAACAAAAGGAGCTGAGATATGAACCAAAGTGGGCATAACAGAACACATGTTTATTTTAACTGGAAATAGGATTTAGAATTGTGATCCTGCCCCTCAGTGTGGGCTGTGCAAGCTGATGAGCCAGGGCAGAAGAAGGGTCTGAGCACAGGCATCAAGTTCATTTCCCCACACAGAGGGATTTGGATGAATATTTCATCAGTTCAGAAAGGTCTTTACAAATATGGATGTTTTAAAATACCAGTTATTGTAAAAGAGGTCAACATCTACTTGGAGTAAAGTAGATTTCTGGCCTTTCAACCAGACAAAATCAGGCATTGCTCCTTGTTTGGGTGCTGAGACAGTCTCCTGTGGTTGACCAAATCTTTTCCTTTCAGGGAAGTGGGAAATGGCAGCCTCAGACAGAAGAGATGGATTTAGTCAGAAAAGGATTTAAATCAGCTAACTAACATTGCTGATGATGCTGCCTGTTTCAGATTTTTATGTTCTCAAGAGAGATATTCTGCAGTACACAAGTAATTCCTAATTCTAGAGCAAGGTCTGAATAATGGGGTAGAATTGCTGCATCACCACTTCCAGCCTCCCTGGTGAAATGTCAGCACCTTTGCACCTTGCCTGATGTTGAATTCCTAAATATCCCTGACAGAATCAGCCTTCCTGCCATTCTGGTGTGATTTATGAGACACAAATTCACCCCAGGCAATCCATAAACATGAGTGTGAACATCACTGAGGGACAAAGTTATAGTTGTACAATCACAACACATCATAGAACTGGGGCTCCCCTGAAATAGGTTTCTCAACTGCATGCAAAAGCCAAAGTACAAGAGCTATTTTTACCATTAGCTTTGCTGTGATTTAGTGGTTTGAACTGGTTATGCACATGATTTTTCTTTTAAATGCTCCTAAATTGAGGCTTGTAACAAGCTGGGTGATTATTTACTGAGGGCTGACTAAACTTTGGGATATGACTCAGTGTCTCATCACATATTCTGCTTTAGAACTGGCCCCACTCAGTGTGAACCCGTGGACCTGTTCGAAAACTTGAAATATCTGAATGCCTAAACAATTGAAACACTTCCCATTTATATTTTATCCCACAGCATAGGCTGGGCTGTAAGCTCTGCTGAAAGATGAAGTTTGTATTCAGCATCCTGATTCATCCCTGTGGATGTGACACTCAAGGAGAGGATTTACTGCTGAACATGGTGGTGGTGCTGGGTTGATGGCTGGGCTTTGTGATCTTAAAGATCTTTGCCAGCCAGAACAATTCTATGGATTTCTTCTGTGTGAGATTGTCAATTCTGTGTTTTCACAACTTTGACTTCAGTGTGTGTGCCCTCTTTCCAAACACGCTGTGATTACTGGGCCTCAAAAATGCTCATTTAAGTGTAGAACTACATTTCGTGATAGCTGTGCAAAAAATGATTCCTAATAAATTTGTTAGCAGTTAAAGCCAGCAAATTCCATGCAGATGGATTCAGTGCAAGCAGCCTGCACAGCTGTGAGCCTGTAAGTGAGGAGGGAGGGAGAGAAGGAGCCCCTGTGCCCTGGCAGGATGGTTGGAGGACATTTCTTGCTAATGAGAAGCACTCTGTCCCAGGTGCCCTTATACGTCTGGATACCAGGTGCTTTCTTCTGCTCTTCAGTGCTGCCTGGATCATACTGGGCACCTCCCTGTCACAGGTGAGGCTGCTGAGGACAGGGATGAGCTGTTTGGGTGCCAGGAGTGTGTGAGCTGTTGAAGTAACAAATCCATCAGCTGCACACGCCAACGCAGCCCCGACCTCGGCACTGTGAACTCCATCTGCTTTAGCTGACTGAAAAGAATGCAGAGGTGAGCAGGGGCTGTGGGAGCTCCTGAGGCACATTTTGGGGTTGGTGAGGGGCAGCTTTATGAAAGGCCAAGGCAAGGGTGGTTTTTGGGGGTAGGAAGGAGCTGAAGCACGTTCAGCCTGAGATGGGCTGGCCAGGATGAGTGGCCTGCCAGGAGCTCTGCAGCCATCCCAGCACAGACTGACAGAGCCTGGGGCTGGCCTAGGCACTGCAGGAGGGCTGGGGCAAGGCCAAGCCTGTCTAATGAGAGCCCAGAACTGACCAGCATCAGTTAGAAATGCTTTGCTTGATGCTAGAAACACCTATGAAAAACTTCCCATCCGTTGGTGTCAGACAAAAAGATCCAAATCAAAGCATGGTAAGGGACAGGTACAGCGGGCAGCATGGATGATGCTGATTTGCTGCACAGAAAAGTCTCTTTAGAAAATCCAGGTGGCACAGAGAAACTTCCAGAATGGATAAAACCTAAAAATATTGAAAATGGAAACCAGTAATTGCTAACCACTCTGTTATCTCTTACCCTCCCTCCATACAAGCACAATACTCACTGCTTCCTCTATTCAGTTGCATTCTTGAGCAGAATTTCAATTGCATCTATTAGTTTTTTAAGCACAACAACAACAAAAAAATGGTTTTAAACCTTCTTGTAAGTATCTGAATGGACTGTTGTGTTTTACACACACACACCCAGCAGTCTCTGCATTCACACCACAAAGGAACTAAAATGCAGACGGGGAAACAAGCTGGAACAACAAGAGCTGATATCCTTGCTGTCTGCTGGATGCTGGCCAAAAAAGCCAAAGCCACCCACCACAGGCTGTGAGGTTTGAGAATTGCTGCTGCTGCTGCAGCAGCTCTGGGGAGGCTGGGCACGCCCGAGCTCCCCCTGCTCTGCCTCTGTCCACCAGGGTCACTCGCTGCAGCCCCAGCCGAAACACGGGCGGGCAGCCCATGATCAGTGCAGATCCTGCAGTCTAACGAGGGGAAAGTTCCACCTCTCCCAGCTACCTTCTAACGGGGACAAATCCTCATTTGACCCAAAAGTTCCTTTGCACATGTGCGGGCAAGACTGACTGACCCAGCCCAAGGAGCTGAGGCAGTGCAGAATTGGAAATCAAACAGCATCCGTGTCCATGTCAGGAGTGCTGCCAGTGCTGCTGGCTCTGCTGGCTGACATCTCACCTCAGAGAGTCAGCAGGACACTGGTGCCACTTGCCTTATCCCACTATTACTGGCCTTATGACTAATATACTTGTAATTATTTCCTGACCTGGGGGCATCAAGCCTGGAAGAGAGGGCCACATCAGTGCTGGTTATACGTAAAAGGGAACGGCTCTCACTGTTCCTGCTGACTTCTTTTCCTAGAAATGAATGCGAGACTTGCAGAGAAAACAAACTCCCTTGATAGTCTCAAGGACAGGAGCACAGCTGAGTTCACAGGGCCCAGGATTCCATCCCTGGTTCCACTGCTGTTCAGGAATTCTCATCAGCAACAATTGAAGAAACCTCAGACTCCTCCTGCTCTTTATTTTCTGCTACCTTGGCTCATTCTCCATTTTTAAAATGATCCAAACAACTCCCAAGTTTCATTACATGCCTTTTGGAATTTTACTTTGCTGCAGTTACGATCTCTTATTGCCACAGATTCCCTGAGCTTGGGGGTCCCTGTGAGCTGCTCCCACAGTTCCCACAGACTCAGTGATGCCTGTTTGTCCTTGGGAACATGCAGTCAGTGATTTGGCTGCTGAATTAAAACCCTCATGCACTGCTTTGCTTTTTTTTTTTTACTGTTTTGGGTACAAAGTGGAAACTTTGGGTTTATTTTGGTGTGTGCTTTTTAAACTTGACTGGAAAACTATAGTATTCTAGATTATCCATTAATTTAAAGTCTACAGTTTTCTAAAGAAGAGGCAGAGGTACGAGGGAGGGGAACAAAAGAGAACTCTCCCCGTGTGAGAATGAGTCAACTAAATTAACTGGTATTTGGAGAAGGATTTTCAGTGCATCATCTGAATTGTTTACTACAAAAGAAAAAAAGTGAAGACAAAAACTCTGTTGGGGGGGATGAATTCTTTGTGGTGCAGTGTACTCAAGCTCTGCCCTAAACACTGTCCTCACTGATGGGCAGTTGCACATTGGCAGCCTGAATTTGAGAGAATTGCAGAGCTAGAACTGCCTTTGTGATAAGACCACCTCTCTAAGGCCGCTTAAAATACCAGCTCTTTACAAATGGATCTTATTTCACAGAATCACAGAATCACTGAGGCTGGAAAAGCCCTCCAAGGTCATCCAGCCCAACCTGTGACCGATCCCCACCTTGTCACCAGCCCAGAGCACTGAGTGCCATGTCCAGGCACTCCTTGGACACCTCCAGGGATGGGGACTCCACCAGCTCCCTGGGAAGCCTTTTCCAATACTTCACAGCCCTTTCTGTGGAAAAATTCTTGCTAAAATTTGCCAGATTTCCTAAGATTTGAGTAGCACTGTTGGGCTCTAGTCCTTCTCCTCCACAAATGGGACAAGTGTCACAGGGTTGGGTGTTCTGGCAAAGCTTCACAAACACCCCAGGCCTTGATGGAAATGGAGAGGGAGGAGGAGAGCAGGGCAGAGAGATATAAATTAGCAGCAGGAAAAAATGGGAGCAACGGAGGTTTGCAAGTTTCCTGAAAAACCTATAAAGGCCTGGGGAAGGCAGAAGTGTGGGTGTGGACATGTGCTGGCAGTGTTGGGCAGGAAAGGCTGAGATATTTCTGCCTTGGGAGGCAGCTGTGGCAGGGGTGAGGGGCTGCTCCCTCCCCTCACACACCCAGAGTTCAGCTCAGCAGTCTGGAGAGTCTGTGGGTTCAGTCCATCCACACTCACCCCAAGAGCCAGCGCCTGGGCTCACAGATAACAAATCCTTCTTGTAAGGAGTGTGTTCCTCAGATGATAGATCACTCACAGGCTCCATTTACTGCCTGCTTCATAGGGCAGAACATGCTCCCTCTAGATTCCCCAGGGTGCTGGTATTGATCTCCATCAAACCAGCCCCAGAACGAAAGTGCAATCACAGCAGTGCTGGAGAGAGTTACAGCCCAAGCCCTGGAAGCTTAGCAGTGGCAGTTTAATAGACCTGCCATAAAGGAACGGCAAGACAAAAACAATGTGCTGTGGGAACCATAAATATGTGATTATGAAATAACAAAGCAGGATTCCCAAAGTGCTAACAACCTCCTGGCATTCCATTTAATAACTATAAATCTGCCATGGCTCGAGTTAAGTGAATTCCCCATAGCATATTAAACTCTTTGTTTAGAGGGAGAGTAATTACTGTGACTTTTAGTGCAAATAAGAGCTGCTCAGTCCAGGGCATGTAAAATGGAACATGGACATCTCACACTAAGCTGAAAGGCTCCCTCTGAAATTTGGGGAAAACTCCCTGAACTGTTCTGAGGCAGAAAGACCTGTCTGTATCCATCCCTGCATATACCTGCAGCCTTTCCCAATGTGCTGGGGACAGGAAGGGGTTAAAGTGTCCTGGTGGGTGGTGGTGTGGGCAGGGATGGATTGCAATGTGCAATGTGTCAGTTGCAAACCGAATGTTTAATGCTTTAAAATGTTAGCAAGGTCAGATCCCAGCAACAGGAGCGAAGGATTTCTGAGTTTAACCTCGGTTCTAACATTCACTGTTTCATGAGTTTGGAGAAACCAGGGAACTTCAGCATGGATAGATGGAGGCTCAGAAAGCTCACCCACCTCACAAGGAAGTCTGGCAGGTTAATTAGGGTGTATTTCCTTGTGCCCTGCATGTGAAAGGTGCCCGGACATACACCTGGTAACATTTACAAACGTTCACTTTAATGCTTTAAAATGTTTGTTACAAATTCAGTGGGAGCAACAGGAATGGCTCAGATACAAAAAAGGAATGGGAATGGTGTAGAAAACCAACTAAATAGCATCTCTCAGGCCGTGAGGCTGTCGAGGAGTGACAGCCTTGACTCCCATCACAGACAGCGAGAATTCCTAAGGGTGACAGGCAATCCCCAAATGGACTCTCATGGACACTGGGCAGCCACTGCCCAATACTGAATCCAATACTGGAATCTGGATGGAAACTGAGCAGTAGGGAATGACCTTAATTATGCCTCAGGGAGGAATGAAAGATGAAAATAAGGTTGACGTCAATCTAGTGGTCCTCGGAAATAGTCACTGAATGTATGTTTGGGTGAGAAGAAAACAAACTGGATAATGAAAATAACTTTATGCACAGTGGCACAGGATAGATATTGGAGTCACAGAGTCACATACAGAATGAGGAACTCCTCAGATGGTTTATCCAAATGCTTCCTGCAATTCTTCTGAAACAAGAGCCTGCTCAGATCCTGTTGGGTTCCTAAGTTGTGATTCTCTATGGAGATCAGAGGGTGGAGGAAATAGAAATTCCTCTCCTTTTCCCTTTCCTGTGTACATCACACTCAGATTCCTTTACTGCATCAATGCAAGGTGCTTGCAGTGGCACAAGGATTGTGCACAGCTACAGACATGCCTGGGACCATGCTGAGAATCCTTCTGACCAAGAACTCTGCTGGGTCCCTGCAGCAGCAGGGGAGGGCCCAGCAGACTCTGTACCTCTCACAGGTGAGTTGTAGTTATGGCAAAACACTAGAAGGAATCAGAAACCATACTGCTCTACCTTGGACCTTTTCTTTACCTGTGTGCCTTAAGAGCATCATTCTTGCTTTATACTCAACTCCTATTTATGATTAACCTTAATATGCCCCTCTGCCATTCCCAAAACTTCCTTCCTATGACATCAGTTCAAATCTGGCTTTTCAAACCCTCTCTTTCAAGGAACCCAACAGACCGAACGGATGTGTTTGGGTTTTTTTTTTATTGAACACAATCTGCAAAAATATATCTCAGCTTATTTCCTCACCATGGGTGCACACGGGCTGTGAGCTGCTCCCACACATGGGGGAATAGGAGATGGATGAGCAAGAAAAGCCATGGATGCTCTCCAATTGCAGCAGAGGCAGAAGTGATTGGATGAGTAAAATAATAAACAAATATATGAAGCAGCTCTGAACAAAGCTGAGGCCTGGGGAAGAGCTGTGCACAGAGGCAGAAGGGCTGGCCCACTCAGAGAGACAGATTCTCAGAGGGAATTCTCTCTTTTGTGCCAGTAGCCTTACACAATGGGAAAGGAGTTTTCTTTCTCCTTGAAAAACAGCTTTTCCAATATAGCAGTCCAGTGACCATCCAAAGGAAAGGGAGAGTTTACATAAAAGGTGATTCTTTCCTCAACATCTTTTTACTTTATTTGCCATTATATAGTAGCCTGTGCAGCTGTTGGTCCTCCGTTTTCCTCTCAAAATTTTTAATTTCTTCCAAAATAGGAAGGTCCCACCCTTAAAGAGAACTAGAAGCATTCCATGAAACTGATTGCATGCAATACCTTCTTTCCAGGCTGAGAAGAAGATAGAGCTGGATAAGGAACTGTATTTCACTTTGCCAAATTAGTCAACACAATGAAGGCAGCAGTCACTCAGTAAACACGAGGCAGGACCTGGCACCTTCTTGCAGATGGACAGGCAGATAGGGCAGCACAGAGGCAGCAAATCCCAGTTACCCAATGAGCAGCTCATATGGATTTGCACTGTTATAATTGAGGGTTGGAAAAAGAGTAGATAATCTATTGAAAAGAACGTTTCTCTACAGAGAAAAAGAGAAATTGGGAAATGCAATCAATTGGCCCACTCCACACCTCTGAGACACTCTTGGGTTTTTCAATGGAAAATTAAATATTTGCTCTTACACTGGTAACAACAACAGATTCCTTTCATGTTACTGTTTTTCTGAGTTCTTAAATCTTTTTTTCCAAGAAGATTACAAATAAGACTCCAACCTTCTCTGCAGCACTGCAACACAGTCTGATCCCTCCTTCATCTCTGATTCTTCTGGAATTTCTCGTGCCTTATTAGATTCCACCAAAAGCTGCAGATAGTTTGGATTCTACATTAACATCAGGGTCCAAAAGATTGTGGATGCTCAAGGACAAGCAGAAATCCCATTCTCAGATCCTCTCTCTGGCCTCTGTGGCCTTTCTGTGTATTGGTTACACTGGGGTGTGAAACAGCCAATTCACATTTCCTCACTGTTTGTCCCGTGGCTTATTGACCCAACGCTGGCTGTGTTCGTGTTCCAGGTCTAACAGAATTATTTATATATAAACCAGACCTATTCTTTTTTGTTCAAATCAGTTTTCTCATTGCATTGTTGTTCTATGACAATTCAGTTCCAGGATTGGAGGATTATCTGAGCCCCACTGGACACAGCTCAGGATGATGCACGGCTGTGGCTGGGGACAAAGGCATCTGCCACGTATGAGCACAGGGACAGCAGCTGGTCTGCTGGCACTGGGAGAGCTCTGCAGGACCCTTGGGGTTTAGGAAAACCACATTGAGGCGTTCCTGTCCTATTGCAGTGCTGTAGGAAGATCAAAAAGGGAAAGGAAGGATCAAGTGCCACTAAAAGAAAGAGGCAGAGAAGCCTCTCCTGCTGGTCTAACTCATTGTTCTTTAGCTGCAAAAAATTGTACAGCCTTTACCTTTCTCTTGTATAATTCATGGATATCAATGGGGAAATTTCTTGGTTATTCTGTGGTCTTTGGGACATCCACATTTTGCATTTCTTCTAAACATGTTTTTCTTTCTTTAGCTGAAAATGCTTAAAACATTTTGGCTGGGTTGTCGTTGTTGCTGTTATTGTTTTTGTGAAAAGCAGCTCAGTTTAGGTCCTGTTTAGCAGACAGAACAGATTTAAGGTGTTCAAATTTCTGTTGTCAGGCAGGAGCTGAGCAGTGACAGTGAAATTGAAAGACTGCTCGTGCTTTGTTTCCCTTTTATTTTGGTAACACCAAACAGGATTTTGTCAAATAGCACAGAAATGATGAGCTGATACGAGTTGTTGTGAGCAGCACTAGTAAAGAGGAAGGAAGCATTAAATAATTGGTTGAAACTCTTGGCTTCCCAAAAAATAAGATAAACAAGGTTGGCAGAGACCTCACAGAGATTACAATGCAAGGGAATTCCGTTTTCCTTTCAGGCTGTGTTCTCTCTAACGCAGATGTTTTGCCCAGCTTTTTGCTGCAGATTTACAAACACAATGTTCATCCCCCAGCAGGCAGGAGAGAAATCCTCCATCCCTTTTCTAAATCCCGGGAGATGGCTCACATTTTAACACAGCCAAAAGCCTCTTCTCTTTGCAGAATGGGTGCAGAGCGTGTTCTTAAGGGATCTCAGAATGTGCCAGCCCAAAAGAAATGCTCTGTGTGTGTTGATATGCTGGACCAGCTCTGTAATACACCTGGGCTGTGCTGCTGCAAGGAACACCATCCAGCAGGGGTTTACATTCTCAGTGGCTGTTGCCTCTTTGGTGCCAACAAGCCCAGAAATTTGGTGCTTTGGGCTGGCTATGGGTTAGGAAGTGATGCTGCACCAGATTGTTTCTGCAGGGTTACAACTGTGTCTAAATGCAATAAAAAAAAAGAAGAAAAAAAAAAGAAACCAAACTGATCTAGACAAGCAAAGTGAAGCTCTGCAGGAACCAAATAAAGTGTGGTTTTGCTCCCCGCCTCTTCCAGCCAGCTGTGGCTGCTGTGCTCCCAGGCTCAGGAGGAGAGGAATGAAATGTGGTGCTGGCTCCCAGCTGCAGAGGCACATGCAGCCATCCCTCAGGCCTCCCTCAGGCAGGAAGGAGCCAGCAGCTCTCTGCATCTGCAGGGAGAGGGACAGCAAAGAACCCGGGGTGCAATCACAGCGGGGCCAATTAATGACCCTGGTAATGAGCTCGGCTTTCTGGGCAGGGTGGACACCAGGCTAGCCTAGGGATCTGTCAGGAGTTCAAAAGCTGATGGTACAGAAATGGCATTTCTAGTGTCTAGTTCAAAACAGGGCTGGATATCAGAGGGATGGATTCCTTGGGGGAAAAACTAAACAACAAAACACAAATACACACAAGAACTGCAGACCTCTGTGCCTAACAGGGAGCTACGTAGCAACAAGAAAAATGTTCTCCCTTATTTTTCTGTTAGTAAAGCTGCCAGTTTCTTGATGTTTCAGAAAAATGAGACATCTGCTGATGATTTATGGCCACAGGGACTTCCCAAAGAAACGTGCAACAACAGCTTATGAAAGCACCCAGAGACCATCACATAAGGAACAATAATGAGTTCTACAAAGGAGGCTTTGGACAATATGGTTCCAGATAAAAATTTAAATTTTTAGTCAATAAGTGTCAATTATTGGTTGAGCAAGGCCCAGGTCAACACTCAGTTTGGTGGCATGTCTGGTCTCTGGCCAGTGCCCTCAAGTGTCAGGGAAGGGCTGCAACCACTGGTGTAACCTCTGTTCCTAGTGTGGGACCAGGCTGTGTGTGTGTCTGTGTGTGCACAGTCTCGAGTGTGCACCAGCATGTGCTGCTGAGGCTGGAATTAGAGCAGCAAAGATAAAGCCTGAGGAATAAACACCCCATATCACTGCCCACAGCAGCAGCATGACAGAAATCACACCTCTGCTCAGGGTGCAGAGGGCTGGGAGTCTCTGTGGCCTCTTTATGTCAAGATTTACTGCTCTGGAATGATATCACTAACAGGTTTTTACACTGTAAGTAAAAAATTTTCAATACTAATTGAAAGGCAGCAGGAGATAAATCACTGAAAACCTGTTCCACCAGCAGGTTACTTTTGTGCTTTAGGAGAACACATGGGGAACACAAACCCATTTGACCTCTCTGGGTTCTCTGTAAATTATTCTCACCTCTGTGTTGCAGCTGTCTTGGTGCGTTCAGACTTGTGAGCTTGAGGGTTTCTTCATTTTGATTCACTGGAGGCACTTTGGAGACATTACACCCATATTTATGACTTTTTTTTCCAGGTCACCTAAGTGAGGCATGCCGTGACAGATACTTTTCATCTCTACTGTCTCCCTCGAGGATTCACAATTCCAATTTTTCCTGTAATTTATTACCAAGCACGCTTCCTCCTTATACCAGAGGGGCAAGGAAGTGCTTCAGAAAGTGCAAGAAGCAGTGAACACCAGACAGGCCTGGATTTACCTCTCCAGGGGTGAGCCCAAGGACACACCCCTGATCCACCTTGTGTGTTATCCTGGGATGCTGTGCAGTCTGTGGAATGCAGTGGCAGCATCTCAGGACCTGCCCCCAGGTGAGTGCCCCAGCGTGTGTGTTATGCAGCAAAGGAGCAACATAGAGGAGAACAGGAGAGATGTAAACTCTCCCCTTCCAGCTTCCCTGGTTCTACAGGCAAAAAAAAGTTCTTGTCACAGCAGCAGGAAGAGCTCCATGCTCAGTGAAGGGAGACAAGGAGCTCAGAGCCAGTAGATGGGGAGAAGGTAGGAAGAAGTCAAGGCACATGAGGAATGACTTAAAAGAGCATGAGAGATTTTCCTGATGAAAGGATGGACACCTCAGAATCCAAGTACCAGTAAAAACATGCCTATGAGTAAATTATTCAGTCTTTCACCTCTAGGACATTGCATCCGAGTTTTTGTGAGCTGTGTTGTAACAACATGAGAGGTGTGCTGTTTTATTGAAGTTTCCAACAGGCAATTTCCTTCCCACAGCAGCTCTTTCGTTTGATCAACACCACCTCATCCTCTCAGCTACTCTCAGCTGAACCCTGACACACTTTTCCTCTCTGATATTCTGTAGATGTGTGACAGGGTCTTTAAACATCAGTGTTGGAAATTGGAGCTTACAGTGACCTCTGAGGTGTGTTGGGGAAGAGCTGTGCCTGCTGAGCTGGGGCAAAGGCCAGCAGCATTAGAAACTGCAGATAAAGGAAAACATTCTTACACTTCTTAAAATCTTGAGAAGTTTGAAACACATAAAAATAACCAAACACAACTCCACATCAAAGCTTGGATGAGTCCTGACCTGATGAAGGCAGCCCAAAGTGCCCACGGGCTTCAATGAAGCCACTGAACCTTCACCAGCCTCTGGCATCTCCCTTTAGGTGGGCATCCTTGCTGAGCAATGGGAGTGGGCTTATCCCAGTCTTCTCCCAGCCACAGGTTGGGAAAATGGATCTGTCAGTGTTGTTGACCAGATTTCATACTGGAACTCCTCACAACCTTGTGTATTACCTCCCTGGCTCCTGAGAAACTCCAAACTCTGCCCAAAAGGAAATTGTGTAAGACATGGGAAGCGTACAAATGTGTGTTTCATTAGGAGTGAAGATTTGTGTTGTTTTCAGCACTGCAAGGATTGATCAAATGGACCAAGCACTTCAGTCATCTCACTAAGGCTGTTCTGAAAATCAGCCTCCAAATTGTTAGAGAAGGAAAACATGCTAGTGATTCTGTGGAGGTGACAGGGATGAATTTGGACAAAGAGAGGAATAACACTTCAGGTGATTGTAACTTTTCCAGAAGTATTACCTAAAACATTGCTTAGCCCTGTACTTAAAGCAAGATTTGTTCCAAGATGTGAATGAACAAAGGCATTTGAGAGGCACTGTGCAGGTCTGCCTCCCTCTGAGGCTGCTGGGCTGGTGCCACCCCTGGGCAGGGTCCAGCCAGCTCTTAGTCACACTCTTCTCCTGCTTTTTGAGAAGTGACAATGCTCAATCAGTCCTCCCTCGATGAGAGAAGGCTTGCAGGGTGACATGAGCAAAGCAGGATCCTCTCACTGATCTGTCCCAAATCCTTGATCAAAACTCACTGAGGGCAGCAGTGAGGGACAGATGATTCCTGCCCCAGGAAAATTCCTGCCCCAGGGGCTCCTGAGCTTTGGTCTTTCAACATCAGTGCTGGCCACTAAGGAGAGGTGCAAGGAAGGGTAAAGCATCTTGTGCCCTAAATCAGAAAGGTGCAAGCTATGAGAGACGTGAGACATTATTAATGCTCAGAATTAAAAGAGGTGAAAGTGAAAACATTGACTGCACCTTCCTGCAAGGGCAAATTTTAAAGCATCTTAACCCATCTGTGTGAACTCACATATCTGTCTGATGAGACAATGCAGCCAGCAGTCCGGGATTGACACAAATGGCCAAAATATTTAAAATCTTAAGAAAACAGTATTGTTGCATAGCTCTAGGCAGCCTAAGAATAATGGAGTGGATGGAATAATGAGGAAGAGCTGTGGGAGGCAGCGTTAATGAGCCTGGTGTTCTGCAGGCTCCTGCCTGGTTGCTGTCCACAGGTGTGGGCGGTGGAAAGGCTGGGCTGGCTGTTCCTCCAGCCCTAATGGACTCAAACCCTGGCCACAGCATCCAGGAGAGTACAAACCAGTCCTCCTCACCTGTGTGCATGCTGCTTTCCCCTAAATTACCGAGTCTTCCTTGCTGAGTGGCAATTAGGTGAGAGCAGAGACACGTTCGGACCTGCACAGGCACCACTGAGGCTCAGAGTGCCTCTGGCTCCTCCAAATACCTCTGCCCCAGCAGGGAGTGGGATATAGCATTTGTGCTTGTGATTCTTCCTGAATCTCTGCCATTATTTTCAATGCTCCACAGAAAAGAGTCCTCTTTTTCTCATGCAGGCTGCTGCAGCTGGAAAATCTCCATTAGTTCACCATTTAGGGGGTGTTGGCAGGGCAGGTGTACCACAGACAGGTTCACAGCTGTTGACATCTCCTCGCAGGTGGGATGGTACAAAAATCAGAGTAACTCAGCAAGGCTGATGGGTTATGCCTGCAACTGGCTTCAAGGAATGGAAGCAAAACTGTCAGACTCTGTGTTACTGGCCTCATTTTAATAAAGATTAATGGTTAAAAATGATTGATTCTGTTCCTGGCAAGTTCTGCAGGACTGTGATAATAACATTTGAGCTCTTAGAGATCACCTGGTGCTGAATATTTTTTCAGGCAGCACAACAAAGGACCACCTGTTACTCCTGGATCTAGAGGGAAATTTTTTCATGGAGTGGCCCCTATCTCTGAAAAATATTGTTTGCTACAGTTCTGAGAAGTCACACAGGACAGTCTGAGCCAGAGGATTTTATCAGAAAAAGTTTTTTCTTGGTGTCCAATGTTTTTGACAGCGCTTTGTAAATAATGGTCTTGGTACTGATCCAGCAAAGCACTTAAGGGAATCCTTAACCTTAAGCACAGGAGTATTTCCTAGATTTCAGTGGGACTATTTATACACTTCAAGATGAAGATGTGTGGAAGTGTTTTGCTGGATTAGGTTTCCTCAGCATCTCCCCCTGCCCAAACTGGAGCTCAGTGTGCTTCCGATGAGGCCAGGCAAAGTGCCTGCCCTATGACGCACAGTCCAGTCCATCATCTTCAATTCTTTTAACTCCTCGTGCATCTGAAATGACTTTGAACTGAAAGATCAAACTGTTGGTGACATACACAGCTCAGAACTCAGCCTATCGAGAAAGTCTTATAAATACCTGTATGGGACGTTAAATTCACGGTTTAATAATAATTTACAGACACAAATTACCTGAATAGGTGTTGCTGGGAGAATGGGAAAGTGTAATTGAAATCCATATCAAATTCAAGCTGAGAAAAGGACATCTCTGGAACACTGCGTAATGACTTCGGCAACCAAGTATAAAGATTAAAATACACAGAGCCTTTAAGCACAGCATATGCAGTCAAGCACATATACAGCAAGAAAATCCACTAACATTTCATCAATTTTAAATGAAACGTGAGGACCAAGTTAAAAAAAAGAAAAAAAAAAAGCCTTGGAAGATGCCTGTTCAAGAAATAAATTAAAAACATCTTTACCACAGATCATCAGTCAGAATTGAAATGTTGGCTCTGCAGGCTGAAGTACACAAGCTATTTTGCAGTCTCGCTTTCTGCAGTGATCAACATTCCAAAAACCCCACAGCATTCAGACAGGAGGAAAATCCAGGGCCCTGTGGATGCTGCAGAGGGAGGAAAGGGCAAGGTAACACGAACAGCACCAAAGCCAAAGCTCCAGAGTTAGGAGCTGAGGCCCAAATAAGTCCCATCCTGGACTGGAATGTTGTTTGAACATCAAAAGTCTGAATTGTGCTGAGCTCTTTGCAGGTTGTGGTGTTTCAGGGTGAACAAGCTGAGGATGTTTCCTCCTTGTGGGAAGAGTGGGATCAAACAAAGCTCTCTGGTCAGAGCCCATGTCTCGTTTGAGGCATAGAAGCCCTTGTTCCTGTTGCAGCCCCAGCCCTCAGCCCTCCTCAGTTCAGTTCTTGAGGCTGATGGTGAGAATCCTCCCCTAGACGTTTTCCAGAGTCTGTATATTGCACTCCAGAAGTCTGTCAATTCTGAGAGGCTGGAACAGCAACGACACTGGAACCCACATCCACTTGGCAGCACATATCCTACTGCATCTCCCTTGCTTTTTACCATCTCAGGTGTTAGCTGAACTGTCTTCAGTGCTTCAGGGGCTGTGGGACTTGGCATTAGAGCCCAACTCGGTGTTTCACCCACATGCAAGGGCTGATGAGGTTTCTCTGCGAATGCTCTTCCTCACTCGTGGCCAGGGAGAGCTGGGGGTGGCAACCTCTGCCCGCAGCCGTCCTAGGCTGCAGCAGCCAGCAGCAGTGACCCCGTCCCCACCAGCCCTCCTCCAGCTGCTCTGATCACGCAGGCAGGACGGAGGACATTGCCAGATTTTCCTTGGCTGGACTTCGATTTTTATTTTTATCTTCTACAGCTTGTAAAAAGGCTTTTAAAAGATGGGATATGTCTCTCTGTTTTCCCCACGGGCTCCGTTTATTTATGGCTTTTCCCCCTTCATCTCCAAAGGGGCTCAAAGTAAACGGGCTTGTTTTAAGCTCCTTCGAATGAAAATTATTCCATTCCCAGGTTGCCTGGGGATGGTGCCTCCCAGAAGTTGCTTTAGGATTATTATTCCAGGACCAGCAAGGGGAGCTCAAGCCTTGTTTACGGTAGGTCCCGCACTAAATCCCTCTGCTATTGGGGTGTTTTTCATCCCAGTGCGTGAGCCGGGCGGGGATGCCCACGGGATGGTTCGTGCTTTGGCAGGCGGGGGCTGTGGCACGACGCGGGGCAGTGGGAGGTGGAAGCGGGCGGCCGAGTCTTCAGGCAGGCAGCGAACCGAGAGGGGCGGGGGTCGGCTCGGGCCCAGCCGGGAGTGGGGGAGCTGCTGAGCGCAGACACGCCAGCGCGAAAAAGAGCATTTTTCTGACCAAGCCCGCCCAGCTGCGCCAGCTGTCAGCCGGGGGGAGCGCGGGGGAGCAGCCGAGCCGGCCCGGGACGGGTGGTCCGCACGCACCCGCTCCATCAGCATCCCGGGTGGGA
>VZTB01010981.1:85231-178767 GCA_013397245.1 Thryothorus ludovicianus
CCCTGGCCCACCTTCTTCGCCGAGGAGGGGCAGCTCTACGGGCCGTGCCCCGAGCCTCCCGCCGGCCCCGCCGACTGCCCTGCCGATGCCTGGTACCCACCGGGCCGGGCGCCTTTCGCCGCTCCCGCCCCCGGCATCAAGAGCGAGCTGGAGCCCTGGGTCGAGGGCTACGCCGGCGCTTACGGCGACCTCCGGTGAGTACCCGCGTCCCGCAGCCCACCGGCATGCGCACCCTGCGCTCTGCTTCCCGCCGGCATCCTGCATCCCACCTCCCGCCGGCACCGGCATCCTGTGCCCGCATCCCTCATCCACCTCCTGCACCCCGCATCCCACGGGCACCCTGCTCCGCCGACAGCCTCCCCGCCGCCTGCCGCAGGTGCCCCGCGCTCACCGCGGCTCCAGCCTCGCTCGGTCCTGGCTGTTCCCGCTTTGGTGCGCCTCTCCGCTGCCGAACCTTCCCTTTTGCCGGGATGCTGTCATTTGGGACTGACTAGTCGAGATCGTGCCAGGAATAACGCGGTGCACGCCAGGTGTCCCCGCCGTCCTGTGAGGTCGTTGTGTTTATCTCGTTTCCTCACGCATTTGTTATCCCGCTGCTCCCGGCCGCTGGGAGCGGGCGAGATCGGGAAGCTGTGCCCCGAAGCACGGACGGATCTTGACATCGAGTTAAAATCTTCCCAGCAACTTGTCCCGCCGAGAACTGCCTGCCGGGAATGCACTGTGCCGAGCAGAAAACCCCGAAGGTAGTGGCAGAGAAACATCACCTGTGCTTCAGGGCTGTTTGAAGTACAGGTAGAAAACGTCTTTTAAAGTACAGCTAGAACAGGTTTTGTGAATGAACCAGGGGAAGGGAGATTTTTTTGAGAAGTAGGATTCAATCAAGAATAAATTTTCCTGGTGGATTAACGTCAAAAAAAGGAGATGAGCCATCTCTGTAAAATACCTGTACAGCATTTGAAGCAGTGGGCACTTGCATGCTCCCCTGTCAGCACGGCAAAATGTGGCTGAGCTGATGGAAATGGGAGGGAGAAAGGGCTGCTCAAGGGATTTTCTGCTGGCTCAGAGGCATCCCCATCCAGGAGTTGTGAGGCCTTGGGGTTTGCATTGTGGGAGTCCTGCATCCACATACTCACCCCGTGATGCTTGGGATGGTGGGAGCAAAGGCTGAAACGAACAATTAGATTTTACCTCTAAATTAGCACCAGGCGAGTGCACTGCCTCTGGGCTTGTTTCTGTTTTAAATGCTTGCAGCTTCATTTGGGTACTGGGGCAATTTCCATCCACACAGTGATTTACTGGAGGATTGTACAGAGATGTCAAGGGCTTGGCAAAAGAAAAAAGAATAAAAGTAATGACAGGTCAGAAAGAGTGCAGCTGTGAGCATCATCCAGCTGTGAGCTTCGTACGTGGCTGGAGCTATGCAAGCTCTGGGTGTGCCTCTGGAGTCTGGATAAATCTCTGCTGGAATCAGTGCAGGGGGGGCAGGGAGGAATCAAGTTGGAAAAGTTGAGCCTTCGGATGCTGGTGATGGCGGTGCAGGTTTGCTCCGTGCGGCCGTGCTGCCTGCGGGGTCTCTGAAGGGGGATCCCGCACAGACGGGAATGTCGCGCTGAGGAGAGCAGGAGTGGGCTCCCATGGAGGTCTGCAGGCAGCCTTGGAGGCTGGACAGCAGCAGGTACATTTTGCCCAGATCTTGCTTTAGAGATAAACAACATCTCCCTCATTCCTGTGGGAAGTGCTGTATACTCCTCTTCCTTGCAGCTCGGCTGGGTGTGCTGTGCCTGCTTCCCCTAGCAGACTTCTGTGGGATCAGTAGGGTTGGAGCTGGTGCAGCAACATTTACACCAGTATCTTAGAGTCCTTTGAACTCTAAGGCTTGTACAGCACAGCATGCTGCTGCAAAGGTGTAACGGAGTGACATTGTCTGTCTGTGTTCAGATGTAATTTTCAAACACCGTAAAGGAAGCGGAACACTAGTCGTGGTCTGGCTCACATTAACATGTATTAATCACTGCCAGGTTTACATTTCACCCTAGCAAGGTCTCCATTAGCTTTACAACGTGCTGCTGGTCCATTCCTGCAGCTTTGCATTTTCTCCCGGATCTGTGGGTGCCAGCACAGGAACAACCTCTGCTGCTCCTGGAGCGGCAGATCGTGTAGCAGCATCCCAGGCAGCAGTGCCTGTGAGAAGAAAGGTTCATGGGAGCTGAGAGGCTCTGTAGTAAAATTCCCTAATGGAAGGATGATTGACTTTTGGACCTGCACCCCTGTGCTGTCTGGTGCTAGGTCTGGTCTCCTGCCCTACTTGTCCTTGCTCATAAAGCTTTCCCCTTGTAGTCTCAGAGGCTGCAGCCTCAGTGTTCTGTGAGGACTGTGAGGGGCACTTCTGGGGCTTTGCAAGCCCGGGGCCATGGACACTTCAGTGCACTGTCCCTTGGGGTGCTGCTGGGAGCAGAGGCACATATAGGCCCCCTTGCTTTGGAGAAAAAGGAGCATTTCAAGGTGTGGTGCTCCTACTTTCTTTCCTCTCTGAATGGTCTTGCTGTCTGCCAGCAGGATCATGGCTCTTCCCTCACAGATGAAATTCTCCCAAGCCCCAGTTCTACCCTGCTGCAGTTGGGACCAAGTGTGGGTAGGTGTTTTTTGAGGCAAACACCCTTCATACGACACTTAAGCATGAGCCATTTTTAATATTTGGGGGAGTGTGAGGGCTAAGAGGTGCTGACACATCTCAGAAACACTGGGATTATTAACACAATTTGGTTTAATTTAAAGCTTTTGGTACAGTGTCCCTGACTGCATCAGTCAGGCTTCCATGTAATTAGCAAATTAATCTGTCGTTTTCTTACTCTGTGGACTTGGAGCTGTTTATCTTTGTGCTCTGGTTGTTGCATCATTACTACCAGCAGTATTTAAAGTGACTACATAACCTGTCTCAGGAGCGAGATGGAGCATTGTCAGAATAAATCCAAGGTTCTGCCATCTGAAGACAAATTACAGCGGCAGATTGGAGGGGCTGGCCTCTGGTTTAGAACGAAATGGAATCAGAGGAAGAGCTGAAGCAATAGCATCAAAGGGGAGAAAAGGATTTAAAGGGCTTTTGGCTCAGGAAAATCTGCTGGCCCTGTAGCTTCAGACGTTTTTAAGTGGCATTTGCTATCACTGCTGTTACCTGCTGCTGAGACTGGTCGGAATCCCAGTGTTTGCTGGTTACATCTGCCTTTGGTTCCCTTCCCTGGTGTGGCTGTGGTCAGTTTGGGCCAGTGCCACGTGTTCATTCATCACCTGGCTCGATGGCTCTGTAATCGCTTCAGCTCTGTAATTGTGATAGGCTTACAGATAAAACCTGCAGTAATTCCTTCCAATGGAGGGAGGAGATAAGACTGACAAAGAGATGAAGGGGTGAAGGGCAGCTGAGAGATGGAATGAGGCAGGAGGTCGTTCTCAGGGTTGCCCTCACTCCCAGTCTGTGCCCAGCAGCAGCTGCTCTGGCATCCCAGTTCCAGGAGGGCTCTGGCAGAGCTCCAAAGCCCTTGGAAAGGGGCTGACCCTCCTGTCTGCTGTTGTCAGTGTGACCTTTCTGCTCTGGCAATTGGCCATAGGATGTAAATATTTCTTTGAAGGCAAGAGGGCTGTGACAGGACATTGTGTGGGCAGCCGGTCCCTTCAGCCTCTCTGGACACAGGGACTGGGAGCCTCTGGAGGAGAGTTGGGGATCTGCTAAAGCTTGTTGTCCGTTCCTGAAAAATGGAGAAAAGAGAAACAAATTTATTCCTCAGCACCTCTCACCCTTTCCTTGCTCAGAGACACAGGGTAACTATAATAATCCAGCTGGAGCAGGATTAGGGGGCTCAGGGCTTGGCTGAATGGGAGCTGGCACGATAGCAGGCTGTGGCAGGGAGCATGTCTGTCATGGCTGGGGTTGAGGTTGTGAAACGAGTGGTACTGGAGCTGCAGGGATGCTGGAGCTGTGCTCAGCAAGGAGAACCCCTCAGGACTGGGGGAGCAGCCAAGCGGGCGCTGCGCTGGAGCACGGCACTGGTGGCTCCTTTTCCTCACTCCTGAGCATCTATCAAATCTCAGAAAATGGTCTCCTCCTTTTCTTCTCCTTCCTCTGCGTGTCCCTCCCTCTCTTCCCTGCTCTGCTGTGCTCCAGCCCTCTGTTACAGCCTGGAGAAGGAGATGGATCACCTGTCAGGGGTAGGGCTGTGGAGGGCAGACGTGTAGGGTGTCATGTGGGATCTTCTCAGCTGCTCTGAGGGTACACAGCATCTCTTTGCCTCTTCACTGCTCAAAGGCAGACTTTGCCCCATCCTCCTCCAGGCTTTCCCAACCTATTTTCCAAAAGGCTTGAATTTGTGAGCTCTTACGCCCTCTGGAAGCTGGTTCCACTCTCTCATGCTTGGTATTGGCAGTGAATATTCCACTCTCAAGTGCTGGTTGCAGTGGAAGGACAGGCTTTATGTGGCACTTGGTATTGGAAGCAGCAGCTGAGAAATCAGAACATTTTGCCAAAGAAACAATCCGCACAAAGCTTTAAGAGTGTTGGTGGGTTGGAGTCACACAGATTTTCCTGAGGCTTCAGATCTGGAAGTTGCACAGGATCTGCTCATGGCCGCTCTTCTCCTGCTTATGCAGCTTTTACATTTTTCCCTCTGTTTACAGATTCCCTGGTATTTATCCATTGCACAGATGAGCTGTGCTTTGCACCACTCCCTGCAGCCAGTCTGGCACAACCACTGGTTTTCCACCTAGGAGAGCTTCATTCCAGACTGAGAGCCAGTTAACAATGGGAAGTACTTTGGTGCTGCTTCTGAGGACAGGAGAGCGTGTCAAAATACAGATTTGGAACGAGAGGGAGAGCGTGTTTGGTAGCCCAGGGGACGGGGGTCACTCCCAGGTCAGGATTCCCACTGCAGAGATGGATTTTTCCCCTGGGACAAGATCCCTGCCATGGGCACAAGTACCAGCCCCTGGGGGTGGGCATCAGTGGTGCTGGAGTTGGAATCATGGCACGGAGCCCACAATTCCTGGAAATCTCTGCCTCTGTCCCCTTTCTCAGAGAGAGGAAGGTGTGGGACAGTCCCGGCAGGAATGAAAGCAGAAACACTGTAGCGAGGCAGCGAACGTGAGCGGCACCCCAGGGGCGATGCCAGCTCCTCCAAGGCCACGCTGGGCTCCAGCAGAGACAAGAGCCCGCTCTGTGTCCGTGCCAGGGGTCAGCTCCGGGCCCCAATGGGAGCAGATTGGCCACGGGCAGTGGGAGGAACGGGCACAGCGGAAACTGGAGCACGTCAGGAGTCAGCCTGTGCACGGCAAGGGGGGATGCTCCTGAGCCGGGAGGAAAGCTGGAAACGCTGCCATGCGTTGCAGGAAGAAACCATAATGTTCCCTAATCGTGCTTTGGTGTGATGAAAACAGTTTCATTGCACGGGGTTGAGAGCGATTTGTAGTAGAGAGCAGTAGCTCAGTTCTTTGTGTTTTTCTGTCATTCCCATGAATTCCACTCTTGGCATGGACTTTCATTCATATTTTATAAATTGTTTGTGTGAAGGTGGCTGTCCCAGTTTGCAAGTTCTCTGTTGCAAGTTGCTGTCTAGACATGGAGCACTCACTGGAGGCTGCTGGGTTGGTGTTTGAAGTGGATACTTTCTGCTAGAGATTATGGACTGAAATTACAAAAGAAAGAAATTGTATTCATTTTATCGTCCTGTGGAACATTTAAAATTTATCAAGTGAGTGTTTAACTGAAAGAAAACTATTCAGTGGGAGACTTTCTATGACTTCTAGTAAAAACTGAGAGCTGTCTTGGTAGATCCCAGAGATCTGTGCAGCTGTGGATGACTCTGGAATGTTGGAAATATATAGGAAAAGTGAAGACTCCTCCTTGCGCAGCTCTTCAGCTTCATTACTTCATGCAAATTGATTTTCTTTTTGGAAGATTTTCCGTAAAAGGCACATCTGCACCTCAGACTGATGCAAAGAAAGTGCCACAAAGCCATCATGGGCAGCCTGGGCCAGCTGGGGAGGGTGGCTTGGTGCCAGCACATGCATGTAGTGATGTGGCACAGAGGGCACAGGCACCTCCCTTGGGGTCATCGTTGGGTAACATGTTGATCAGAGTGATCTGCTCTCACCTTGGATAATCCCAGCTTTATACTGTATTCATAGAAAAACAGCAATGGCAACGCTTCCTGTGGGGCTACGGGATCCTTTCCAGCTCTTTCTTTTCCTCCAGAGATCCAGCATGCAGCGTGTACAGCAGGCAGATGTCCCATCTCCCGTTCTAGCAGAGCATTTACGCCTGGTAAACAATTAAGAGGCAGTCACATCACCCCTTAGTGGGTGGCAGTGCAGGCATGCCCAGTGGTGGCCTTGGCAGTGGCTGGTGGCCCTGGTACTGACCATTGCTGCACACTGTGGGGACCAGAGCCAGCCCTGTTTGTTAGCAGTAATAGTGGTATGAGGGAGCTCATTGAAATGAAAAGGAACTGGCCCAGTTGTCATGGCAAAGACTTGTGACGGAGGTTCTCCATCCACACTGGCTCGCTGTTCCCACTTCTGCCTGCCTTCCCTGATCTGCCTGTGCTGCTCGTCCATGTCCAGCCACACTTAATCCCACCAGGTGAGGGGCAGAGAGGGGGACGAGCCTCCCTGGGGACACCTCCTTGTGGGGGAAGTCCAGCTCAGCCAGGCCAGCTGCCTGCAGTGGGTACTGCTCCCAAAGCTCGTGCTTTGTTCTGCTCTAAATCTTGCCATTGCAGCCCTGATTCTTCTTGCCAGCGTTTTTAAGTGAGATTCATAGTATCCTCTAACAGTAATAAAAACAGTCCCAGTAGTAATACTTTACTACTGAAGCACTCGTGAGCAGCGATTCATTCAGCCTTCAGGCAACTGTGGAAGAAGGGAATTGTCCCTTTTCTGCAGGCAGGGGCTGAGGTCTGAGCCGCAGCCCCGGCTCAGCACTGGGGTCCCGAGGGACCGTGCTGGCTTTGTGGTGGTGCTGGGGACGGCAGCGTGCTGGACTTTGCGCCCCATCCATCGGCCCGTTCACCTCCTCTTACCCCAGTGTCCCTGTGCAGCCCCGGGACAGTGTTTGCAGGAGAGGGGTTACGGGAGTGCAGCATCGCGCCTCGGGAGCGCGCAGGAGCCGCCGCTCCCCAGGGACCTGCGCAGGACGGGAGGGGAGGGCAGGCTCGGTTTGGCTTGGCTCAGCTTGGCTCAGCTTGGCTCAGCTGCTCTCATGGAGCTGCTTGCTCCCCGGTTAGTGCAGCCTGAACAGAGGCCAAACGGAACAAGGTCACCCGCTGCGCCCTGGCTCGGAGCTCCCCAGCCCCCGCCCGGGGACGCCTCTGCAAATGGTGAGAACAAACTCAGGTGCTGACACGTCCTGAGAAGCGATGGGATTGGTTTGTTGGGGACACGGACCTCAGATTAAGTGATTTGCAGTAATAGAAATAATCTTAAAAGTGTATGCCAGTTCTCCAGATATTTATAGCTTCTGCCCTTTTCCCAGGCCACCCGGCCCCAGGCAGCTCGGGTGTCCACAGGGGTGGATTACACCCAGGCTTTCCACAGGTGTCCTGGTGGCTTCCCTGTGCCACCCAAAGGAGAATTGTAGTAAGTAATGATTCCTGGGATGAGCCCCTGTTTCTGCTGACAGGGCCAGTCTATCGTGTTTCGTGGAGCTGCTGGGGGCTGGGTGGACAGGCGAGGCAGTTGTCACTTCCCAAGCAACTCTAGGGACAAAAGAGGTGTCTTAAATCAGGATGGGAGAGTCAATGCAGAACCACCAATACCGGGACACTGACAGTGCTGGCCTGGGGCACCCTTGGTGTGGAGAGGGAGCACTGGGGGCAGCCTTAGCCAGGGCAAGCAGCCAGGCACAGGCACATTCACCATTTGGTGGGTCTGCCCTGAGACCTGGGTGCTGCTGGGACTCATTTGGGGTGTACTAGGGCTGGCAGAGCCCTGCTCGGGCTGTGCAGATCAGGAGAGCTGTTTGAGAGCTCCATGCAGGGTCCCAGCTGTGCCTCATGTGCTGGGCATGGCAGCAGTCACAACAATTCACCTTTCATGTCTGTAGTCAGGTGTCCATGACAGGTGCTGCTGGGGGATGTCCTGGGTGCTGGCTGCCTGATCCAGCTCTTGCTGGAACCTGGGGAGCCTGGTCATAGACTCAGGGAATGTTTTTTTTGGAAGGGGCATTAAAGCCCTTCTCATCCTGCTCCCCTCTGTGGGCAGGGACACCTCCCACTAGACCCTGTTGCTCTGAGCTGTGTCCTGCCTGGCTTTGTCACCTAAGGATGGATGACATCCTTCTGGTGGGTGAGCTCTCCATCTGCACCAGTATGCTCCAGCAGGGACTAGACATGGGCTGGCTGTAGTCTGTGGCTTTGGGAGGAACCTCGGACCAAATCCTTCTGTGCTACAGCAGCATCTTCACCTTGCAGACCCCCAGCCCACTGAGTGCTTCTGGAATTGCTGCCAGCAGGAACCATCCCTACAAATGCCAGAGGGGAGACTGCAGATCTCCACTGCACGTTTCACAAGAGGATGTGTTCAGTCCCTGGGAGGAGGTGGGAAAACCCTGGAGTTTGCTTCCTTCCCCTTGTGCTCTCTCTGCCTCGAGGGTGCGTTTTTCTCTCCCAAAATGACATGACACTTCTTTCTCTGGTGTTTTTACCAACATTTTGGCAGCTGTTACACATTTTAGCTGTGTTTGCTTCTTTGCTGGTTAGAAATGGCAGAAAAAAACCGCTCTGACCTTGGCTTGTGTGCTGAGAACAGAGCCCAGGCACAAGTTTCTGTATCACAAGTTTCCTCATGAAGGCTCCTGCCTCCTCCCCCTCGTGCCAATCAGCAGAGCAGCATCTGCACATCTCCCGACCTGCTGTTGGGAGGGCTGGAACGGGATATCTCGGCAGCTCCGCTTTCCTCTTGAAAGGAAAGGAGGAAGGAATTTTTGTGCTGATTGGGTTGATAGCTTTCATCTTGGAAGCAATGAGATGCATTAACTGGAAAATGAAATCCCCCCGCAAAGAGAGCTCAGATGATTTACTGTTCCTCTTGAATTGTGTGTGTGCCTGTGCACATTTGTGAGTATTCATCATCCTCCCATGAACGCCACACACAGATTATGTGTGTGCTCTCTTCTGTGTGAGGAACATCCACACCCCTCACCTGGGGCCTGCAGTGTTCCCTCTGCAGATGTGTCCCTGGAGGGCAGGCACTGTGCTGCGTGCTGCCCACAGGGAGGACAGTTGCCTGGAACTCCGCGGGCCCCTGTGGGCAGCACAGGGCTTAGTGTGGGATCAGCATTGCTGCTTTCCCCTGCTCAGACTCTGAGAACCAGCCCTCCAACTCACCCCTACTCCCTCTCCTGCTGTGTTAGCAGGGCGGGGCTGGGGGACACGTGTCTGGAGCCCTGGGTCCGGTGTGGACTGTAAACCCCGTGGGCTGGCTCTGGCTTTGTCCCTGTGCATGCTCCTGTGCTCCGGAACATGTGACATCGTCCTGATAAACTCTGCCTGTTCACATGGATTTCGTTTTTCTGGCTCTCCATAATTGGCTTTGTTTTCACGTGTTCCCTGTGGTCTTTTCCCTGACAATAGAATGTTCCCCTTACAAAGAAATCTATTACTTCCCAGTCTGCTCCCAGTCCCCTGGAGCATCTTTAAATGGTTAGAAAAACAATAGCAGCACAGGGACTCTTCCCCTTTCTTGTTTACAGCGCAGCCTGTGCCAAGTGCTGGGTTCTTGATTCTCAGGTGTGATGGGGATAGTTCGAAGAGGGAGCAGAGCACAGTGCTGGGAAACCTGCAGGACAGAAAATCCCACTGGAGCTGTGCTGAGGGTTGGGCAGAGCTGAGCTGAGGTGGGAGCCGAGGTTCTGGGGGATCAGCTATTCTCTTTTGTTGAGTTCACCCTCCTTTTTGCCATGTGAGTGCTTAAAACCTCGGATTATGGCCTGAGTTGAAGCAGTTGTCATGTCCAGCAGGGAGAAAGTCGCAGCCTGGGGTTAGCAGGATGACTGGGCAGTCTCTCTGCACTCAATTGCACTTAGTGAAGGGGACTCAGTGTGTCCTGCAGGATCCCCTGGGATCAGTGGGGATCTGTTAACTCCTGGCCGTGCTGTGCCCTCCTGCTATGCCCCTTCCCTCCTATCATTTCAGAGCTGGGGTCAAGGCGGGTGCGCAGCCACTGCGGCTGCGGCGTGTCCTAAGCTGACTATCTCACTGCTCACTCAGACTCGGGAGAACACTCTCAAGGCTGGGAGGCCTAAAATTAGATGTGGCATCTGTGTTTTGGTTTGCAGGCAGGCTTGAAAGAAAATGATTCCTAGCTGCTTTCATTCCTCGCCTGCTTGGAAGAGCACAGCCAAGGGGTTGTGGGCAGGGCTTTGATCCCTGGTGTGTCACGGCTCTCTCTGAGCATTGCTGCCCAGCAGGGGCAGTCAAAACTCCAGCATGGGTCTGTGATAACGGGAGGGCCACCCATGCCCACAAGTCCCTGGAGTCAGCCAGTTGCAGGGCTCTGCTCTCTGTGTTTTCCTGGGAATACTTTCAGCCCCCAAAACAGCAGGTCTGGCTGCCCCTGCCATGTGTCACTAAAAGTGCAAACTGGCATCAAATGTTTGCCAGTCTGTGCCTGTCTGGGATACCCTGGGTTGCAGGTGTGTGCCACTGAGGTTGGTACTGGTGCAGCTGCTTATCCATCCATCCATCCATCCATCCATCCATCCATCCATCCATCCATCCATCCATCCATCCATCCATCCATCCATCCATCCATCCATCCATCCATCCATCCATCCATCCATCCATCCATCCATGCCTTGATGAGGGGCTAGTCCTGCCCTGCTCCTGCCCCAATCCGTGTGCCTCTGGCAGATGTGGGCAGCTGTGAGCTGTGGGCATGCCAGGAATGCCGGGCCAGGGAGCAGGAGTGGTTGGTGGGTGTCAGCCAATGGCTGTGGATTGCTGGGGAATTTGCTGCTACCTTGCCTGTTCTGCTGAGACTGGGGCTAAGTGTTGCAGGAACACCTGGCACTAAATATGTGAAACATTCATTATAACCAGTGTGTTTATATCGGGGGTGACTCACAGCAGGATGCGCTCGGAGGACACTGGAATATGATACTGTTGCACAAGTCGTGAAGTCTCCTCTAGAAACTCAGTGCTTTGCCAGCAGAGCTGAAGGGAAGTTCTGCAGATAGAGCTTGTATCCGCTCCCAGACATAATAAGGCGAAGGGTTGTTATGCCCCTGCAGTTGTGTCTCTGCAAAGATTTGGTCTTGGTGTAAACGTGCCTAAAAATAACCCAGTTCTGCTGGCAAGTTGTGGGACCAGCGCTGCAGTGCCACTGCAGCATCTGTGGCATCCCCCACTGCCAGAGGGGTGGGAGGGGGGCTGCTCTCTGAGATGGGGGGTTCTGCTTCTTGCTCCCTTCCCACTCCATCCCTAGGGCTCCGTGCTGTGCCAGGGGCAGGGTGCTGGTTATGTGCCTCCCCAGCTGGGTGCCAAATCCATGGTATTTGAGGTCTCCTCATGTTTCCATGCCAGGTCCCGCCCTTGTTGCTGGCTGGTTTTGCCTTGTGCTTCCTCCAGAGGCAAAATAAAAATGCAGAATTTGCAGCACTGGTTTCCTTAGCAATAACTCCACTGCCAAAGGAAGTGGGGGAAATATTTTGTGTTTTAAATATCTGAGTCTGGGAATGAATCATGGCATCCCTCAGCAGCCCAGCTGGGAGTCGACCACTGACCTCTGGCCACCAGCACAACTTGATCCTTGTTGCCAAGTTAAATTCCAAAGACATTTGAAGTTCCATGTGACACTGATTGGAGTCGTTCTGCCCTGGGTTTCTCTTGCTAGCCCCATCCCAGATGCTGTGGTTAGCTGGGAGTTCTGGGGGACCATGGTGGCCTTGGGGGCCATGTAGCTGGTTCACCTGAGGTGCTGTGCCCCATGGCTGGACACTGGTACAGAGTTCTGTTCCTCTGTTCCTCTGGCACACCAGCTGTGGGAAAAGCCACCAAGAACTCGCATCCCTTCTTCCAGAGCATTTTGTAAGCGTCACTGCTCTTAATTTTGGAGGAGAAAAAGGTAAAAATTCTCCTGCAGGCAAAGACATTGATATGTGGCATCACAAGCCTGTACTCTGGATGCTTTCCTGGGAGCTGTAAGCCTGTACCTGCATCTGGAATCATGGCAGTGTCTCTTGGAGCATGAAATGTATGTATCAAGTGTCTCATTATTTGTGATTTTCTTTACAGGCACATTTTCTTTTTGTGAGCAGAGGAGACGAATTTGAAAATGGAATATTATGGTGTGGCTTAAACTAACTGCGTAAATATCAGTGAGGACAGAGTGTTTCCTTGGGAAGTAAGTAGGGTTCTCTGTGCTACAAGGATGCCAAGGTCCTGTCCTTGGTGACTCCAGGTGACTCTGCAGTCACCAGGAGGATGCAGTGTAGGGCTCTGATGGCCTTGGGAGTGCTCCTCAGGGCTGCAGCCTGCCTGCAGCCTTGCTGCTCCTTGTTTGCTTTTTTGTCCCTTTTGTGCATCACAATCAGGTGAGTTCCCATCTGGAGTGACCTTGCAATGCTCTTGTGCCATCTCTTTTTGTAGGTACCTGCTCCATCTGGGGGATCAAGTGTTCCATCTTCTCTGAGCTCATTTATTTTAGCTTCTCCCTGAACTTCTGGCTGGACATCAGGCTTTGAGGCAGAAATTTTGGTGTCAGCTGTACCAAATGTGGGCAGCAGCCTCCGCCGTGGCCACTGCAGGGTGGCTCTGCCCAGGCTTTGCATTCCAGGTGTAGCAAACCTGTAGCCATTCACCTTTTTATGCTCATTTTCTGCTTCTTCCTTTTGAATGACTGGAAGGTGAGAGCCCAGGATGGCCTTTAAATGAGGGGACTCCCCAGCAGGCTGGGTTAGCTGCCTGGCCCGTTTACAGGTGTGCAGTGCCTCAGCCAGTCGGGTGACAGGTTGGGGCTGTCTCCTGAGTGCAGGGACAAACAGTGGCTGAGTCCATGCAGCTCCAGGCCTGGAGTAGCCTTCATGCACCTCAGAGGAGCAGAGGAGGGAAAAGAGCCAAGGGCTGGGAGTGGGGGGGCTTCAGCTGCAGTGAGAACATGCTGTGTGAAAAATAAACTGTCAAAATAAGTAAATGGAGTGTTTGAAAACAAAAAAAACAGCGTTTAATTTGAAGATTTGAGAAAGGATTTGTGCAGCTGTGCCTGTGGAAGCTATTTGTGCCCTGGGGCCAGGAGGCAGTGCCAGGGCTGGAGAGTCAAGCCTGCTCCTGTGAGTTGCTGGTGGGAGGATGTTTGCTTTCTCTGAGGTGCACTCCTCCTGCCAGCCTGCACTGCTGGGATGCTTGGAAAACCCATTGTCATCTGCTGATATTTATTTAAATCCGAAGAGGATTCTGTTGTTCAGCAGGCCTGGGGCTCACGCTGCGCCCCGCTCTGCTCTCAGATGCTATCGTGCCTCTGCTGCCATCACACACAAAAACCAGGCATGGGCACACTGGAAACATACTCAAGGCTATTTAGCAGAAAGGACATGAATTGGATGTACAAAGCTGCATGTTTATAGATTAAATGGCTCAAAGCATTTTAACAGATGAATGCTTTAAAGTTTCTGTGCAGGCCGTGTTGTCTGGATGAGCGTGGTGTGGTGGCTGTGAGTGCAGGCTGGGCTCGGCTCTGCAGCAGCCAAATGACAGTGCAAGGGACACGAGGATGTGCCCAAAGTGAGCAGTCGTGCCCTTTTTGCTGAGCATGGCTCAGGCCCCCTTGACTCCCAGTCACAGAACTTCATCCCGGCAGGAGCCCCACAGCTGCACTGAGGGGAAGCCAGTTAAATTTGGTATTGCATTAGAGAATGTCATGCACAAGTGATGCTGTGTTAAAGGCAGAGATTCCTCCTAATAACATCAGAGTGTCTCAGAAATGACAGTGCTTGAAATGACTGGATAAGATTCTGTGTCACCTGAGTTTGTGTGTGGGTGCTGGCTCAGTTCTGAGCTCAACACCCTCCTGAGCAGCACAGATGTGCAGGTTTTGGACACAGCATGGTGAAGGTGCAAACCTCTTTTCCTCAGGGAGTATGAGACCAGGACGCCCGCTCTGGGGCTCCTGTGTGGGATGAGCTAGGGGGGTGTGGCAGCTGCCATAATTTCGTCCTAGTCTGGTTTAGGGGTGGGAAGTCATGGGCAAGGGGGCAGTTGTGCCCTGGCTCCTTTCGAGCAGCCTGTGCCAGTTGTTGCTGAGATGGAAACTTCCTTTGTGGGTTGGGAAAAGTGTTGACTCCTCTTTTGCCAGTGCTTGCTCTTGGCTTTCTGAGAGTGTTGTGAAATGTGGCTGTTCAGTGAAATTTAACTAATGACAAACAAATGCTTCATTGCAAAATGATAGTTTCTACTCCCCAGAAATATTTGCGTGTGACAGGAGCTCGGCAAATCCTCCGTTTCCCTACAGAACCCTCCTGAAACGAGAGTAAAACTCATCCTAGAGCTGTAGAAGAGACACTGAGGTTGTTTTTACCCTGCCCCCGAACGGCACCGAGCTCCTTTGTGACAACCACGACCTTGTCCTTCGGGGCGTGCGCCGGCTCTGGCCCCGCCGCCGCCAGCACCGCGTCCCAGTTGTGTCTGTCCTGGGCGCTATCGCCCGGCTGTGGGGCTGACACTTGCCACACATCGCACCAGCTGCCAGCCCCTGCAGTTGTTTTGGTCTGCCAGCCCCACAGAGGACAAACTTCCCCCCAGAGGAAAGGTTTGGAGGTGAGCTGGCTGCGGAGCCACCCCTCGTGTCGCTGCTGTGCCCTGAACGGGGGCGAGGGGCTGTGGCACTGCTGTGTGCTGGCACTTTGGGGCAGGTGGCACCTGGGGCTCTGCCCAGAGCGCTGCCAGCCCTGCAGCTTCTCCAGGCACCTCTTGGGCTCATTGGCCAGTGTTATGTATTACCTGCACGTTTTGGAAATGTCCCTTGGAAACTGGAAAATGGATCGTTAAGGGAGCCATTAGCATGGCTCACTCCGAGTTGCTAGAACATTTTTACATTATGTTTTTCTTGCAATTCTCTCTCTAAAAATAAAAAAGAAAAGGCAAATGGGTATCGTTTTAAAGTCAAGGGCAGATGCTTCAGCTCTGGACAGTGGCTGCTGGCAGGGAACCACATTGAAGCTGCAGGGGCTGTGGTTGAGGCTCCCCACCTGCCCAAACACCACCTCCTGCCCCTTGGGGTGCTGGGGCTGGGCACTCCCTGGCAAGCCTTGCCCCAGGAGGAGCCTGTCCCACGGCCAGGAATCACCTTCCGTGTGATTCCTGATGTCCTCCAGTCTCCATCTGTTGGAGGCAGTGAGGACAAGAGTGGCTGAGCATGGGGGGTGTGTGGGGAGCCCTGCCCAGCCCCATCCCCATCCCCACATGTTTGGAGAAACCTGGATGCACACCTGCTGGAAGGTGTGTCTGCACTTGCACAACTCTTCCCATACATAAACAGCTCTTTAAAAGCTGTTTCAGGAGCCACTCAATTGCAAACCTGCTTTGCAGTTTTAGATAATTATTCCTCTAAAACAGTCCAGGGTCCTCTGGGAGTCCTGTGTCTGCTGTCATGACACCTGCTGTGAGAGGCTCTGCTGCTCATGTCACACCCAGTGCTGAGTGTGGGGGAGACAGGGTGGGAGCCTTATGGAAACAGGGAAATGAACACTGTTGGATTTCTGACTGCTCAGAGGGGAGAAAAGAGGTGTTGGGTCATTAGCACAAGGGCCTGTTATGTGTGAATCTAAAACACACTGGATAAATAAGAGATTTTTAGCCAGGCTTTTTTGTGTGCTGCTGGTGTTCCTCAGCAGGGTCTGCTCTCCAGCAGACAGCTTGGAGGGATGTGGGAGTGCCCTGAGATGTGGGATCACACCAGGGGACAGGTAAGATACCACATAAGCCAAGAAAGGAACTCGTTGGTTGCAACAGGACTTGACTGTGGCAGGCACGGTGCTGCCAGCTGTGTCTCCTCCATTTAATCAGTAATTCAAGAAAAGCCTTGGAAATGGAGAAGGTTGGGGAAGGGCAGTTGAGCTGCATCTACAGATCAGTCACTGATTGCTCCTGTTAAAGAGATGAGAAATCACTCAAAAGCTTTCTGCCGTAAGAATTGAGGATGAAATTGCTGCTCTGGTTACTGACTGTAAACTGAGGTGGGATCTGCACGGCTCCCAGGTGAGGGACAGGCAAGGACAGCAGGGCTTTTCTGGATATAAAGGTTTTTTAAGAGGTCCCATCTTTGTCACACTTTGCTGTTGATGTAACCTGATTTCTCAGAGCTCACCTGCAAGCAACAAAAAACGCCAAAAATGAAAGGGGATCTAATTTTAACCAAAAGTTGCAGTTGGAGCCTGTTGAGAGCTAATTGCCTCATCCAGTGATTGCAGAAAAATGAGTTCTGGTAATTAACTCAGTGTGCTGGTGCTTCCCAAACTGCCTGCACATGTTGGCTCCTGATTTGGACAAGCCCCTCTCCTCCTGCCATGCCCTCTGGAACAGCAGTTTCTCCATGGATCTGATCAAACAGATCAGATCAGGCTAGGGAGGGGACGGTACCAGCTGAGAGGGGAGAATCTGGGTGTGTGGAATGGTGAGGTGTTGGAGAAGGGGAGTCAGGCACTGGGGACATCTTGGCATGGTGGTTAACGTGGCATCAAGTGGCTGGCAGTGCCTTGTTTGGTGCACGAGCTTCATTATTGAAGCCAAAATTCCATGAGCACTGCAGCAGCCAGTCTCAGCCACCTCCTCTCCCTAGGCTGTGCTGTCACTGTGTGTCACTGTCACTGTACTTTGTCACACTTTGTCACACTCTGCACGCAGTGGGCAGTGTCAGAAGGGGCACCCAGCACGGTCTCTGCATGGTCAGGGCCAGGCTTGGCTCAGTTGCTGCTCCCCCTCTTGCTGCTCAGTGCTTGGCTGATCCATCCCTGCAGCTCTGGGTTTGCCGTGAGCGTGCTCCCCACAGCTTGTCCTGCCCACATTTGCTGACCCTTCTCTTGCTCTCTGTTCTTTGCTGCAGGTTGGAGCCTGGCCGTGACCACGTCCTGCCCATTGATTATTACTTCCCTCCTCAGAAGACCTGTCTGATCTGTGGAGATGAAGCATCCGGGTGCCACTACGGAGCCCTCACCTGTGGGAGCTGCAAAGTGTTCTTCAAACGGGCAGCTGAAGGTAACGGGGACAGAGGAGAGGGAAGGTCACTGCCCCACCGTGCTGGCATTCTGAGATCTCTTAAACCAGGAAAGGAGAAAAATCAGGGATAAATCTATTTTTCTCTCCTGCGTTTGTCATTTCATTTCACGGATTGCTCTCAAGAAGTAGCCAAACCAGTTTGCCAAAATGCAGTTCTTTTCAGTGGCATTGAGCAACTTTGTCTCTTAGAAGGTGGCCCTGCCATGGCAGGGGAGTGGACCAAGATGGTCTTTAAGGTCCCTTCCAACCCAAACATTTCTGATTCTATCTTAGAGACCTGGTGAGACCCTGGAGCAGTCAGTCCTTGCTTCTCTTCTTGACTCTCCAGAGTGCTTTAAGCTCCCATCAGCCCACCTGTGGTCTCAGATGCACAGCTGCGAGCTCAGGGGAGGCTTTTCCTTTCCTGGACCCCTTGCACAGGGTCACTTCTGTGACTGCCCACGGAACAGCACAACTCTCTGTCCACCAGGAGCCGTGCTCTGACCTTGGGGTCCCTGATCCTTCTCCCCAGCCCGTGAGAAAGCAACTTCTCCTTCATATCCAGCTCCTTAGTGTCAGGCTCTCCAGGGATGAGTGTGAGCCCAAATGCTCCCTCTCACCTGCAAGGTCTTTGTCCCATCTTTCCTGGGGAATGAACGTGCAGAAGCACCAGCCCAGCCCAGCTGTTTCCTTAGGCTGTGTCTCAGCAATGTCTGGTTTCTCCCTGCAGTTCAGAGCCGTGGCAGCAGTGGGAGTCTCTGGTGTGGCAGATGAGCTGTCTGGTGATGTGAGAAACCTGTAGTCACTCACTCTCTGTTGTCAGAGAGATGAACCAGCTCAAGCCATCATTAAGCCATCATTTTTCCTTGATGCTACCACAATTTATGTGGGCACACTTGGCAGCAGAGAAGGGGACAGAGCTTCTGTCTCACCATGACCTTCCCTTGTGCCCAACCTCTCCTTTGTATGGGCAGAGGTCCCAGGCTAGGGGTGCTCACCTGCTCTTCTCAAATGCTGCTTCTACATCAATTAGATCAATTAGCATTATCCTGCCTCTTTTTGGAGTTGTGTTTCCCTCATTCCTCTGTGCCAAAAGCCAACTTGCCAGTGCTGGTTCAGGGAAGAATAGGGGCTATGCCACAGGGAACATCAGTGTCCTGTTGCCAAAAGGGGCAGTCAAATAATAGTTAATAGATTTTGCATATTTCTCCTGAGTAAATCATTTGCAGATCCGTCTCTGCTGCACACCAGCTCTGTGTCAAGCCAAGTGGGTTGGCTTGTGCAGCCAGAGTAAATAACAGATGCTTGTTTAAGTCAGCAAGTTATTGTTGATTTATAGTAAGTGGAGTCTTGGCTCTCAGTCGGATGAGATGCTGCTGGAATGCCTGTGTCTGTGGGTGGGTGGGGAGCTGGGCTCCCCTGGCACCAGGGTGGGCTCTGTCCTGGGGGTGACAGGGACTGGAGGTGCCCACAGGCAGAGGAGCAGCCCGGGCTGCTCGTGCTGCTCCCAGCCACATGCTGTGGAGTTGTTCCCTCTCCTGGCTGTGTTACATCATTAATTTAAATGGTGTTTATGTCTCTTCCTGGTTCTTCAGCCTCACAGCGTGGCACAGGGAGTGTTTGGTTGCGTTGGGATTGGGCAGCAGCCCTTTGCCTTTCCTGGGGAGCCATATGTGTGTGCAGGGATGGGCAGGAGGGGCTGCCAAATTGTGAGGTTTCATCTTTCACAACCCTGAGGTACATGGGTAAGTCTTTATTTTGGGGAAGGGTCAATAAATCATGATCCTTTATAGGTACTGAGTACAGGGATGACAGTTGATGATTTCTGATTTAGCTTTTGGTGAGTTTCCAGACAGATCTCTTTCTTCTAAAAGCTGAGAAGCATTACTGAAAGCTGATATTTCGGCGAGTTCTCATGTTTTAAAGTCCATAAAATGCTTCTCAGAAAACCTTAGGTCGCCCTTGGAGACTTTGCAGCAGTAGATCATAAAGCTTCCCCATGAGAAAAGAAACCTGTTACCTTCCTTGTGCTGGTGTCAAGGCACAGCCTTCAGTGGAGGGAGCAGCAGAGGGCTGCATCTTGGAGGGAGGGAAATAGCTGGGCACATAATTTCTTTTTTTATTTTATTCTTCTGAGATAATAATGAACTTATCTGGCAGGGATTCAGGGATATTTAAGGAGGTTTTATAGACATGCACTGGCTTCTAAGGGGTGAGAAAGGGAAAAGATTAAAAAAAAAAGTTGTGACACTGATTCTTCTTCCCTCTGGACACACTGAGAGGTTTATGGGCAGGAGCAGATCACCCCTGCTTTGATGAAATATTTGACAGATTTGAGGGATTTCACAAGTTCAGATTTAACTGTTTTTTCCAGAAAGGTGCTGGAAGAGTTAATAGAAAGGACAGGAATGTTGTCCTGATCTCATTTTGCCAGCTGTCATGATTCACAGACTCTCAAGATGTCCAGGCTGTGTCCAGGCCAGTGCTGAAGCACACCCTGCAGATTGCAGATTGCCCACACTGGGCACGGTCTCATCTGTGGGGTCACCACCCTCCTTTTGTCACCAAGCCCAGCGTTGTGCTCTCCCCTGCAGTCACCTGCCCCACAGTCCCAGTAGGGACAGTCCAGAGGGCTGGGTGGCTGCCCTGTGACCAGCAGCTCCTCTGCTGCCCACAAAGGAGGGCTCCCACTCCTCATTTAGGGAGCAAAAAGCTCATCCAGATCACCAGAGAAGTTGTTTTTCCCCACCCAAGTAGGCAGGACACCTCTCGGTGGTGAGCATGGCTGGGGTGGGTTGAAGACTTGGAAGTTCAGTCCTTGAGTTGCCTCCTGTGTCCCTGAAACAGAAAACTGCTTCAAACAAGTCAGCTCCTGTGTCAGACAGCAGCCCAGGGGTTCCTGCTGTCCCATTCTGCCCAGGAGGGTGATCATCGTATCTCTGCATCTGTCCCTGGAGAGAAGCAGACCTTCCTTGTCATTCTGAGGTTTCTGAGATCTGGTGGCCACCTTGGCCAGCCCAGAGCTGCCTCCATGCAGCATTCCTGGTATTTAGGACTGGGATGCTTTGGACTGTGTTCCTTTAAATAGCTGAGAGCAAAATGAAAAAAAAAAATAACACAGTATTTGGCAATTTTCCTAGCAGGCACCCAGCCAGGCTGCCGTGCAGGCTGCTCTGAGTGCCTCCATCATTCTCCATATGGATTAGTGTTCTGACCTGCTGAGGATTAGCCTTACACCAGAGAGATGTCTCTGGGCCAACTCAACAGTTTTTTGCCAGATTTCAAGATGACACCAAGTTAAAGTGAACATTTGCAAAGATCCATGCCATGTTATCAGAAGCTCTCTCCTCCTTCCCAGGCTGATCTGACATGCAAAGAAATTGAGTCTGCAGAAGATCCAGTGGTGCTGCAGCACCACGATGCTCCAGTGGTGGGTTTCTCATGACTCTGTGGGTGTTATTTGCCTTAAAAAGTCATGGAGAGAGCAAAACTGGGATGACCAGAGCATAGGGAAAGGTCTGGGTGCTTTCCCTTTGCTTACTGTAGCCATCTGGTAAATACAGAGGCCTGTTCCGAAAAAGACTTTGCAAAGGTGGTTCATCAGCAGTGGCTCAGTGCTGGCTCCTGGGAGCCTTGTTGGCTGATCCCTCTTGAGTTATTAATGGGAGCATCACATGGGAAGGGTGTCAGCAGCAAACCCACAGGCTCAGCTCTGGTCACGGCCCTGCTGGTGACAGCCCCAAGGACCAGAGGCTTTCCAGGGCAGCTCTGGGGCCTCCATGGTTTAATGAGACCCAGGGCAGTTGCTTTCACAGAAAGCTTGGCCTTATCCCCCAGCTGTTAAAATTCAGTTTATGCTCTGAAATATGAGGATCTCTCTCTTCCAAAAGGCATTTAATGGTTTTTCACATTTACACTCCTATCTCTTGCTCTAGATGTTTGCACAGATTACTTTGTTTTCTGGAGGAAAAAGTCTGGGCACAACAGCTTGTGTGGAAACAGGCTTTTAGTTAGGTGATTCCTCTGGTTTGAGCAACTCACCTCTATAAATCATTATTTTTAGTCAAGAAGAGCTGGAGAGCAGTTCTTCCCCTTGGCTCCCAGCATGTGCTGTGGTCCCAGGAGATGGGTGGGAGGGCTCAGAGGTGGCAGAAGTGTCTTTCTGCCTGGTGTGGTGGCCTGGGAGGGGCCCAAGGTGGTGGGGACGTTCCCAGCAGAGGGGACGTGGGCCCTGCAGCGTATTCATGGTGGTGGCTGCTGCAAAAAATGCCCTCCTGGAGTGCCTCTGCTGGTCTGGGAAAGCAGAGGGTGCTGGGTGTGACTTCCCCCCTCACCTGTGCACATGTCAAACAGGACCTGGGTGGCAGGGGAGGAGATGGGGCTTCTCTGGGTGACATCTGCAGTGTCCTCAGCTGGACAGTGGTCTGGCACACCCAGCACCCTGGGGAAGGACAGGCTGGGGTGATGGGCCTTGCAAGGAGTGGGACTGCTGGGAGACACCAGAGTGGGTGTAAGGTTTGGACCTGCATGTACAGGCTTGCAAAGCAAGAGCCTCTGCCTTGGAGTGACACAAGAAAACATCTCTGTGGTTTGCAGGGGAGAAAAGGAAAACAAAGGAGTAGTTTCAGTGTTAAACTCTAGAGAAGGGAAACCCAGTGCATTTATCTTTAAATAAAGAACGGCTGATTGCAAATGTCTCACCTTGCTCTGAAATGAAGAGAGTGAATCGCCCTGAAATTAGAAACAGATCTCTGTGTGTGAGAAGGGAAGGAACTCATCCACCACCAGGCACCCTTCCCTGTTCTCCTGCCTTTCAGAGCTGGTGGTTCCTTTCCTGGTGCTTAAGGGGAAATCTCTGCATCCCCAGGAATTAGGACAAGATGAGTTCTGCTCATTGTCACACCCAGCAGCAGCAGCAGCAGCAGCAGTGTGCCCAGCTGTGGCTGTTTGGTTCACTTTTTGGGACTGGTGAACAGCATAAAGCAGGCAGGGCTCGCTGCTGCAGGCCCAGGCAGCAGAGAACAGGTTCCTGCCCCACAGAGCCTGCCCACGAGCCATGGAGCTGGCCTGGCCATCTCAGCAATGTCCCTGCACCGTGGCCATGGGGAGAGCTGCAGCTCACACTCCAGAATGTCACTGCCATCCTGCAGCCTCCTCCAGCATGCCCTGTTTGTGCTCCGGGGCACTCCTGGCTCGTGGGAGATGCTCCCTCTCCATGTCCCTTCCTAGCAGGTCTGGAGCTGGGGATGCTGCTGGGGAGCTGGTGGGAAACAGCACAATGGCCTGACTGAGCAAGGCTTGGACTCCACCACCACACCTGATCTGTGCTCCCCTGCCATGGGTGCCTGATGTGGAGAGGGGGATGAGCAGCCTGGGACCTGTCCAGATCCTGGGGATGAGGAGGGGCCCCGAGCTGTGGGGGGCTGCTCCTGACACAGGGGAATTTGGAGGAGCTGTGCCTGATCCTGGAACATCCTTGGGGGGCTCAGGCAGCCCAATCTCCTTCCAGCTCTCCATTCCTCAGAAAGTAGGGCGCCCATTTGTGAGTACCTGAGAAGGATGAGTGGAGGGAGTGTGGCCTCAGCACTCAGTGCCCCTGGCACAAAAATAACTTCAAGTAACCCAGTTTCAGCTTTGTTACTCATCCTCCTCCTCCTCGATGAGCTGCTGAAAGGGCGGATGGTGTTTGTGCTCCCTTTAGGGTTCTTAGGGAGATTTAGGTGTCATCAAGGCTTGCCTGAGTATCCTCATGGGAAATGAGCCATGGAGAGGGTGAGAAGAACTGTTCTGAGGACAGTGTTAAAATGATTTAACAGGTGTGAGGTATGGTGGGTAATGCAGGTGATGGCTGAAGCACAGGGTTGGGTGATGATCCACTTTGAAGAGGACAGTTCTGAGAAGGTCAAACGTGGGGTGTTTGTGCAGCCCCTGGGCACTGTGAGAGGAGTGGGCTGGGTGCTGAGCCCTGCCAGGGGTGTCTGTGGGGGTGACAGTGGCAGCTTGTCCTGCCAAAACTGTGGCCAGGCACGAGTGGGGGTAGCCAGGAGGGCACTGTGAAGGCCTCAGGCAGTGGCAGCAAGAGCAGCAGTGGTGGAGATGTGGGGGTTGTAAAATCTGTGCACCAAAATTGGTGCATGTCATATCAAAAGTGGTGCATTAGGGGGTTGGATTCAGCCTCATCCTGTTCATAGATTTCTGATGGCTCCAAAGGGCTATTCCTATAGGAAGGCAGAAAGTAACCCCTTGCAGGGTGACAAATAAAGGCCATGGGCTGGTTTCCCACGTGGGTCTAAAAGCTGCACCTCTCTGTTGTGTGCTGAGTTCAGTTTGGTTTGGAACAGCCTGAAGAGCAGCAGATAAATCCTGATCCAGTAAATGTGTTCAGACTGGATAGGAAAAGTGATAATTCTTGGCTTGTCTGGCAAATGTGGCAGTGAGAAAAAGCTGTGGCCTGGAGCAGCACAGGCTGTGTGAGTGCAGGGTGATTCTGAGGGATGGGTGGCTCTGACCATGAGTAACTTCTGAATTTTCTGCACCTCCCCAAAACCCACAGCTGCACAAGGTCCCCCGTACAGGGAGTTGCTCGTTCCAGTTCCCAGAGGACAGGGTGGCATCAGACTCACCCGAGGAGCAGCAGCTCCCCAACCCCAATATCTGTAACCTGGAGACAACAAACATGACTGGTATTAATGGGTTGCACAAAAAATAATTCAGTCCCAGCAAGGTCTGTGCAGCATCATGGTTATAAGGGGGCTGATAGGTGAGCATTGTGGCAGAAGGCTCAAACTGTGGGGCTTGGTGGTCTGGGAGAAAGCCACCAAAAGCCATGCAGTAGATGGATGACTTTTAGAAAACGTGAACCAAACTCTCCAGGCTGCCCTTGGTGATCCCAAAAGAGCCCAGCCCGTGTCTCTGTTGGTGCCCAGCACCCACGCTCTGTTTCTCTGGTGTTTCAGGTAAACAGAAGTACCTCTGTGCCAGCCGGAACGACTGCACCATCGACAAGTTCCGGAGGAAAAACTGCCCCTCCTGCCGCCTGCGGAAATGCTACGAGGCCGGGATGACCCTGGGAGGTACGGCCAGGGTCCCCTCCTGGGGCCCTGCATGTCACTTGGGGTATGAACAGTCAGTAAGTGGCTGGAAAATGAGGCCAATGGAGGGTGATAAAGCGCTCAGGAAACGTTTTTGGGGTTCTAACATCAAAACTGTGAATTTCAATAGCTTTTGTTTGTGTTTCAGGAAATATACTTTTCCCTGATTTCAAACCTTGTGAATCTAAAAAAAAAAATAAATAGCAAGGGTGAGTTGGTTCTGGCTCCTGGCACTTCAGAGCAGAGCACTCCCCTCTTTTGATGGGATTATTCCAAGGTGGAAAGGGGCAATTTCTTGCTGAAATTACAGCCTCAGTGTTTTTCTTTGTTGGATGGAAGCTGCTCCTGTGTCCCTGGGGAGGGTTCTTGTTACAATTTGTCTCTGTTCCCAAACCTGTAGCCCTACCAAAACTGACAGAGTGCCAATATCCAAAATCCGGGGTTTTCTGCTCATAGTCTATAAGCTAGTGCTGATCACTACGTGTCTCCTTATTGAGTTTATTTGATGAAATCCTTCCCTGTGTGGTGAGGCCTTGGCACAGGGTGCCCAGAGAAGCTGTGGCTGCCCCTGGATCCCTGGAAGTGTCCAAGGCCAGGTTGGACAGAGCTTGGAGCCACCTGGGACAGTGGCAACAGTGGGACTGGATGACCTTTGAGGTTCCTTCCATCCCAAACCTCCCTGTGATTTTGTGATGTTACAGTGAGGAGGGAAATGCCCTGGAAAAGGGAGCTGACAGCCTGCCCGTGCTGGGGAGCCCAGGATTGAGGGGGTTTCTGGGGCTGCAGAGGACAGAGGCAGCCCAGACTGGTTGGGTGTGTCAGAATTTTGGGTTAAATCCTGACCCCATTGCTGGCATGGGCTGACCCTCTAGAGCTGCTGGGCTGCAACACTGTCTTGAAGGGCTTGTGACTGAAGTGATTCTGATTTGTGGCTCACCAAGGAGCAGAGGGTTTCATTTAATTTTCCCTCAAAGGTCCCAAAAGGCAGTGCAATCCTAACTCCCTTTTCTTAGCTTATTTTAAAGTACTTTTTTTCTGCTGAAGTTTCCTTAAGTAGGAGAAGACATACATCAGTGTAACCCTCTTCTGCAGGACACACTGACAAAATTAATGCTAATACGGATACCCCGCTCCCTTCTTTTTTCTTCAGCTCTTTGGGTCACCCTGACCTGTTCTGCCTGGTCTATTTTACTTTTGGTTTGGATGTAAAGGCAATTGTTACAAACAGGCAAGCTTGTGGTTGCCCACAGTAACCTCTCCCACAGTGGAGGCAGGGCATTTGAAATCACTCCCAAGCTGCAACCATTTGTTTTTTAACTGGTGGTTAATTACAGTCACTGATGGGGTGCATCCCGGCAGCCCTGCAGCTCTCCTGGGGGAGGAGGAGGAGGAGGAGGAGAGGGAGGAGGAGGAGGGGAAAGAGACACACTGAATACCTTCTGCAGGCTCTGCTCTGGAACAGGATGGCAATGTGTTGAAGCACTTCATTATTGATTAAGATCACAGTGACCTGCAAGTGGAATCCACTAACCAGGATCTTCTCTCTGTAGAGAGGGAAAAGAAAAAAAAAATCAAAAAAGAGCGAAAAAACCACTGGTAATATTATTTTAGTGTGTTGGGTCCTGCTAGTGTGCTGGCCTGTGCTCACCTTGCTACTGCACTTGTGTCTGCTGCTGGGGAAGATGATGAAGGGATCCTGCCAATCCTGAGCCCAGGAAATGTCCTGGTGTGGACACAGCTGCAGGGATCCTGCCAGCCCTGAGCCCAGGAAATGTCCTGGTATGGAATGGACACAGCTGCAGGGATCCTGCCAATCCTGAGAACAGAAAATGTCCTGGTATGGACACAGCTGCAGGGATCCTTTCAGCCCAGGGCTCAGGAAATGTCCTGGTATGGAATGGACACAGCTGCAGGGATCCTGCCAATCCTGAGAACAGAAAATGTCCTGGTATGGACACAGCTGCAGGGATCCTGCCAGCCCTGAGCCCAGGAAATGTCCTGGTGTGGACACAGCTGCAGGGATCCTGCCAGCCCTGAGCCCAGGAAATGTCCTGGTATGGACACAGCTGCAGGGATGCTGCCAGCCCTGAGCATAGGGGACATATGGGGTGCCAGAGACTGTTCCTGTGGGAATCTCCAAGTTCCTGTGCCCACAGCCAGAGCTGTCACCTGCTGCAACCATGTGGGTCCTGGCTGGAGCAAAAACTCAAAACATGTGTAATTCCTTTCTTTTCTGTTTATGGTAGGGCTAGAAATCTCCAGTAGTAACAGCCAAAAGCTTGTGAAAGCCCAGGCTGGAGGCATAGCTGTGTTTAATCCTAATTCATGTTCAGCTGCTGGGGGTAGAGCAGAGCTCATGTCTCACCAGCACAGTGGGTATTGATGTGAGCAATTCCAGCCTGGGGGAATCTGACACAATTTTTGCAGAGCCATTGCAGTAGTTACGATCAGTGTTATGTTGGATGTTACTGATTTTTCATTTCATCTGTCCTTGACTTAAAGCAATCGGATCTTTATTACAACTTGGTTTGCTTGGATTAAAAACCCTAATGTTATTGATTTTCTGTCCCCACAGTGGGTATTTATCACCTGTGACTCAATAACCCTTTTGCCTCCTACACAGCCACCCAAGTGACATTCCTTACCTCCTTGCTCCAAGGCAAATCTTGTTGTCAAATCTTCAGTGTCCTCATGGCTTCTGCAGTTTGCCAACACCTACCAGCCCTTGTCTGCTGGCCTCAGTCCATCTGTTCAGTGATCATCCTTAAAGTTCATCCCTGTTTTCCCATCCATACACTGCCATATGGGCTGATTGAGTAAAAATGGTTTAAGTCTGGTTTTAGGGTGAATGTAGCAATGAGCAACCCTTGTAAGAAACAAACCTGGTTTTGTTTCAATCCTTATATTTGCCTTTGAGCTCATTAGGGGGGTTTGCAGTCATTCAGCAATACTATCTGCTATTACATCCTTCAAGTTCTTTTTATTCATGTGGACCTGACTGACTCAGATCTCTTCAATGTGTCTGCTACAACCAGTAATTTTATTATTATCAACTGAAATTGTGACAGACAAAATTGATAGTTTGGCAGGTTCAGGTTTTGACAAGCCTTGTGTGAAGTTCATAAAAACTGCAAAGGGCAGCAGGATATAAATCAAGCCCTGTTCAGCTCCTTGGTGTCCTGCTGGCAGCTGAGCTGCAGGTTCTCTCCGTTGTAGCTGGTGCAAGTGCAGCTTCTTCCAGGTCTCCATAACTGCCCTGACTCTTGGCATCATGAAAATTGGTGCTGGAGCCCAGACTGCTCCTTCCTCAGAGCTTTCAAAGTGCCTGTAAAGGCGGTGTTTAAAATGTGCATCACTTTGGCCATCGCTCTGTGTGCTCCCGGGGCTTCTTGTGCTGGTGAATATTTTTTTGTGACATATACTTGTGTCCTTCAAGCTTTTTTCCAAATGCATCCAGTACTTCCCCAGAGACCCCCAGATCAGCTTGCAGGGCTTGGGGCAGTGCTGTGCTGCAGCTGTACCTGGAGGCTCCCTGGGCCCCTTGTCCCTGCTGACAGCCAAGAAGGAACATCCCAATATTGGTCACACGTCCGAGGGTTCCTCCCACCTTGGTTGGAAGAAGTGCAGTGCAGACTTCTGCCCAGCCTAGCTCATCCTAGAGTAAAAACATTACAGATATCTTCAATTCTGATTTTTAAATTTTTGTTTATATTACCTGCTGAGTAGGAGTCACCACCACAAAGGGGTTTGGCACAGGTGACTGAGTAGAGGCCAGTCTTTGCCTCTGAAGGTTTTCTCCACCTCGTAAAGTCAGTATTTCAGTGACCTGTGGGACAGCTGCTCCTGGAATGCACAAACCCAAGGTCCCTCAGATGGCACAGTTATCCCTACTGTCACAGAGGAGTCTGGTTTGTGGCTGCAGTCTCAGAGCCAATGCAGTAGGTACTTCCTGTTTACTTACTTCAGTCAGGATCTTTTCATACTAGATAATTAAATATTAAGGAAAAAAACCCAAACATTTAAACCAACCCATATGTGTGTTTGGTACATGAGAGTTTGGCTTCACTCACACACATAACCTGGGGCAGTGGTTATTTCTAAATCCAAACTCTGTCACAGGCTGCCAAAGGCAGTGGTGGAGTCACCATCCCCGGGGGGATTTAACCCCCGGATGTGTGGATGTGGCATTTGGGGATGTGGGTTAGTGGTGGCTTTGAAATTGCTGTGACTTTGGAGGGAGAGGAGGCTGCATCAAACAAGTGGCTGATGGCCAGAGGCCCTCACTGTGCTGCAGCACTGTTTTCCTCTCCTTGTCCTTTATTAATCCTTTCTCTTCCCTTTTTACAGAGAAGCCTGTCTTCATTGCCCATACAGCAGATCATCCAGAGTACAATGCTTAAAATCAACGCTTGGAGTTAATTTACAGGGCTGCACTTTGACTTGACATTTTTATGTTTTACTGCTTATTTTTCTAATTATAACAGAAAGGAAATCTGAGATAAGTATCATATAATGAAGGAGCCAAAACCCCAAGGACAACTGGTTTGCTGTTGTATTCCCTGCTGAAGGAAGCCATGGGCTTTTGTTCTCTGAATAGTTGGGGTTTGGATTGGGTGAGGGGTGGCAGTAGCAGCCACCTGTGCTGAGCAGTGTCATGCTGGTATCACTGAGAGGAACACGAACTCTCCGAGACCTCTGGCATCACGCCTCTGGTGTGTGCCTTGCAGGCAGACCAGCAGCTGTGGTTAAGAGCCAGGTGTGTGGGGAAAACACCTTTTTGTGTTTTGTCACCGGCTGCTTTGGTCCCCCCACAACCTGCCTGCCCTGCTGATGGGGCTCGTGAGGCTGCACAGCAGAGTGGGGCCACCCAGCTCAGGTCTGCTCCCCCTCGCTGGGGCAGCTGGCAGGCTCCAGGGAAACAGCCCTGGAACCACCTGCTGGCTTCTGAAATGTTTCCTGCAGTGTGTTTGGGAGAGCCTGGCTGTGGGGCAGCAGGAGAAGGCTTTTATCTCAAATGCATCCCGCTTCTACTCTGGTCTGGGATGGAACAATCCCACCTGGGCATCCAAGTGCCATGTTTTTTCTCCCTGGAACATGGCCATGTACTGAGTTTATCATCTTGTGTTGCTCTTCTTTTTGATTGCCTATGAGCAGTAGTGTGAGTTGAGTCAAAACCTCTTCTCTCTCTTCCCTGGGTCTTCCTCTCTGTTTCTGAGTGGGAGTTAGAGACTGGTTGTGGCTGAGGAGGTAAATGGTGTTGGTTTTTTCCTGTGTCAGATTAACAATGAAATGGATTTTGTCACACAGCGTGCTTTCCTCTCATCCTTAGGTGAGAACTGCAATGGCAGGGCACTCCTTGGGCACTGCCCACTGAGGGAGGAGCTGCTGCTGGTATCACTTTTCCCTTCCTCATAACTGTAAATGATGGAGCCAAGAAGGCCTGACCTTTTTTTATAATATATTTTTAAGTATCACACTAACCTGTCTCATTCCCACAGCCCGCAAGCTGAAGAAACTGGGTAACCTGAAGGTGCAGGATGACTTGGAGGGAGCCAGCTCATCCAGCCCCACGGAGGAGCAAGCCCCCAAGCTGGTGATGACACGCATTGATGGCTACGAGTGCCAGCCCATCTTCCTCAACGTCCTGGAGGCCATCGAGCCTGGTGTGGTGTGTGCTGGCCACGACAACAGCCAGCCTGACTCCTTCTCCAACCTGCTGAGCAGCCTGAATGAGCTTGGGGAGCGGCAGCTGGTCTACGTGGTCAAATGGGCAAAGGCCCTGCCAGGTGAGGAGGAAAGCAAATAAATCCCCCCCCAGCTCCAAAACCCATCTGCACTGCTGGGGCCAGGTGCAAAGGGGGTGGTCTGCAGCCTGTCACACAGCTTCTGGGGGACCATCTCCATGGGCAGGGTGTGTGTCCCCTGCCTGGGGAGCAGTGTGGGACTTGTCTCTGGAGGGGCTGATGATGGGAGAGGGAACTGAGAGGGGATGGAACGTGTTGGAACTTAGGGTTCAGGTAGCCCCTGGCCAGCGATTCCGTGTGGGCACAGGGCACTTCATACCATGGCAGGGCTGCAGCTGGTCTGGGCTCAGGGTCCTGCTCTTCTCCCCCTCTCTCTGTGGAGGTTTTGCTCCATTTCCAGGCTGTGTCTGCCAGCCCTGCAGAACTGCCCTCTAGACAAGGATTAGCCCTGGCCTAGGAGGACCCACCTGAAGTGATGAAAAGAGTAATTTACAACATGGCAGAAGAGCAATGCAGAATCTCCAAGGGCTCTTGCTGGAAGCCACTCAGGTTGCCCATGTGATAGCCTTGTGGGATATATTTATGATGCCTGCAGAGAGGTAACATGGGTCAGGAATTTTCCAGATGCTGGTCAGCAGGTGCAGTAAGTGGAGCATCCCGGTGACTGATGTGTTTATTGAGCTGGATCTGCAAGGTGTCACTGCCAGGCTGGTGACATGCTGCCTATTCCATGTTGTCATCCTGGAACTGAGTGAGTGGGATGGCAGAGGGCTGAGCTCAGTCTGGGAACAGCAGGACACAGCTCACCTCCCAACATCCCAGAGACTGGGACATGGGGCCAGTTCCTGCCAACCTCTCCATTCTGGCCCCATTCCTCAGAGGACACCATAGAAAATAGAAATTACCCCACTCATATGTGTGGGATGATACAGCCAGAGGAGGAGACTGAGGCACAGTGAGTTTGCCACTCTCTGCCAAACCCTGGTGATGAACTGTGGTCAGATGTCTGACGTTCTCAGGAGTTTGGCAGCACCCTAGACTGGTGATTCCAGTGGGATATTGCTCTGAATACCCTTAATGCAGAGTGGCCCATTCTGTTTCTGATATTTTTGAGTCACTTGGCTTGTAAAACCAGGGACAGATGCTGCTTCCTCTTCTCTTTGGCTTATCTACACCAGACATTGAGATCAGACACAGAGACAGCACCAAAGCCACCTTGGCTTCCAGGGCTGAGGCTCTACCCCTGCAGTAGTGCTGATGGAGAGTGCTTTGGAAAATGTTTTCTATCGTAACCACCACCTTATCAGAGGGTTTTACTCTCCTAAAGTGCACCTGATGCCTGACCCCTCAGTGTGCAGTGGTGTCAGCTGCTGCCCTGCTTCCCCCCCTGGGCCAGCACCGACTGTGCCAGGGTGGCATCTGGGCAAGGTTCATTCTGCAGCTTGTTTGCCTTGAAGAGCTCTCCAAACCACAGAGATCCTTGCCTCAATGGGTTGTAATTATACACTGAAGCTGTTAAATTGCTTTAATATTTGATTGAAATAATGCATGATTGCCTTGAAACTCAATTATATTTTCCTATTTATGAGTACATTGGAAAAAACAGTGTTGGAGGTGGTGTAAGCACGCCTGGGGTTTAACTCTGGGCTGCCATCTGGGAATGGTAATTTGAATTTAGTTGCTATTTTTCTTTCTCTTGCAATGTAGCTGAGGTTTCCATGCTCATTCCCACAGTCTTTAGATCCAAGCAATGTGTATGAGACAGAAACCGGAGCTCCACTAACCATGGCAGGAAACCTTGGGGCTGCCTGCTGGCTCCGAGCACCACATTAAAGTCCAGTTATTTAAATTTGGTGAAGTCCTAATGGGACTTTTCCCCCTCCTTGTGTCCAAAGTCCCCTTTCTTCCCTTCCAGGGGCGGGTTTGTGCTTGTCTGTCCTTGATTCCCAGTCAAGGTGAGAGCTCCATGTCATGACTCATGTCCTGGGACATGCTGAGCTTGGGCTGTGGACTGGCCACTTGATCCTGAGAGGAGCACTGCAGGAGAGCTGGAGTCTGCATGGAAACAGCCCTGGGAACCACAGGAACCCAACAGTAATTCATAACATCCCTCCCTCATTGTTTATTAGGATTTCGCAACCTGCATGTGGATGACCAGATGTCAATAATCCAGTACTCTTGGATGGGCCTGATGGTGTTTGCCATGGGGTGGAGATCCTTCACCAACGTCAATTCCAGGATGCTTTACTTCGCTCCAGACCTGGTCTTCAATGAGTGAGTGCAAAACAACAACAGCCTCACGCTGAGCTTTGGGTCAGCCCAGGTGCCAAACTACATTTAGAGCTGGGCCATGCCCAGCCTGCTCCCCACTGCCGCCACCCATGGGGACCGCCAGGAGCAGTGAGGGCACTGTGGTGCCTCTCTGGGTCCTTCTGCTCACACTCTCAGCCTTGCTGTGGGTTGATGCAGAACCTGGGTGGGCTGAGGGGCTGCTCCATTTCTGCCTTTCTGCTATGGGGTTTGAATTCCCAGAGTTTCCAGCTCTGTTGGGCAGCTGGGGGGAGCAGAGGCAAAATGCACTGTAAGGTCCTGGTGGGCTCTCCTTGGTGTGTCATCAGCTTAGAGCTGGGGAGGGTTTGCTGGCAGTCAGACAGGAGAGCCTGAACCCAAAAACCAAGAACAGCAGCAGGCAAACCCCCACCTGCCTGAGAGCTCCAACTCGCCCTGATATCCCTCAGAGATAAAATTGTTTGGGAAATCATTGCAGTTGCTCTTCAGACAAACACTGCATGTCCCATGTAGCCAACTCTGTCCAGCAAGGATCAACATAAGCATTTTGGAAAATGCTCCACTCCTGTATGTGGCATCCCTGGGACAGAGCTCGTGCCCTTGGCAGCAGGGTGTGCCAGGCAAGGGGGGTTTGCTGGGTCAGGGAGCATCCTCCCTGTCACACACGTGCCCATTGGGCTCCTGTACCCATCTCACCCTGCCAGGTACCGCATGCACAAATCCAGGATGTACAGCCAGTGCATCAGGATGCGGCACCTCTCCCAGGAATTTGGGTGGCTTCAGATCACACCCCAGGAGTTCCTCTGTATGAAGGCTCTCCTCTTCTTCAGTATTAGTGAGTATCCACACTCTTCCCTGCACAGAGCTCCAGCGCCTGCTGCTGCATCACCCTTGAGGCATCTGGTGCTTTCCCTGTGGACTTTCACTTCCCAGGAGGAGGCTGGGGATGTCCCCTGCTTCAGCCTTCCTCCTGCTCTCCTGTTGTTGTCACTCTCTGGGTTCCTCTCACTGTTTCCTTCCCATCCCTCCCAGTTCCAGTGGATGGCCTGAAGAACCAGAAGCTCTTTGATGAGCTGCGCATGAATTACATTAAGGAACTTGACCGGATCATTGCCTGCAAGAGGAAGAACCCCACCTCCTGCTCCAGGAGGTTTTACCAGCTCACCAAGGTCCTGGACTCTGTGCACCCGGTAAGAGAGGACAGGGAAATGTCCTTCTGTCCACACAATGTCCATCTAAATGCATGAGAAACAATGTGAAAAAGAAACTTTTCACAGTGAGAATGATCATCCTCTGGAACAACCTCCCCATCATGGGAGGGTTCAGATGCAGCTGGAGAGAGCACTGGATAGTCTCATCCAAGCTCCCTTTCCCAGGGAAGGTGGGACCTCTTTCCAGTGTGTCTTCCCAGAGAAAGCACTGCCCAGGGACTTGTTTAACCAGCTCTCTTCCTTCCCCAGATTGCCAAGGACCTGCATCAGTTTACATTTGATCTCCTAATCAAGGCACACATGGTGAGCGTGGACTACCCAGAAATGATGGCCGAGATCATCTCTGTGCAGGTTCCCAAGATCCTGTCTGGAAAAGTCAAGCCTATCTACTTCCACGCACAGTGATCTGTCAGAGGGACCCCCGTGCTGCCACCCCCATTCCAGCCATCTCCTGCCTGTTACTTCTGCACTACTGTCCTGCAGTGCCTTGGGGAATCCCTCTGCGGTGGTGGCCAAGGGGACAGGCAGTGACAGACCTGCTGGGATTCCTGAGATTACTATTTTCCTGAGGTACCTCTGAACTGACCCCTGGGGCCGGCCTCTGCCCGGCTGTTTGTCACTGTGACCCCAGCGGCCCAGGGCCACCGGACAACAGAAGTGCCAGTGGTTGGTGGGTTTGGGGTGGTTTTTATAAGAAGAACACAACACAAAGCAGGTTGCAGCTCCGCGTTTGGCTGTGGGTTGTGTTGCCAGCCTCCCTCCGGATGTTTTGTTTGCATTATGGTGCTGGGAAGCAGATAAGTTCCAACACTGCAGAAGAGAAGCAGAGCAGAGCTGGGGGACAAGGCAGATTTGTGGCTGAGGAGTTCACGGGCCCTGCAGCTGCTGTGGGATCTGCTCTGGTCAGCTCGGCCCCAGGACCTGCCTGCGCTGCTGAGACACGAGCGATGAGCGGGCAGGCTGCAGCAGAAAGCTGCCAAGGAAGATCACCTTGGAAATCCCCCAACGGCGGCTGGCTCCTCTTTTCCACCTGGGATGTGTTTCCTATGGCCTGTCTAGCTGGGTCTTGGTCTGCCCCACAGACCCCCGGGTGCTCAGCTGTCACATTCCTGTCCTCGCCAGCTGCTGCTCCCTGACAAATCCAAACCCACCTCTGAAAGTGCCTGATGCCCTCGGACCTCACACCTGCCTGGCTCACCTGGGCACCTGCAGCCCCTGCCCTGCACCTGCAGCCCCTGTCCCCACACCTGCTCTGCTCTTGTCGTGGCTCTGCAGACCTGGGATTCCAGCTACGCTCTTCCCCTTCATTTGTCCCAAATATTTTGTCCCGACTATTTTTTCCAATGCCAGCAGATGAGCGTTCTGGAGCCAAGGCCAAGGCCAGGGTCTGCGGGACCTGTGGGACCATGGGACTCCTCTCTGAATCCTGTCCATGGGGAGGTGGCTGTGGGAGCTGGCTGGTGCCACCACAGCCCTTTGGGGGGCTGGAAGGGGAGCACCAAGTGACCCCCTGCTCTTGGAAGCAGCACACACAGCTCCTGCTGATGGCAGTGGCTGATTGCAGCCCAGGAGGACACCATCACACACTCACTGTCCCATGTACATGGTCCTGTGTGCACCAAGCCACCCACACACACCACCCACACACATCATCCCTTACACACCACCCACTCACACCATCCCTTTCACACCATCCCTTACACACCATCCCTTTCACACCATCCCCTTCACACCATCCCTTACACATCACCCACTCACACCATCCCTTTCACACCATCCCTTACACACCATCCCTTACACACCATCCCTTACACACCACCCACTCACACCATCCCATGTGCATCACCCCACACACCCAGCCTGGCCCCAGCACACCCAAGCCTACGTGCCCCAGTGGAATTTTAGTTCCCTTCTTCCTGCCCCTCCTGAGTACATCAAAACCACCAGCTCAGACCCAGACAGGCTGTCAGTGACTGCACATGCAGAGGATGGTGCCAGGGTCCCACATCCCAGACATCTACAAGGGATCCTTGTGCTGGCACAGACAAACAGCAAACTCTGCACCCTCCCAGGGCAGTGAGCCCACCCAGAGCCCTGTGCCCACCCTGTGCCCAGCTCTCCATGAAATGCCATCATTGATACACCTGGAGTAAAACAAACAATTTCCCTGGTATGTTCCGCTTTTTGATGGGATTATCATTACATGAAGGAGTGGGGAAAAAGGCCCTATTAAAGGGCAGGATCTTTCTTTGCAATGGTTTTCCTTCTTCTGCTAGGTATGGCTCTGATCCTGCTCCTCCTCCTGAAATCCTCTCATGTAGGAACAACAGAATCCATAGGTGAACTTTTTGGCAGGGGTTTGCTGCTCTTAGAGGCTCCCCCATGCCAGCGAGCTGCTGGCATTTTCAGTGCTGGTGTGAGCTACAGATATTTGCAAATGAACCAGTAAAAAATTCCAGCTGGGGCATCCCTGTCTTCTGGAAATTTCCCTGGCTCATCACAGCAGAGCTCAGTGAGCAGATGAGTGGTTATTCCCAATCCCTGTTACCAGCTCAGGATGGCTCCAAGCAGTTGGAACAGCAATTTGGGAGAGCTTTGTGCTTCACACAGGCTCGTGTCAGTGAAGGTTTTGTTGGTAATGAGTGAGGCAGTGTCCTGCTGGGTGTTCATCTGCTGCGAGACTGCGAAGAGGCCAAACCTCAGAGGGGTTTGCCCACCCTGCTTTGCTGGAATGAGAAGTGGGGGAGCAGGGGAAGGATACTGCCCACGGATCACCTGCCCCGTGTGTGTCACCTGGGGTGAAGCTGCTCTGGACAGCGAGTGCTGAGCGGGGCAGGAGCTCACAGGGAGCACCCCCAGCCCAGGACAGAGGGACACTTGGGGGCACTGAGGTCATGTTCTCTGTCTCTTCAGTATCACAGTAAACTTCTGCAACTTGTTCAAAAGTTGGGTTTCTACAATATAATTACCAGGAAATGTGGGAGCCAGGACTTGCAGCACCTGTGTGTGTATTTGCTGGGGGAATTAATGCTGTTTCCATGTGGATTTTCATGAGCTGCTGCAGGAACTGGGGAAGAAGAGGCTTTAAGAAATACCAAAGTCCAACTCCAGCCATTTATCTTTATGCTTTTTGTTTTCTTCTGCGTTTTTTGTCTACTTTTGCTTTAATAAAGCAAGGAGAATTTCACCGTGTTCACAGTCCCAAAGAAGCTGTCCCTGAGGCTCTCCTCTGGCTGGCTGAGCCCTGGAGTGGGGAACCCCTGCGTGTCACAGCTGAGAGCCAACCATCTCCATGTTCCCCTGTGGATTCCCTGACTCTGCTCTGGCTCATCTCAGAGCTGTGGGGGGTTCTGAGCTGGCTCAGTCTGGGTCATGGCTCAGCCCATCAGCTCCTGCCCAAGATGGAAGACAAGGGATACAGATGCTGGCCTCTCCCTGGGAGCAATGTTTGTGCATGGATGGGCACCATTCCATGACAGAGGGTGTGGGATAAAGGATGCTGCCTTTTGTGGGGGCAGGAGGGATGCTTCCTCAGCCCTGTGTCATGCCAGAAGCAGTGAGACAGATCCAATGGTGCAAAGGCATGCAGCATTCCCAGGGCGGGGATCACAGACCTGTGCCCACCTGAGCCTGCCAGCTCCTGCCAGCACCCCCTGCCTCAGCAGGGAGCTCAGCTCAGCAGGAGCAAGAGCCAGGACAGCAGCTCTCTGCCTGGAGAGCCTGTGGTTGAGTCTGGAGAGCTGGCAGCATGCACGTGCCACTGCCATAATGTCCAGGAGACCCTTTGTGCTTGGCTCAGGGACAGGGTGCTCAGTGAGGGAGGTGAGGCTGGGGCAGGACCCTCCCTGTGCTATCACTCCTTGCTCTGGGCCATGGGATTGTCCCTGTGGTCTGCAGGGAATGCTGAGGGGTACCTGAGGTGTCACCTGCATCCCAGCCAGCCCGAGAGCTGCTGCCCTCACAGTCACCTCCCACCACCAGCCAGCCCTGCAGTCCCCGTGGTGTCCCTCCCCTTGCTGAGCTCTTGCCCTGGATGTTTCAGTAACATAATGTATGCTAAAATTATCTATCTCTATATAAAATAAAGGCATGGCCCATTTTCTGTTGCTAAAGATATCTATGTAGTGACATGCTCTAAGAGTCCTCTCTGGTTGCACACTCTGGTTGTACTGGATGCTCTGCAGGAGAATGTGCCAATTTAATGGAGACTTTTAATTCTTTTTCTGGCTGGGTACTGCCCAGTTTCCAAAAGTCCCCCATTTTGTGGCATGCACAGAGCACACACTGGCATAGGCTGGGGTCAGTATCAGCTTCTCCAGTTCTCCTGTGTCTCCTGGAGGTTAAACAGGGACAGTGTTTGCACTTGGGGAACAACGGAGCATCCCTTGTTTCTGCCCTCTTTGACTTGCACAAAGCATCCTCACACATTTGGGCAGGATGCTGGGATTACAGAGGGTCTGTGTTCTACCTGTTTGCAGCCCCAGGGCTGGCTGTGGGCACTGTGGATGGCTGTGGGCAGGCAGGGTGTCCTGTCCCCTTCGGGTGGCTCAGAGCCTCCCCTGCCCTCTGGTGCCTGCTCCCTGTGCTCATTCCCTTCAGCAGCAGAGGAACGCTGTGCTCGTGACTCACAGAGTAAATCTCTGCACCCACATTAACCCTCAGCAAGTGGATAAAAGCTGCTCTCTGTGCCGGATATTTGGTGTTCTGTGGCAATTTTATGCTGTTTCTCTTTGTTAACATGTCTCTGTAATAATAAGAGTTCTCTATTTGATATATTTTACTTTCTTTGTAATAAGCCAAAAAGCTCATTGCTTGTGCCTTTTTGTCTGGGGTGGGGGGCTCCCAGCCCACAGCTGTGTTCCTGGGAGTAACAGAGGCCAGTGTCTGCGATTGCTCCTTCCACCAGAGCTGGGGGAAAGAGAAGCCAGTGCCACAGCATTGCCAGAAGGAAAAGAGCCAGTGAGTGGCCTTGGAGTGGCAGAGAGACTTTGGGGCATGAGGCTGGTTCTTTCCCGGGGCCTGGCTCCAGGGTGAGGGCTGAGCATGATCCAGGGGATGCCTTGGCCCCATTTTGGTGGGACTGTGACTCTGGAGACCCCACAAACCGCATGATGCAGGTGCAGCACACACAGACTGGTCTGGCCCAGTGCAGAATGGGCAGTGCTTTGCCCAAATCATAGCATTACCTGAGGGTAAATTCTCCCAGAGAAGGAATCTGGTGGATTGCTGACACAGCTGGCTTTTTTTGTTTTATTCTTTTTGTTTTTTAATTGGAACTGAATTCATTGGATAAGGAAGAGAGCCCCAGAGTGTCCTGGTACCATGGGGGCTGGACTGTGGTGACAGATGCTGCTGGGGCCAGTGGGGTGCAGTGCAGGATGCCCTGGGGACAACTGCAACTCACAAGTCCCCCTGTGGGACTGAAGGATGTTCTTTTGTGTAACCAAAGAGAGGGGCCTGTCTGGCACCCAGGTAAAGAAACCAATGACACCATGCTAGGGGTAAATGAAAATTCTCATTTCTCTTTCAGCCATGCCTGAGGCCCACATGAGCCCCCAGCCATGCCATGGGGTAGCCCTTCATGCTTGGTGTTCAATTCTTTTTGTAACCTGAAAATCTGCTTTTATTCTGAGTCCAATAAATGCAGAATCCGGTTTGCTGGAGCTCTACCCTCTGCCTGCATTTGGCTTTTGTGTCAATTTTGTGCTTGACATCGTTGTGGATGTGGTGGCTGCCAGCAAGCAAAGGCACTGGGAATCAGTGGGTCATTTGCCAGTAGATGAGGCTGTTCATTGGGTCACTGTAGGCTTTCTTTCACAGTCAGAATTCGTAATTCAATTAATCACATCTGAACTCGTAATTCAATTACATATCAATTGGCTAATCCTTTCATATGTTCCTCTTTGGGTCTTTTAAATTGAATTTCAGTTGATTAATGTATTTCTCAAAGCAAGGAGCTAATAAAGGCCAGTGTCCTCCTGCTCTTGTCATTGTTTTTTGGTACCTTTATGAACAGTTGTAAATCCATTCTTCTGGAATGTCTTTATAAAATTGACCTATGCTCTCCAAATAATAAAGAAGACGCTTATCAGCTACTTGTTAATTCAAGGCACAGATGTGAATTCTGCTCAGGGCCAAGATTTGGTTCACTGAGACAAAGCAAAGAGCTTGGGAAAAAAAAACAAAACAACTCGGCCACAAATAGCTGGCAATGCCTGGTGTGTAATTGCAGAGCAGCAGTCCACACACTGTGGCCCATGAGCTGAAGAACAGAGTGCCAAGATAACAAAAACCCTTGGGTTTGTCATCTGCAAGGAATCTGATCCCATCCCTTGCTCTGAGTCACGGTGAAAAATTCATGTGTTATTTTCAAAATTCACCCTTAATGGACACTGAGCAGGCCTCAGCTCCTTGGGGCTGGTGTGGCCTACTGGGTGCCTGCCAGCATGTCAGCCCCAGTGTCACCTGCCAAATGGCCACTGGGACACCAATGTCCCCAGGGACATTCAAGAGCCACTGGTCCAGCACCTCATGGGATGATGGACTTGGTCCCTCAGTGGCTACACATCCTGGGCTTACACTGGCCTTGGTCTCTGATCCCACAAACTCATGAGGCTTGAAGTGTCTGTGGGAGGACAGTGAGGCCACTGGTTGGGGGCAGCTGGGTCAGAACTAGCTGAAGGACAAACTCACTCACCTCACTCAACTCCTGCCCCCATTATGCACCAGCCACCTCTGCAGCACATCCTGCATCCCACATCCTACACCCTGTACCCCCCTCACAGAGCTCAGCAGGACCTACAGGTCACAGGGAAGCTGCTGACCCCCCTGAGCATTCCTAACTGCTGTGGCTGTAGGGCCTGGCAGGATGGTGACAGCCACCATGCCACACTGGGGACAATCCACATGCCAGCGGGCTCCAGAGCTGCCCTTAGAGATGCCTTGGCTCCCCAAGCCCACAGGAAAATGTCCAGTTACCATGAAGAAGTCAACTGAAAACATGGAAACACCATGAAAACCCCAAAATGGCCCCGTGCTTCAAGGTCATTTATTTGTTCTTGTGCTTGTAGCAGAAAGTGGGATATTTTTAAAAGAGAAAGAAGTTCTGTTTCCTAAAATACTGACGAGTTGTGTCAAACAGCCCTTTCAGCAGTGGTTCCCCTCCCTGCAGGCCTGGGAGTGCCAGCAGTGACTCTGCTGTGCTGGCAGCCAGCCCTGAGTCCCTTCCATGGTGTCAGGGCTGTGTCCCTGCTCCAGGACAAGCCGGTGGCAGCCACAGACCTCAGCGGGGTCACGCTGACTCGAGTGCCCTGACACGAGGGACACCAGCCAATGCTGGGCTTTGCTCCTTACCCAAAACTGCTGCTGCCTCCCTCTGCCAGCGGTGGGCAGGTGGCCAAGAGGGCAAACGGGGCATGCCCTGTGTCCCATCCCATAGGAGCAGGGTGGGCACAGTGGCATGGTGTGGTGGCCACCGGGAGCCTGTGGGGCCAAGGCTCTGGAGGAAGCAAGGATGGAGCTGTGGGAGCATGGAGCCCCTGGGGATTTGGTTCTCTGAGCCTTCATGGGCATGGCCACATTTTATACAGGATTTCAAGAATCTTCAGAACTTCTGCTTTGCAGGAGCTCCTAGAAACACTGGTGGGTGTTGTTAAAGCACTTCTTGGACTTCTGAAAACACAGAAAACTAAAAACATTATGGCCTTTACTGGTTCAAAGCATCTCCTGATTGTTTAAGCCAATCACAGGATTTTTTGGAGGCTTGACCTGATTTACAGCCACGTGTACAGGCCAAGAAACTTGCTAAGGGCTGCCAGGAACCCGGCCAGAGTAGGGAGCTGCTCCCAGCTCACAGCATCCAGATGGGTAATGGTGCAGTGGGATGGGTCAGGGAGAACTACAGAGCTGAAAACTGCAGCTCTGATCCTCCAAGGAGTCCCACGTGGGTGCATTCCAGCGCCTTCATGGGTCTCTGTGTAGCACATAAATTTCAGATGTCAGTGCTTCACTAAGTATATTTCAATTCTAAATTTATCACACAGATGTGTCTGCTGCAGAATCTTTGGCCTTTTCAAATTCTTCCTCTGGAAAGAACTCACTCAGGCACGGGCTCAAGCTTTGGAACTGCTTGTTTTGTTATCTTCTCTCTATAAAAACCTGAAAGGTTTTACTTGTGCTAGAAAATAACTTTCTTGCTCATATTAAATCCAAATGTTTTCTGTAAGAAAGCAAGCCAGGCACCTGTGGGTTGGGAGAAAAAGATTGCTGGGGCAGTGCCTCAAAGCTCATTCCAGTTCATTATCACTTCATACAAAGCCTAGTGAGGAAAGAAAACAGTTTAGCTCCTCAAATGCCGCTGTTTTGAATGCATCCAGCCCTGGAAAACTTAGAGCCCCACTAGGAAAATTTTGAGAGAAACAAGACGCCAGAAAAAACAAGCAGAAAAGGCTCCAGCTGCTGCTCCAGTTGCATTGTGTCCATGCCTGCCCTGGGACTGCTGGGACTGGAGCCAGGGCACAGCACAGGCCTCTCCGAGCTGGCAAACCTGCCCAGGACTGCACCAGGAGCCCGCGGGTGGGGCCGGGCATGCACAAAATAATTGCGGGAGGATCCCCAAAACAGCGACCAGCCCTGAGCAGGGTGTGGGTGGGAATGCTCCCCTTCTCTAGCTGGGGACCCTCATGGCTGTGGGAGCAGCTCGGCTGTCCCTGGGCCCCCAGGAACCCCCTCTGGAGTGGGCACCTCTGTCTGGCTTCTCCAGAAATCCGGGCTCCACGGCTGGCTGCAGGATTCCCATTGCAGAGAGGAGCTGCTCTCTCCTGGGAGACGGCTCGCTGTTAAAGAGAAGCAAAAGGCCTGAAGAGCAAGCACTGGTGCACGATGTCAGAGTCAAAAGGTGGGGGAAAACAGAAGTGAGGAGGAGAAAAGAGTGCTGGGTAGATGGAAAGAAGCCATTGGTGGTCACAGGAAAAGCAGAGACTCAGTGACCCATTGTGCAGGATGCTGTCCATGCACTGTGGCAGCACAGGAATATCCAGCCTTGGCGAGGCAGCTTCTCCAGTGAGAAAAAAGCAGAAAACCAGCTTTGGGGACTGCAAACCCAGAGTGGGGCTACGGCAGAGCCCAGGGCACTCCCAATCCCATGGACACAGCCCTGTGTGGCCTCCCTGGGCACAGAGCTGGGCCCTCACAGCAGGGCCTGCCTGCAGAGGGGGCGAGGAACAAATCACGCCGAGATGATTTTTTCACTTCATGGAAACTTTATAAACACTTGCAGTAACCTAAGCTTGTACACATCACAATGGCTCCAGGGCTGATGGTGGGATGCTGCTGTGCTGCACAGGGTGATCCTGCATTACCAGCTGTCACTCCTGGGTCACTGGCAGCAGGGATTGTGCTCACAGCAGCAGGAACTGGGTCCCACAGCAGCAAGGATTGGGCCCCACAGCATCAGGGATTGGACTCCACAGCCCCCTGCTAGTACAACCAGCATCTCCCACCATACCAGCTGCTGGTCCCCAGTGTTCAGCTGCACCCACAGGTGCAGGAAAAATCAGCACAGACATACAAGTGACTAAGAACTTTAAAAGGACACCATGAAATAGTCTGCAAGAAGCTGCCTCTCCCCAGTGCTCACACCATCACACTGAAACCCAATGATGATTGAATTCTCCCTATTCGTGGAGCCCAGCTCTGTCCTGGGGGTCTGTGCTGGCAGTGGACATGAGCAGAAGGAGGATGTGACAAGCCACTGCTCCTGCAGAATGTAATCTCCAGAGCCACATGCATTGGCAGAACCCAAGAAGCTTCCCAAGGCATGTTTCCCAAAAGTGAGCAGGTGAACAGGGGGTCTGTGTCCCCCGGCCCTGCCCATGATGCCAGACAGGCTCGAGGGGTCCCCAAACAGCATCCCAAAGAAAGCCAGAAATCCTGGCCTTTTGTGTGGGAGCCACAGGCCCAAGACCCCAACAGGGTCAGGGGTTGATGTGCTGCAGGCAGGTGGCCCCACTGCCAGGCTGGTCAGAGCAGCTCGCTGCAGTTTCAGCTCCATCCTACCCATTCACAGATCCCTGACCAGAACCACTGTGCATTGTCTGTGAGCCCCTGGTGAGGGGCTGCAGCAGCAGGGGCCCAGCACAGCCCCAGGAGCTGCCAGCGTGTGTGGCACAGCCTCAACTGCCACAGCACAGGGCTGGTTTGGTTTTAAAGCCACTTTCACGTGCCAGGCCTAAAGGAGGGAGCAGCTGGGGCACTGCTGAAGCTGAGGGAGTGAGAGCACCATGGACATGACACACGTGAGTGCCCGTGCATGCCATTCAGTAATAAGGGACACGAGGTCACACAGAGGCAAAGTGCCAGGAGGAGGGAAGGACCTGCACCGGGCAGGACACAGCACACCCAAGGGATGGAGCACCCGGGAAGCAGCTGTGGGAATGTTTGGCCACTGTTTTGCAAATGCTCTCAGCACCTAAAGAAAACCATTCAAAAGGGGGAAGGCATCTTTGGGCGGGTAGAGGAAGCAGGGAAGCAGCTCTGTGCTCTGCACAGCCCTGGAGCTGAGCCCTGGTGGCAGCTGGAGCAACAGAGAGGCCTCTACTGCTACAGAGGTGCTGGCCAGGGACACATCCCAGGCCAACAGACATCATCCACATAGCCATGGCTAAGGGGCAGACTAGGCATCTTGGACTGGAAATGAATAAACAAGCAAACAAGAAACTGGGCAGTTCTTAAAAAAAAAACCAACAGGTTTGACCCACAAACAACGAGTTTCAGATCCTCAGCACCTCTGTGCTGGCCACCACAATCACCCAGGATGGAGACTTCTCGGTGGGCCTGTGAGAAGTGGATCTGGTGGGAGTGTGGCTCACATGGAAGAGGAGGCAGTGGAGGAAGAGGAAGAGGAGGAGCACCTGCTACCCCCTTTCCCCAGCTGCACGCTTGGAAGCTGCTGACCCGAGGGTGCTGCCTGAGGGCTGACCCCAGGCGAGGCTGTGGCCATGGCTCAGGCCAAGGCCCTGGCCAAGTCATATCTGACAGTGTGGTGTCCCAGGCCAGGGACGTCCAGGAGGAGATGAGAGACATCCCACAGAGCTGAGCACACTGGTTCCCCTCTCCCTGCCCAGCCATCATTACCATGGGCAGCCTTACCAGGCGTGGCTGTCCCACACACTGACACCAAGCAAGGGACACAAGCACAAATGAAGGGGCTTTGCAGGGCAAGGAGGGACTGCAGCTGTTTTGCCCTTGCATCCAAACACAGGGACTCAGCCCTTGTGCTGTACAAACACCCTTTCCAAGGCATGTTTCCCAAAAGTGAGCAGGTGAACAGGGGGTCTGTGTCCCTCGGCCCTGCCCATGCTGCCATCACCTGTGCAGGCACACACGGGCACTGTCACAGCCTGCAGGGAGGAGAGGGGGGAGTGCAGGGAACAGTTCAACACAGACGTGTGGGCAGGACCTGCTCTCCATCGTGGTCTCCCTCTCCTAATTTCTTGAGCCACTCGTGGCTCGGAAATCATCGTCCAGTAAGATAGCTGCTCTCCAGGGCACTGGGGCTGGCAAGGCTCAGCTCTGACTCCTGGGTCACAAGCACAGAAAGTCTCCTGGGTCCAGCTGGGCTGAGGTGTGCTTTCAAAGCCTGGAAGAAGAATAAAAAGCTCCATGTTCTCTGCAGCAGTGCTAATCCACCACTAATTGCAGAGACTCCCACAACCCCATAAATGCTGTCTTTTTATTACATGTCTGCTTTCAGTTTATTATTTGATTTGTTGTCATAAACACGTACCTTTAGCCTCAGCTCTCATCAATTGGGATCCTGCCTTGCGGTGATGAAGAACTGGATAAAAGTAAGTAGAAGAATAGAGAAAAAAAAATGAGTGCAAGGAGCAAGCTCCAACTCAGCTCCACAAGCTCCTCGGGGCTGGGTAATGAGCAGGAGGGGTCTGTTTTGCAATACAACAAATGTTTTCTCTCTCAGTACCAGCAGCAGTTCACAGACTTACATATAAACCTGCTCTCCCTTGGGCAGAGGTTGGCAGCTTTTCAGAGCAGGATACTTAGGCTTATTTGGGCAAATATGTTCACAATTGGCACCTGCTGCCACTCAGAGCTGAGGGCTTTGACCATGTTGTGTCCCCACGAGCCCATAGCTCCCTGTCTGCACACCCCCTGTGCTGGACCAGCCACGCTCTCTCAGCAGCTGCTGGGACCTAACCAGCCCTCATCACATCACCCATGACCCGCTCTTCCCTCAAAACCTGAGGGCACTACAACACACAGACCCACACACAGGGTAACAGGGATCCAGAGGGATGTTTCTCATTTGGCAGATTTAACTTATCAAGTCTGTATCTGGACTCACATTTTACGCTTTGTGCCCTTTGTTTAGTTTCAGCATTTTAGCTGAGCCCCATTTGCTGTTTGTGAGCACGAGACAAGGCAGGGCTGGGGCTGTCTGTGCTGGCTCTGCCTCAGAGGGAGCATCCTGTGCTGCAGGGCTGCTGCTATCCACGTGCCACCTTCCCCATGCCAGCCTTACCTGCTTGTTCTTCGGGAAGCCGTCTCAAAGAACTTGGTCCTAGAGGCCACCCTGCAAAGAAAGCAGGAGAAGTCTCTCTTCTGGTTCAACCTGACAATTTGCTAATGAGATCTGCTCTGTGCCAGGGGAATGAGCTGCAGCATTGGCAGAACTGCAGAGATCACCTTCAACTGACAGTCCTTGTGCCAAGGCACAGCTGGGCTCCTTCTGCACCCGCTCCACTCTCACACCACCCGCCAGCATTTTGGCTGGGCTGCTTACAGAAACAAGGAATCATGGAATCATTTAGGCTGGGAAAGATCATGGAGTCTAACCTTTGACCAAACACCACCACACCAACTAAAACATAGCACCAAGTGCCACATCCAGTCATTATTTCTGTGCTCTTGCCTATAATCCTATGTGCATCCACCCCCTTTATGGTCTTTCCTTCAGTGTTTATGTGCTCCCATCCCAGATCAAAAAAGGAAAGTTCTCCCAGGCAGTTCTGGCACAGAGCTGACCCTCACTGGCACCTTTTGTTTTCTTTAGGTTAATTCCCACTAAAGCCAGCAGGGCTTCTGACTCTCTTAAAATCTGAAAGAAATCTGAGGATGAGATGGAGCTGAACTCTATCCAGTTTCCTTAAGCAGATCCAAGTTGGATCTTGTCCTGCCCCAGAAAGTGTCTCATTCGAGAGAGGTTTGCTGGGAGCAGGCAGGGAGGGGCTCTGCTCAGCAGGGAAGGGGATGGGACAAGGCTCAGCCCTAGGGCTGTGCTCAAGCAGCTCCAAAGCTTTGTGTTTGCCTTTGCTGTGGCCCCACCACCCTCCCTGGCAGTGCCCTCTGCTCAGATTCCAAGTGACACTCAAACCTGCACCTGCACCAGTGCCAAGGGGACAACCACAGGCTCCAGCCACTGAGCCCCCAGGTGTCTCCACCAGCACCATGCACCCACCACGGGCTGCTGGCTTACACAGATGAGGGCATCTCCTCTGCTGTCCCTGCTATCAGATCTGGCCTCTGCTCCAGCTTTGGAGGGACGGGAGTCCGGCACGGTGGATCCGGAGGTCTCACGGGAGGACGCGTTATCACAGGCTTATCACCATGGGAACGTGGCTTAGGGACACCGTCACAGTCACCTGCAGGGATGGACATGACAAACACTGAGCAGGAAGCTTTGGCAAAGGTCAGATATCTATGAAGGGGCACTGAACAGGTCCTTGAGTTTAGTTTTGTCCCTCTGCCTCAACACTCTTTCACTGATAGTGGCCAATAGCCAGTAGAGGGACAGAGTCCAGGGAAAGAAAGTTTCCACACTACCTGCCCCAGAAAAGCCTTCCTGGCACAGGGAGCAGGGACTGGAGCTGGACCTGCAAGGACACATTCAATATGGTAACTGACTGTGAAGCTGATTCTTCCTGGGAATTACAAGTGTCCTTAACCAAACACTGCTCTGTGAAAGGGAGGAACAGCCCAAACTGATGATTCCTGCAGCTGACCGCTCATCCTGGACAGTGACACTACCTGTCCTCTCCTTGGCTGCTTTTCTTCCCCAAGGTCCAGCCAACCTTGCTATTCACTTTACCCTACAAAGTCTTTAGGAGTCAAATCAACAAGGAATGAGTGTCAGACTTCCCCCATACCCACGCCTTGGGCTGTTCTGGTCTCCCAGCCCCTCCTGCCGAACCACATGGAGAGGACTCAAGGGGAGAAACCCACCACCCACCCCAGGGAGGGCTGACTGGGGCACCTCGGGCCTGTCCTGCCTGGCTCACACTCACCCTCTCTGCCGCAGATGCCCGGCCGGGGCGCCGGTCTCCTGGCCTGCAGCGTGGCGGTCCTCAGGGCAGGGCTGGTCACCACCCCGTTGGCCGCCCTACCAGCTGCCTTTGCCCCTCCATCCTGCAGCCTGTTGCCCAGCTTGCCCAGCTCGGGCTCAGCCCGTGGCTGGGGCCGGCTCTCAGCGGGGGGACGCCCGGGCTCGTCCCCCCCTGGCCGGGGCGCGGGCAGGCGGCTGCGGAGCAGGGGCTTGGGGGCCTCCATGCCGCCACCGTTGGGGGTCTGGCTGAGCCACTCTGCTGTGGAGACAGGAGGGCAGAGAGCCCTGGGGTTAGTTGTGTGGCACTCGATGTGCCACCCCTCTTGCTGTGCTACAGACCCGGCAGCAGGAGCTCTGCTGTGAGCCCGACTGCTCCCTGCAGCCTCCGAGGCGAATGCTTCTGCTCCCTTCTGATCCCAGCTTGGGGAAATATTGAAATGCAAGGCCAGCCCCAACTCCATTAGCAGTCTAGGGGTTTTAAAGAGCGATGTGAATCAATCATGTTTTGCCAAAGTCACAAAGTGCACTTTGTACCTAAACATCATCAGAGCTCTGAAAACTAATGGAGAAGGAGACTTTCCATCACTTTGGTGACTGTGGAATCAGGGCACAGCCTGCAATTAGAACAAATCAGGTGCAAAAACATGATTTTAAGCTGATGTGCCTTTCACTGTTAATCCATCTGACTGCAAGAAAATGCTGATGCCCAGAGTAGAATTTGGCCTAGAAAATACCTTCACAGCATCCTGAAAAAGTTCTTTGGAGTTCTTGCTCTGGATGTAGAACTGCCAACAGCTGAGCCAGCTTGAGACCTCCTTGGGCCTCCTGCAGCACAGCCCTCTCTGGCTACCATCCCTCCATGCAGTTTTTTTGCTCCTGATGCCACAAAATCTCTCCTCTGGACCTCTTCTGTGCCAAGAACCAGCCTTAGTTCAAGAATGCAGTAGGTACTAGAAAAACCCAAATCCTACAAAGTCTGACTTGTGACATGATGCAACCAATGTATGAGTGTTTTTGGCTTTCCTTTCTTCTCTGAGCAGCCCCCACTACCTCCCGTATCCAGGACCTGGGAAGTGCAGCCCTGCTGCTGTTACCTCCATGGCTCCTGGAAAGGTGTGACAGGAAGCAGGAGGGGTGACAGGTAGGTAAGGAATCAGGGGGCAGCCAGACTGACCTCCACTCTCCTCCACAGAGGCATCGAAGAACACGGGTCTTTCCCTCAGGGGACGCTTGGAGATGGTGATGGGTTTGTGGCGCCGGGCAGCCACCCTGGGAGGGGGCACCGGGGGGGCTGTGCTGTCTTCTGGGGGGCCCGAGTAGATCTGGAAAGGGAAACACGTTCAGGTGACCTGACACAAAGGGGCTGCTGCCTCACCTCCTGCTGCAGGTGTCCCTGCCCAGCACAGAGGGGGATGGTGGCCACCACTGACACCATCCCCACCATGGCACCATCCCTATTCCCAACACCATCCTCATGCCCAACATCATCCCCATCCCCAACATCGTCCCCACCACTGACACCGTCTCCACGGTTCAGCAGGAAGATCACAAACACAGACAATTTTTTAGAAGCAAATTCCCCTGGAGCAGATGAGGGAGGCTTTGAAGCTTTAGAGCTGACAGCTCCTGACCAACATCAAGATTCCCATGGTCACAGAGACACAATCCCCGAAACACACAAACCAACCCTGCATTGTTTCAGATTCAACACTAAAACCCTTCAGCTCTTGGCTTACAGTGACACATTTGGCACAAGGAAATTGCCTGGGATGAAATACTGGCATAAAAACAATGCTACTGAGAAGTTTTATCTCCTTTTCTCACTGGTCATGTGGCACCTATTTGGTTGGGATTAATTGAGAGGTTCTCATTTATGTCAGGCCTTTTTTTAAGAGCTGAAAAAGAAATACATCTGAAGAGCTGAAACACCATATCAAGGCTCAAAGCAGCTGCTCCTGTGTTCTTCCCAGGGATGTTAATTAATTTTTACCAGGCTTTAAAGCCTGAGTTACTCTGGCCTGAGCTGCTGAGCCCAGAGACTGCACTGCCTGGCCTGGGAGATGTGGAGCTGGTCCCTTCCTGGCTCCAGCCCAGAGGAGGAGAGCTGTGCCAGCCCCACCAGCATGCTGGGTCACCACACCCTTGGGCCACACTTCAATATGGAAAAACAACTTTATTGCATCACCCAGAAAAATCTTAACATGAAGAAATGTAACATTCTGCTTTGATTAAATGCTTTATTTTGGTAATTCAAACCAAAAGTATATTCCTTCTTCTCTGGGCCAAAGAGCAGGGCTAGGAGACCAAGATGTGGAATGAGAGAGGAAAACATGTCCCTAGTTTAAATTCCTAGGTCCCAAGTGTGTGCCTGGGGAGGGCAGGCAGTGGCAGACTCCCCACATCCCAAGGTCAGGCTGCTCTGGCCCAGCCTGGGCTGGCTTTGGATGAATCCTTGTGCTGGCACCAGGCTTTGCTCCCGACAGCCTGGCTCACGCTGCACGAGGAGAGGAGGAAAAACACAGAATCACAGAATGGTTCAGGCTGGAAGGGCCCACAGTGGGTCATTTGGTCCATCCTCCCTGCTCAAGCAGGGTTTTCCTAAAGCAAATGGCACAGGATTGTATCCAAGCAGTTCTGGAATATCTCCAGCAAGGGAAGATTACACACCCACTCTGGGAAAAAAACCCCACACTCAGGGCTTGGTGACACAGGGAAGGTGCTGGCTCACTGCCTGCTGGGCTCTGCCCTGGGCAGGGACAAGACATGGTCCCTGCTCCAAAACACAGGGTCTGGAGTACTCTCTTGCTGTGACATAGCAGCACATGAATTAAAAGCAGCAGCTCCTGTATTACTAAAACAGTAAAGGATTGCCTGTAGGAGGGAAGTTTTTTGGATATATCAACCTCATCCCTATATACTGAGCAGAATCCAATCCTGCTTTTAAAAGAAACATTAAGCTCCCTATGGACACTTACACAGGTACCAAAGAATACAGTTTTCAATACTTGAAACCCAAGCTCAATCAACCACAAATGACTGTGTTTAAGAGGTGGGTGCAGGCTCTGATTTACTTGTAATTGAAAATCCAATTTAAATAACTTATAGGTACAAGGATATTGACAGACCCTCACCTTAAGGAGGTTTGTACAGGGAAGAACAATCAACCTATTTAATTTAACCACGGCATTGAAACATGAGCTGTGGAAACAGCAATTATCCACAAACACTTCATGAATAGTTACTTTGTCCTCAGTCTTCAGATTGCACCATATAACCCACATCCCCTCTTCCTCCCAGACTCATCTGAGCTGTTTGCTCATGTGTGAGCTGAAGACACTCTCAGCTCCAGTGCTGAACTTACAAACTGAATCCAATAAATGTGACTAACTTAACCTTATTGCTGGAGAAATTAAAAGCAAGCAAAAGGACATCTGGCTTAATTAAAGTTGTCATCCCAGCTCTCAGAGGTGTCAGGGTATGTTGATTCAGACTGTGCTCCAGGCTGTAAGGAGGGGAGCACATCTCTGAAGCGAGCCTCATCTCGACCGTGTGAAATCCCAGACACAAACCAGTCCCCATCTTTTTGTGGGAACTTATTACAAGTGTCTGTAGAGACCTACAAAGGAATTTGCTGGTGTTTCCATGAGCTTCTGGCATAGGTACTCAGAAGCCTCTCTGAGCTCTTTTAATCCTTGGCATCACAGCTGCCTCCCACCCCCTCATCTGCTCCCACACCCCCATGTTGTCCCCACTTGGTTGCTCTGGCTCCACATCCCTGTTGCAAGAATCTTGCTGTTCCGGCTTTGGCTGCCTCTTCCCTTTCCAAAGGGAGCTTTGCCCCTGCCCATGTGCTGCCCTGTGTGCTGGGAGCTGCCCCAGCCCCCTCACAGCAAACAGCATCCCAGAATGAACAGCTCCGTGCACCTCCTGCCTCTAAAGCACGAGAGAGTTTGGGCACTGCGTACTCTGCTGTGAAAAGCTGGGGGACCAAACTCACTCCTTGGGACCCAGGGCTGTTACCAGGGCAGTAATCTGCTCCCTGCTGGGGATCTGCTGCTCCAGCTTTCAATATTAACACTCAGCTCATCACCCCCCAGCCATCTGACACCTCTGAGCCGGTGTCGGGTGTCCCTGAGAGCAAATGCGAGCACAGACACAGTGGAATATTCTGCTTTCCAAAGACAGAACTCCACATGACAAAGCTGCTGTCTGCACGTGCATCTTCAGCACCACCCCAGCAACCAGACTCTGGCTGGGCACATGGGTGATGCTCAGGCTGAAATATGAAATACCCAGCGCAGATCCATGGCAGGCAGAAGAGACTGGAGGCTTTCCAGGGGTCACAGTACTGTGAGAGCATGGCCCAGGCTCTGGGCACCATCCTCAGCTCCTCTGACTGCTCCACCCCAGGCAGCAGCTCCCTCAAACTCCCCATCCACCTCCACACCATCCCTGTATCTGTATCTGAACCACAGCTGAATTACTTTCACCGACCGTTCAACATTTGTCTGCTCTAGGCTTTTTCCCACTGATTTAAGTTGTGCAGTGTCTCATCTTGGACTGTGCCCATTAAAACCATTTCTGCTCTGGTCTAACTCCTGTCTAGCAAAGGAAAGAGTGACACCCTGTGATGTCCAGTTTTTTTTTCAACAAAGCTTCCCCTTAATTAAAAAGGCAAAAATTCCCAGACTCGCTGTTTCCTCTGGGACCAGATAACAGCAGCGTTGAGGAACACACCTGCTACTCTCTGCTCCCTCCTGAAGCCTTTCAGAGCAGCGTGTTACATAAAGCCAGCCCAAGGAGACTCCAGAAGGAGCCGGAGCTGCTGGGTTGCCACAGCAACAGCCTGCAGGATCAGGCTGGAGCAGCCGGAGCTGCTCCGGGGCTGCCCCGTACCTTCCCAAAGTGCTCTATCAGGATCTCCACCACGATGTTTTGGAACTTGATGTTCATCATCGCTGCCACAGTGTCCTCCTGTGCTCGCATGAGGGTGGGCCCGAAGATCACCCCCATGTTGGACGGTGACATCAGATTCTCCCGGCTGTGCTCGCAGACGCTGCAGAGAGCAGGGGGAAGGAGGAATAGAGTTTGGTTTGCTTCTTTCCAGACACATCTTATTCCAAGAAAAAACAAACAAACAAACAAAATCCAGTACACAATAAGAAGCAGTCATTCAATTTTCTTCATTGTGTTTCAGAATTTGTTTCCCAGCAGTGACAAACATGGCTCTAGCTTTGACACACACATTTGGCTCGGACAGATGCTGGAGAGAGCCACGTGCTGACAGCATCTTTATTTGATCTCTTCCCACTCCCAGCTCCTCTTTATCTCTGCAATCAAAAGTTATCTGCACAGCATATGCACAAAAGGAATCATTTAAATCCTATATCCTTTTTATCCAGAATGGACTTCTGGCTTTAATTTTCCCTGTCTCTGAAGAGAACTGAATATAGGGAGCACACTAGGTGGTTTCCAATAAGTTTCTGAACTTACAGCCTCTGCTCTCAGAGAGTATTTTTATTTTTAAATCATTTCCTGCTCTGTGCATGTCTGAAAGGGGATGGAAGGAGCAACCAGAAAAAGAAGCATCACTTCATGCAGAGGGTAGCAAGGATAGTCACACACTTTATGGAATCCACATGGAAATTCCCAAGGGGGCTATGGTGGGTAAAATTTTGCAAAAAGGGCTTGTTCTGCTGATTCCATTATTCCCCTTTGTTTGATTTTAGAAGAAAACATCTGCTTACTTGACAAGGTGCTGGATGAGGAGTTCTAACATCTCCCTGTTCTTGTCAGGCAGTTTATAGACCAGTGCATGAATGGCTCCCAGCCTGTAATCCAGGTTCTCAGACTCTGGAAAGCAGGAACACAGAGAAGAATTTGTACCCAACATTTTCAAACAACATACACCAGGGAAATATAAAGCCAAAGGAAACCTGTGGAAGCTGTTCCCTGTGCAGCATGGGAATGAAAGGGAGCAGAGGGAAATGAGATTTCACAGCAACAGGGTGAACACTGTGAGAAACTATGAAGTGGAAAGAGGGAGAAATGGAGCTTGAAAGGGAGCCCAGGGACACACTCCAAAAGAGGCTGGGCATGGGCAAGTCCTACTCTTTGCACCCTTGTTTCACACACCTGGCAGCACACAGCCTCCCTCTGGGAGTCCTATCAGCCCAGAGAACTCTGACACTGAACAACATCTAAAATATCCTTCAGGGAAAAAACCTGAGTCCCTGACCCAAAGAGGTCACCCTTAGAAGAATAAATAATCAGGAAACAATAAAAAACTCAGTATGAAAAGAATTGTGTGGGGTCAGGGTGGCTGGGAAGCTCAATGGTGCAAGTTTCTGAGGGAGGGCAGGGAAGGGATAAATGTCCTGCCCACACCCATCAGCCACCATGGGCTTAACCAGCTGTGAAACAAACAGATCCTAGGCTTGACCAACTTCAGCAAGCAGTGGAACATCTCCCTTTCCAAGAAAGAATGGGTGTTAATCATTCTCCAGAGGGACACGTGAGGAAGAAGTGGGCATCCTCCCAGTCTCCCAGTGACTGCTGGAGGCACAGTGGGAGGAGGGATGCTCTAATGCCACACATTTCCAAATGCCAGCATTCCCATGCTGAGGGTGCTGACCAGCCCCCTGCATCTCACTCACAGCTCACAGCTGTCACAGCTTATCTGCAATGGCCACAATGAGGTGACAGCCAAGGGAGAACGGGCTGGCTCAGCACTGGTGAAGACCTGGCACTACACTTGTGCTTCTTGGCTGACCTCTGTTATTCCCAATGGTGACTTAATCCCAACAGCTACAGCAGGGAAATGTCTCCCATGTACTGGTAGACACTCTGTTTACAACATCCCAGGACAACTGTCATAACCTAAAGGGAACACCTTCTTATCTGGGTGGCAACAGCACATCCCATTCCCTCACATAAAATAAATACATCAATACCAGGGGGAAACAATTCTTGTGGCAGAATTGTGCTGCTTTCAAGTGAGTGACATCCTTTGGCTCTCCAGACCCCCCAGGAGCACAAGACCCTGTCTGAGGGAAGGGCAGTGCAGTAGCAAAGGAGGGAAGGGAATATCCAGCACCACATCCCCTGCACAAATAAACACTTGGAGGAGAGAGCCACTGCTCTTTCTACAGGTGGAGCAGCTGGACACCACGGAGCTGGGCTGGCAGAGCTCTGCCAAGTGATTTTGATGGACCCTGGCTGGGGACAGCAGGGCCAGGGAACACCAGTGGGGAAGCTGTGGGACTTACTGGCAGCCAGGACCAGCTCTTTGTGGAGCTTGTACGTCATGACGGGCTCAGACAGGTTCCTGCAACAACCAGAAAGAAAACTGAGCTCTGCAGGTCATTGTGACCCACCCATGACCCACCATGGGCAAACTGGCTCATCACTCAGTGCCACCAAGTCCCAGTGGCATTTCCCTCTGCAGCCAATATCAGTGAAACAGCCCTCCCCACTGGATTGAGGGGATTCTGCAACACCCATATTTATCATTCCTCTTCCCAAAGCCTTTGTCACTTTGCCCTTTTCAACAGCCAGATGTGAATATCTGGCAGCTTATTTCACCTTTCATCTGGATCAGCCCCAGTCCCTTTTGCCTCCTTGGGGCAGGAGTGACCTGCAGTGTTACCTGAGATAGAACTTCAGTGAGCTGGTAATGGTCTTGATGTCCCAATCCCCACTCTGGAGATCCACGTCCCCGGGACATTTTGGATCTGGAAGAAGAATTAAAAGGTTTTAGAATAAAGTTCATTTTGAGGTTGCTAATAAACAGTTGCCTTGGGGTGGGAGTTTCAAAGACACGGCAGCACACAAAGAGAGCTCCTAATTCTCATGGCTGGGAAAATCACAAAAACAGTGCCAGTGTCAGGATTTTGGAGAGGCTGAGGAGTGATGCTAATGAGAGACAGAGGGAAGCACAAGGTACAATTTAAGCAGTGTTGAGAAGTTACTGAGAGCATATTCTCTATAGTTTATTTTTTCCCAAGGCTGGCAGAAAACAACATATTTCAACAGGTCCAAGACAAGCTTTTTGACATCCAAAGTAATCTGAATGCCAGCTCCAAACCCTCATTTGCAACTCCCTCCCCTGAAGGCTGTTCTGGAAGCATTCCCTGTTGCTGCATGGAGAGGAGGGAGCTCAGGGGAGGCCCAGCAACATGGAAATACAATTTGCTCCTGCCTACTCCCTGATAAACCACATCATATCTGTGGTGCCACAAAGTGAAGGATGTAGTTGTAGGGTGGAGTGAAGCTGGACCACAGAAATAAACAGCAGGATTTATTTTTGAAAATAAATGTGACTAGAAACTAAAAAAAATAAAAATATCGCCGTTCAGTGGTTAAAGATGAAATCCTGCTGCAGAAATTATTTCTGTGGTGTCGGACTTTCCATTGTGCTTTCATATGCAGTAGAGTGGCAAGTGGTCATGCAGATAAACAAAACAAAAAGCACTCACTGGTGGGATTCAGAGGAGAAAACCACAGAACTGCTCACAGGGAGGGTGAGAATTAAGCAGCAAGAGAGGCTCAGCAATGAGTCATAGGCCAGAGGAGCTGGGTACATGCCCGAAGTTATGGCTCTGTGAGAATCTGGCATAGCCAGCCACCAGTACAAACCAGGGTTTTAATAAACAACATCCAGAGTAGAAGCAATAGGAAACAGCCAAAGCCTTTGAATGCTGCATTAATATCAGATGTCTGAGCTGGCATGAGCCCGAGGCACGCAGGCAGAGAGGTGAATGCAATCCCTGCCCCGTGCTCCAGCCCCAGGCAGGGCTGGGGAGAATGGTTTGGCCTTGGGCAGGTGGGGATCGACCCCAGAGATCCCCTGAGAGTCTCACAGGTGACCATGAGGAGAGGGTATGATGGCCTCAGCCAGGGCCCAGCCCAGAAGGGCCTGTCCTGGCACAAAGCAGCACTGCTGAGCCCCACAGCCTGCCAAGACTGTAAACACTGTCCCCAGTTGCCAAGCTCGTATGACAGGCAGATCCAGCCACAGGAAGGCTCACAGCAGGAACACATCCAGCAACTTAACACGTACATTGGCTCCTTATCATACACACTGCACACAGCGAGGTGTCCCCATCCTTCCAGAGAAAAACCTTACACAAGGGTGGAGGGCTCCCTGCACAGGCCACCCTCCCAGTCCAGCTCATCGTGTTGTCCCAGGAAAGAAGGGAAAGATGAGCCTCAGAGGGATCACAGGGACCAAAACTCATGCTGGACATTTCTCACTGTGGAACTCAATCCTCCCTGTCCCTCAGAAACAATTCAAGAACAGGACAGTGTAATTGCACAGAATAGTTAATTCTTACCAAAAAAGGCATTCAGTAACTTCTGCACCTGGATGTTGCTGCCAACAGTCCGGTACACGCCCTCTGTAGTGATTCCTAAGAGAACAAAGCCAAGAGCGTTAGCCGAGGTTTCCTGCTGGTGATCCAAAAGCCCCATCTAGTGGAATTATTTTCCTGCTGCTGTTCTGTCCCATATCCCAGACCCTGTCCCACTCCCCGGGCTCTGAAAGCAGGGGCTCTGCTCACCCCAGCAGCCGAGGCCACCAGCACCATCGTGGTCACCATGCCACAGTCAGCTGAGCACAGCCAGGGTGTGGGACACACCAGTTCACACACCTCAGTTCTGTGGGGTGCTGCTTTATCACGGGTTTGGTCAAACCCCCAAAGACAATCTGAAATCACTGTCTCCCCTAGCTCTGTGAGCAGGGTCTTTGTGCCCCTGCTGCTCCCCACTCCAGTGGGTCTTGGCTGTCACAGCCCCAGCAGCCCCAACCCCACATCTGGAGATGAATCCAGGCTCCCACACTGGTGATATTCACTGGTGCAGGCTGGACGCTGTGTGACAGCCCAGAGGATAAGCTGCCACCCTTCCACCTGCTTCTTCTGCTTCACAGACTGGGGGTGAAGCAGCCTGTAGCCACTCCTCAGCCCTGCTGCCAGAGCTGTCCTCCTGCCCAACAGAGGGTGTGCTCAGGGCCAAAACTGAGAAAACTATGAGTGAAAACAGCATAAAAGGTGGAAGTTCAACCCCAGCTGACTTGGTACAACATTCTGAAGGTGGGATTTCTGCTCCCAAAGAACATGCATTTAACTGAAGATTAATTAAGATTTAATTCCCCAGCTAAAAGCTGAAGTCCTGTGTCAGTGGCCAACACTGTAGTGCAGGAAACAGTGTAACCCAAGGCCATGGGAAGCACGGCCAGACGAGCTCCTCACCTTTGGTCTCCACTGCATTGATGCACTTCCGAACAAACTTGAAGCCCACCTCGTTCAGCTCCACTGTTTTGGACAAGGAAGCTGTGTTAGCTGCCTGAGCACTCCTGAGACCCCTAGGACCCCCCAGCCCCAGCCCCAGAGCCACAGAACCCCAGCACACAGAGTGTTCACACCTGCACCCACATCCCCTACCCCCTCAGGAAACACCGGCGTTCTGGACATCCTGACAAGGACTTATTCATTCCATATGCTCTCCTCAAATATTTTTCCTCAAATATATTTTGAGTTGCAGCACTGCTCCCTACCCCTTCTCTGTCTTTAATAATAACAGAGTAAATCGGTGTTTAATAATAATAATAGTGTTAATGATTTGGATTGTGTCTGATAAAGACTTCAATAATCATTCCCAGAGCAAAATCTGTAGTTAAAGCTCTTCCTCATCGTGGGACTGTGTACTTATCCACATCACTAGGATTAAAAAAGCAAAACCAATCCAGCTTGATGTGCCGAGGAAAGCTGAGCACAGGGCTTGCTCCACTGAGCTGGGGAATCCTATGGGATCCCTGCATTTTCAGCAGGTTGTTTATACTGATTCTGTCTGCTCTGAGCAACAACAACACCAAGCTCAGACGTCTCAGCCCTACCCCAGGAATAAGCACAGACCCACCTGGTGCTTGATACTGAGGGCTATGATACCACTGGAATTCTTACCAGCTCTAATCTATGACAAATAGGGAATGTTTATTCAGTGAAACCTTAACTCACATTCCTCCCAGCGTGTGATGTGAACACAGCCGCACAGCAGGTTTGTGCTCATGCTTCTGGGAATGCTCTCCCCGTGCTCATTAGAGCCAGCTAGTTACAGTGCTGATGAAGTGAGCTCTGAGGCAGAATGCAGGTTTCACCAGGCTAACAGAGCCCCAGAGGGGCTACAGGGCTCTGCAGTCTGTCTCAGTGTTCCAGGGCTCTGCAGGGTAAAGCCACTGCTGAGAGAGGGGGACACAGGACATGGTAGTGGGTGGGAGATCCAGGGAACTCAGTGCCACCTCTACTGCCCTATTACACCCTTTGCTAAGGGACACATCCTCAGAATCTCTCACTGGAGCTTGGAGGTACAAATTGAACCTCACATCCCACTACTCCTGGCTAAATAAATACTGCTTCCTGCAGTTCTGTGCAACTCATTCTTATCTGGGCTCAGTGCCAGACACTGTGGTACTTGAACAGAAGTGACACTGCTGTCACGGAGTGGGGACAGTGCTATTCAGCAGGAATTGAGGATGAGTGTATCTGCAAGGAAAATCCTGCCTAGCCTCGAGGCTGTGAGAGCCCACAGAACAGCAACAGAAGTGACTCACTTTCTTCCTGCTTCGTGATGGGGCTGTGATAAATCTGAAAAAGGGGAGGGAATGGGGGAGGGAGAAGCAAAAACATCATCAGCATGATTTGGTATTTATTTCTGAAAGAAAATGAAGCATCCCATAAATCACCCCTAGATTACCCAGAGGCAATCACAGCCAAAAAGACAATGTCCCATAGAAATCTCATTTTATAATTAGGCAACAATCCATTAACTGTACAATCAAGGAGTTTTTGCTGCCTCCCTGCATTTCAGTGGGGCACCTATTGCTAGGGAAATTCTCTGTTCTGCAGGCAAACCACTGGGCTCTGAACTTTGCTCAGGGCAAAACAGTAGGCACAGAAAGGTGGGAGAACACGGGTGCAGGGTGGGCAGTGACACCTTTGGAATGGTGGCTAAGAGCAGGGACAGACAACACATCATGTCCAGCAGGTAGTGAGGAGCAGGAATAGGAGTGATAGCCTCGGAAAGGCGGGCCACAGGCGGGCTGGCACAGCCCGAGATTTAAGGAGGAAACCCCAAATCCCCAGTGGGAGCTGAGGGAACAGCAAGGAGCCCATGGTGATCGTGCAGCACTGATCCGCCGGCAGTGTCCGCCGGCAGAGGACACTGCTCTGCAGCGCATTCCAGCTGGGAACAGCTCCAGGAACACTCACCGGCTCCTTCCCGTCCATGGCCTCCATCCACAGCCTTCGGTTGGCTTCGGAGAGCGCCTGCAGCGTGATGGTCCCGGACCTGCGCGGAATTTCCCCGGGGACAGGCAGGCAAAGGAAGAAAAGTTGTTTTTAATAGACAGCAAAGAGGGATTTGCTGCAGGCCCGTGGGGTTTGGGGCCACCAGAGGTGAAGCCTCTCACCTTTCATTGGTTTCAATGTCAAAACAAAACCTTTTGTCTATGGAGTCAGTCTTTCTCCTTACGCAGGATTTCAGGGTCAGGTCCAACGTGCCCTAGTTGAGAACATGAAAGCCAAGGTGAGAGGACAGAAACATGGGAGATGTTTCTGTCCTCAGCTGCAGCCCAGCACAGCACTGCCCACAGTGCCTGTCCTGACATTCCGATGGCTTTGGTACCAGGAGCACAGGTGGGCCTCCCACCATCATCACAGGCCAACATAAGAGGCTCTGGAAGTAATGCTTGCTCTCAGCCAGAGAATGTTCTGGACTTCACAGCACTACCCCACACAGCAGCACTCTGCCCCTACAGTGCTGGAACACTGCTCCAACCAACCCAGAAGGCATTCCCTGCTCCCTGAGGCCAGGACACGCTCACCTATGCTCTGACACAGCTAGGTCCTTATTTTTACCAGGGCTGATCACCAGTACCAACTACCCACATCACCAATGATCCAAATGGCCTTACACAAACACTGTGAGGCAAAGGGATGTACGTTTCCTCACCCCAGATAGAACAGACATGCTTTGGAGAGGCTCAGCTCTGGCCCTGGGTGTTTGTGCTCCACAGCAGAGTCAATTCATAATTTGATTGTGGGTTTGTGGCCAGCTGTGACCTGTTGGTGCAGGCTACCAGACTGCCAGAGTTTGGGAAAGGCACTAAGTTTTCCGAGCCCTCGAAGTAATGGGCCTTACTAGACATGCTTATGGCATAAATGACAACAAATCTCTCCATACAATAGTTTGGACATTTCTTTGCCCAGCTGTCTGCCAAGGGGTTGCAAAACATCTATTTTATTTTCCTGCTGCAGTGTGCAGAGCCCTGCCAAAACCAGACCATGAGCTCACACACTGGAGCACACCCTCATGGCTGGGAAGGCCCTGGGGACCCGCTCCATGGCAGAGGAGGGCGGGGGACTCAGCTGGAGGCACTGGCTGTGCTCCATCCTCCCACCCCTCCCCTGTCACGCGGAGGGACTGAGGGAACTCCCAGACTTTGGCAAACCAAAGCACTTTGTGAAAGAAGTAGTTACCCAAATTGCTGCCTTAGTGCAGTTTGGAGCTGCACTGTTGCCCTCTCCTCTCCCCACACTGTCCAAGTGCTGAGGGCAGAAATCAAACCACAAAGCAGTGCTGTGAGCACATGCTGAGGCAAGGAAATGCTGCATTTGGAAGCAGTAACTCAAGTAATTCAGGCACTTCAGTGGCTGCCACAGCTCTTGTGGCTCCCAGCCTCTGTGCAGAGGGAAGGATCAACATCAGCTGGGCCAGAGAGGCACAAGCTTCACCCCAGACCAAACTCATGGTGTCTGTTGTCTCTCATGTCACACGACCCACATCTGCTGCCAAACCCTGCAGGGCCTTGGCTCCCAGGGACAGTGGAGTGAGACCTCTCCTCACAGGGGTGCCTCTTCCAGGTGACACCAAACTGTGCAGGCAGGGAGGGGACAGAGCCCACCCCTCTTGCTCTGTGGCACCTGCAGGGTCACCTGTCACAGGAAGGGGGACCATACAGGTGTGAAAGGTGAGCCCAGGTGTTGGGCCAATGTTTGCAGGCATCCAACTCACCTGCTTAGCTCCGGGCTTCTGGTCTATGGGTGTCATCCGCAAGGTTTTTGCCTCCTTTTCGTACTGGCAGTAATACTTCACCCAGGAGATGCCCAGAGCCCCTGCAGAACACGTGAGAGGCCAGAATCAGGGACAGGGCTGTAGCTGGATGCAGCCAGCAAGGCATGGTCAGTGTTGCCTGTGTGTCCTCCCTCCTCTGGGGATGGACACTGATAGACCCAGGGGACGCCTCCCTTGCAGGTGTCTCCATGGCAAGAGCCAGGAGGAGGAGAGGAGGAGGAATAGAGAAAGGGGAGGAGATGAAGAGAGAAGCAGGAGGAGTAGGAGGAGGGGAGGAGGAGAGGAGCACAGGGCAGCAGCTGTTTCCAGCACCCTCCCAACTCACTGCTGGTGAAAGGGCATTTGTGAGACTCTGACCACAAGCCAGGCTGGTTTGGCCAAGCCCAGCCAAGACCTAGGCTGGCAGGATCCTACATGTCCTGAATGTCTGTTTCACAAACTCCACTACTTTTTCCTGTGGGTGAAAACTCAATAATAAAGACAACAGCAGCTTTAAAATACTCTGAAGTTCCTATTTCTGGATTCATTGTCACTTTTCCCTGTTTTCTTACCTGAATCCCTCTATAGGAAATAACTCAACTGGTATTTTTTCTGTAATTTGTTTTTAAGTTGCAGTTGTCAGGAAGAACAACTTTTCATAATTTATTTATAGGGAAGCATAAATAGAAGCAGCAAATAGCCACTGGCCTGCAGGAACATGCCACATTTGGGGTCTAAAATTACTGAGTGTGCTTTCTTTTAAAAGCAAGATAAACAAACTTATGTATAAATAGATTTCTATACAGGATTAAGAATGAATGCTTACAAAGTTGTCTGTAGCCTCAGAGGTCACAGTTTTGCACAGACTTATGTCCCCTGAGCATTCCTGCAGCCAGGGTTTGAAAAAGGCTGAATTTGGTCTGATTTGATTCTGCTCAGAATTACAAGTTTCACTCTCAGCACTGGTTTCACTTAACTCAGCACTGGTTCCACCTTGGCTGTGCTCAGCTGCCCGCAGAGGCTGCCAGAGGGAGGCTGGGCAGGACACCAGGTTCGTCCTGGTAAAACACAGCCAAGGCAGAGCCTGCCAGAGCTCCAGCCTCAGGAGTCATAAATCCCATCTCAGCTCAGGGCAGGGCAATTAGCCTGTGCTGTCACAGATATGTCACTTGGACAAAGCTCTGTGCCACTGCTGACAAAGCTGCCAGCTGAGGCTGCTGGTGCTTCCCCAGCACTGCAGTGACACCCTGGGCTCCTCAGGCACTGGCAGAAGGTGACACCCTGGGCATGCTGTGCCCTGGCAGCAGTGACACCCAGTGCAGCAGGGCTGACCTGGGCACAGGAGCCGAATACAGCCCACAGCTGGGTTATGCCAGGGCAGCCCACGTTCCCTATTTCATCCAGGTGCATCCCAAAGCCATTACATTTCTCCTGAGTGTACAGGTAGCCCTCGATGGTCGGCTGCCCAGGCAGCTTGCAGGTTAGGGGTGCTTCCTTCATCCTCTTCTTCAGATCTTCCAGCTCCTCCCGAGTGCTGGAAAAGTGATTCCTTGTCTGGTGACAGAAAACAAACAGAAAAAACTTCTTTGAGCATTTGAACATGAGCAAAAAGTGAGTTGCAGGTTATTTATTCCCAGATAAATCTGAGGTGCTCTAGCAGAAATGAATCAGTTCCCAAGGTGTAAAACATGGAAGCCACTCCACAAATCCACATGGAAACTGGCTGTAAGAACCACTGAGCTCTAAGGGATGATTGAAGAGACACATCATGTGCAGAGATGGTGCTGGAAGCCATTTTTTCCCTTAATTAAGGAACTTCAGCACATTTCAAGGCTGGCTGGAGCACAGGCAGCCCCTGAGCTCCTGTTCACACCATTGCTCAGGTAACAGGTGTATTCTCCTCCCACAGGTTCATTCCCAAAGGCTCATGCTGCACTGCTCAGCATGAAGGAGTCACATCAACGAGGGGTGCAAAATCCAGACATTTTTAGGGAATACTACTTGGACCAATTAACGAGCCAGCAGCAAAACCATCTTGGCTCAGATTTATGGCTGTTGTTCCACAGAAATGAAGGCCAGTCAGGAAAGACTGAAGATAAAGAAAACAGGACTCAGATATTCCACCCCATGAACACAATTGGCCAACAGAGGAGCTTACCAAAGCTTGTAGTAAGCCTGTAGGGAGCCAGTACCATTAAGAGCAAGGTTAGAGGATTTCTTAGAGCACAATTTCAATCTCATGAAACTGAAGGAACATCTCAGGCTTGTTTATGCACCAGGTTAAATGATGCAACTGCAGTAGCCCCTTCCAGACAAAACAATTTCATAGACCTGTGAACTGTTCCATGAAGGAGAGGGGAAAACCCATGTGAACTGAGAAGGAAATAACTGTATCTGCAACAATGCAAACGTGGCCAGACTGCTTGGGTGGAAAGACCTTGCCATCAGAGGTGTGTAAATCCAACTGGGAACAAAAGTCACACAGAAAAGTCCTTCAGCTGGGCAGGGACTCACATTCTGCAGGCTGAGCTGGAGCTGCTGTTTGTATGGGAGGAAATCCTGTGTCAGCTCCACTGTCAGGTTGTTGTAAGTGAAGAGGCTGTGGAGAAACGCCAGCACCTGCAATGGAGGGAAGGGACACACTGAACTTCAGTGTTTATAATGGAAGGAAAGATGGACAGAGTGTGGGCTTTCAGAAGTTATATATACAACTAGTTTTTCCTCACAACTTTGGAATGCCAGCCTTGGTATAGTTTATCCACCACAGTGTCCCTAAAGCCCAAGCTACCACCCACATTCTGTCTGAAAAAAACACCCAGAATGAAAGAACCTGCAGGGAGACCCAGAGCAGATCTGCAGAGTGCTCTTCCACAAGATCCACACGATCCCACAATCCCTGCAGCTGGCACTGGGGCAGAGCCACCACCCAGGGCAGGGTCCCTGCACCCAGCCACAGTCTGGGACCCCTGTGGGCCAGGCTGGGACAGGTGAGCAGGGCAGGTAACACCTCTGTCCCTCTGCAGACAGACACTTAGCAAAGCTAAGGGGGCCAAGATAAGCTTTAACAAGGCCTGTAACTATACAGAGTCCAACCTGTTCCTCAGGATCCACAGACAGCCACAAGAAACAGGGCTGGGGTTTCACAGTGCTCCAGCAAGCACCACTAAGGCTAGCAAGCTGCAGCAAGCCAAGGGTGCAGGGTTAACTGCTGCCCCACAGGACCTAATCCCATCTGGGAACTCATCCCTTGCTGCCATTGCCAGCACATCTGAGCATCACCCAATGAGACTGAGAGAAAAGGAAGCTCCTACCGGCTCCACAATACTGAATTTCTTGCTTTCTTGTACTTCCTGGATCTGGTACACATACTCAAGGGAGGACTCAAAGAAATTGTGTCTCTCTTTGTCCACCTGAAGGTCAGCCTAGAAGAAAGAGGGAAAGGTGGAAAAAGAAAATACATCACATGTAGTTCAGAAATATTTGACTTGGTTTTGTCTGTCAGCCCACACACAGTTCTGTCCTCAGTAAAAACCTGCCTGGTGTCCAGCCCAGCTGTGAACTGGAACATTGGATATTCTTCTAAGTCTGTCCACTTCTGGCTCCCTTTCATTTAAGGATCCAAAACCTCTTCTCACTCTGTGAGGACAAGGCTTTCCCAAAGCTCATTTATTATTTTAGTACAAACCTCTTCTCCTGATGAGGTCACCATCACCACCCTCTTGTCTGACTCCATTTGTGTCCCAGAACCAGCAGTTCTGGAGCTGCAGCAGTGGCAGGAGCACACAATGCTCCCAGAGCTCACACAGTCTGCCTTGCAGGGATGCTCGTGGGTTGATCTGACACCTGGTCTGGCGGATCTGAGCAGATCCAGCTGCTCTGGTGTGGGCTGGAACAGCTGGGTTTCCTTCCTTGCTGCAACATGCCTGCAGCACCAGCTGGAAGGAACCCCCCTCCTCTGCCTGCCCCCACAGCCACCCAAAAGCAGCAGCAGCAAGGCAGGATGCCAGGCCAGCAGAAGGAATAATGACTGGTTATTTTTCAGCCAGAGCACTTCTCCAGGTGAAAGAGTGGCCAGACCCCAGCTGTGCCTGTGCCACTGGTCACTGCCCGTCACCATCAAGGTGACAACAAACAATGACAATGTCCAAAGCCACTACCAACATCCAAGAGACACAGGAGAACTATGAGCTTGATTTCCCTGGTCTCACAGAGAATCCAGGCTTTAGGTAGATTTAACTGATTATCAGTTTCAACAGGTTACTGGAAGGGATGATTCCCCTTTTTTAAGATCTAGAGCAGCTGGTGCTGTTGCTTCTGGACCTAATTCTGAGAAAAATTCCACACTCACCTCCTGTAACTGAGATTCCTTCTTTTTGGAAGACAAATGCAAGTGGCGATCCAGCATGGAGTAAAACTTCTCACCATCCTTCTCAAACTTCTTCTTTCTTTCCTGTAGATAAATAAGGTTGAAGCAGAACCAGTTATTGGCATTTTCCAGATAAGAACATGCATCAACATCAACATCCTTTGTGCAATTCTGTATTCCCATGGACAAATTTTGGTCAACCCAGCCAGAGAACAGAAGGCCACTTGTCATTTGCTCTGCTTTCACAGCCCCTTCCCTACCTTGGATGCAATTCCACCTCAAGACCCAGTCTAGCAATACTCTGTGGCACAAGAATTATTTTTTCATGCCAACATCATGGCAAAAGCCTCATCAATGAGGTGCTGTTCCCTCTCTCAGTCTCTTCAATAAGCAGTAAACTGAAGATGTACTCATACATCATTAACCTGTTCACCATCTCCTGACATGCTATTCACACAGCCCAAAAACAACTGGGCAAACACTGCAAAGTCAGAGACACGTCAAGGTCAAGAACAGGTTTGTTAGATTTTGGCAACCTTCTGTTCTAGAGAGTTTATAATTTGTTTCTGAAGAATACCAGAAGGAAAGCAGAAGCCTGGCAGGTCAACAGGCAGGCAGGAAATCCTCATCTGCCTGTCAGCAGTGGTGCAAAGGGCACAAATGAACAAGAGCAGCAGAGACACTTGAGAAGGAACCTCTGAGAGCAGGCAGGGAGCAGCAGAACTGAGCACGAGGCTGCTGGCTCCTGCCTTGCACTGACTGTGACACTGGCGATCACAAAACAACCAGAGTAGGGGCCAGGCTGACAAACACCCACTTCAGATGGTATCTGACATATCAGGGATTCCTGGGAGGCAACTAAATTACTGAAATCAGGAAATTCCAGCCTGGCAGCAGCCTCAGTGCCAGGTCCAAGCAGTTGAGAGCTGGTGTACACACAGTGCAGGTATGTATGGGATGCCCAGATCCTCTGTCTGGCTTTTGAAAGCTCAAGAAATTGGAAAGCACTTCCAGCTTCCTGGGGAATTACTGGTATCTTTTGACATGTGTCTCCTGAAAGCCCTGAAATCCTGTTCTCTTGCCCCCACTCAGAAATGCATGGATAAGCAAGCATTGCCCAGTGACACCACAAAACAGAGCAGATGGACTCTGCTAGACTGCTGGGTATTGGGAATTTTCCTCTTGAATTCAGCAGTGACCACAGCTTCCCCTGCATGAAGTTTTGCTTCCCCAATCCCCTTGCATGGACTATTCCATCTGTCTGTCAGGATGTCCTGCAGCAGGATGCCTGGGGGCTCCCAAAATCCCTGGGCTCAGCACAGATGGCTCCCAATAACAGTAACAAGCCTTCCTACCAGCTGCCTTCCAGGGAAGAGGATTTTCTCCCCACAAGACTCTGACATGGCTGCAGTGAAAGCACAATTACCATGAGGAAATGGCAGCAGCCTGACTACCCCTGCTTATGTGTGACTGTATGGAGCAGGGCAGGATTACCCAGCAAACCTTTTCACCTCAGCAATTACATATCTTGCCCTGCAGACCCTGGAATTACAGAACACCTGAAGGGAAGTGCATCCTCTGGAATCACTGTGACTCCGTGCTAGCAGCCTCACACATCAAAACAGAGAGATCTGCATCAAATCCAGAGGAGCAGAGAGTCCTCCAAGGGTGAATCCTAATTTAAGCAGCACAGCAACTGCGGGGCTGAGGCCAGGAAGAACAACCAAAACAAACCACCACCCTTGTGACTAACGCCCTGATCAGCAAACCCAAAGCCAGCACAGCAAAAGAGTTTGTGGAGCAGCAGTTCCTGTGTCTGCAAGGTCAGACTCCTGGGCTGTGTGTGCCATTAATGCCCTGTCTAACGCAGCCAGGAACTTGTTTCCATTTACTTAATGAAGAGCCTCCAAACCCCAAGGGCACAGAAGTGCAGGGAAGCAGAGCTGTGGGGCTGCAGGCACAGAGCTCCTGTGGCTGCCTCCTCACATCTCAGAGGAGGTGGCTGTGCCAGCAGCAGGTCCTGAGGAGGAAAAGCAGGTGCTGCCATGGAAAGTGAGCTCCAAACCCAACCAAGAGCTCCACTGTCTCCACCAAGGTGGTGTGCAGAGGTGGTGGTGGCAGCACAGGGATGGTGCCATCCCTGCTCCTCAGCAGAGCTGTGGGTAAGCAGCTGAAGGCACAGCAGGAGTGGGGCTGAAGCTCACTCCAGGAGTCCTCTCCTCCCTCTCACCACCAGCAAGCAGCACATGTAGGGTGACTCAGCTGTCCCCACCCCATGGAGAGGCCACCAGGGAAGACAGCCAGAGCTGGGACCAACCTCCCCCACTCTCCATCTAGAAGGCTGCCAGGAGCTGTGGAAAATCATGGGACAAGGCAACAGCTGCCCACCAGAGCCTGGTGCTACCATGGCCAGATATGGCAGAACCCATGGGCAGGGAGCAGGATGGGACGGGCAGGGGGATGTGCCTCTGGAGGCAGCAGCCTGGCAGCACGTGGCTCCTGGCTTGTCCCCAGGAGAGGTGACATTGCTGTGGGAGGCTGTGGTGCCTGTACAGATGGCCACAAGCACCCATGGAGGAGGCCACGAGCTGTGTGTGGCTGTGGTCTCCACACATACGGCCACAGGAGGCCATAGCCTACAGCCACAGGGAGACCACGAACCACCAGGCAGCAGCTCTGCCACCAGCTTGTGGGCAGCTCCCTGTGGGAAGACATGGTGGGTTCTGAGGAAGAGGGGTCACCTCTGCTCAGGGAAAGGCTGGTGAAGAGAAAGAAAGAGCCTGGGAGAACAGTGGAGCTCCTTCTGCAGCAGGAGCTGGGAAGCCAGACAGGAACTCCTTTGGGGAGTGCCCATGGCACATGGCTTCACTGGGGACATGGAGCACTGGGCTCTTTCTGGGGATTAAAGGGACTGGGAATGATGTCCAAGACAGACCCACATGCAACAGCACCACAGTACAGCATGGAATTTTGGGCCACTAAGAGGGAGCTCGCCAATCATTCCCACTCTGGCTAATTAGCATATAACTGAACAGCAGAAGGATGACCTACAAATCCTTCTGAGTTGGCTGCTGAACAGAGCAAGCCAAGACAAAAAAACAACACAAAAAAATCACCCAGACTGAAGCACAATCTGGAAACATGAGCACAAATGAGCTCCTCATGAATATTCAGCAGAGGGCAGCACCACGTTCCCATTAAGGCTTGCCAAGACCAAGAGCCACCACCCACCTTCTGTTTATTGCTCACTGAGAGCAACCGAGCAGGTCCCACCGAGTGCAGGCAGGAGGGTGCTCTGCAAAAACCCCATGCTGGGAGCTTTGACAGGCATTGCTGTGCCCAGGAAGGAGCACTGGCTGCCTGCTGTGGCAGGTGATCCAGCAGCAGCTCTGGCTGCTCTGGCTGCTCTGTGCCCGCACCCCGACTGCCGCCGGCACTGGGGCGACACCGGAGCCCCACGGCAGCTTTGGGTCCAGCTCAGCGGGGGGAAAGGGCAAACAGACTTGCCAAAACTCCTCCTTAACCATTAGCTGCTAATTAGGAACCTCTGAAATTCCCATCTTCGGAGAGGTGGAGTGAGTGGCAAGTGAGAAGCCCAGCTCGTGGGTTTCTCCTCTCCATAAGGAATTAAACGCGCTTTTCCTGCTGGGAGCCCCCACCTCCATGCACACCTGAGGGGTTTGGGTGCAAGAGCAGTGGATGGAGGATCATTATAGCTCATTTTTAGGAGGCATCAGTTAATTAAAAAACATTTCTAAAAAGTGGAGGGGTGTAGAAAGAGCAGCTCTATCAAAGCACACTCAGTTCATCCTGGTGTTTTTCTCTCACCCACTGCTTTCTATCAAATGTTCCTTAGGCCTGCACCCCCAGAGATGAAAGCAAGTAAAAGTTATTATCCTCCCTTTCTTTTAAAATTATAATCAATGAAATTAATAACAGGATTAACTAAGACCTTTTAGGAATATGTTATCTCCTATGGAAGAAATTTTGACAAACACTGCAGCTATTCAGCACTCCTCTTGCCCTTACAATACATCCAAACAAGCTTCTCCCTCTGACTTTTTGCTTTGTGTTTTTTTAAAACAAAAAAAGCCGTCTCCTTCCAAGTGAAACTAGAATTAAACTTTTCTATTCAAATTCTCCTTGGCTCAGTAAATGTGGCCAGGCTCTTCCCAAAGTGTCCCAGCCCCACAGTGTGGAGCTGAGCCCCAGGGCTATGGAGAGGGAGGGATGGGGTGTTCATATGTGCCAGTTCCTTTCCACACTCACTCCCTGCCAGGCGTGCCAGAGCTGGGAAATGGGTCAGCTCAGGGGGTCTCAGACCCTCCCTTTTATCTTTATCACAGCACAGCAAGTCACAGGAAAAACAGTGACCCCACGGGGCTGTGGTGGGAGGGAGTGGCTGGAGGGGTCCCAGTGACAGCCCAGGGTGCCCCGTGGGGGAGCACACCCTCCCGGGGAGACTCCATTCGTGCCGGGAGAACGGGTGAATGCAGACTCAGATGTGTTGGTCAGACTGGCTGTGCTCCAGCCAGAGGCATCACAAAGCCCCGATTCAAGGGCTCTTCCTATTTGGCTGCAGCAGCTCGCAGAGGGAACAGAAAACATCTCACAGAAGGCGACGCTGCCAAAATACGGAAACCGAGCAGAGGGCACAAATTCCCTGTGTCATGTCTCCAGCCTGTTCCACAGCCTGGCCTCAGCCTCTGCCCCTGGTGCAGATCAGGAAGGGTCCAGGGGCAATGCCAGGCCCAGCAGCAATGGGGGGAACCCACACTGACAGAGCCCCCCTGTGAGGGGCCTCATGTACTTCACACCTTCTGCTGCCGGGTGGGGATGATCCAGGGATGCTCTGCAGGCTGGCAGGTGAAGGAAGGCTCTGTGCCCAAGGTGCCACCTGAGGGTGCAGCCCATCAGCAGTGTGGCACAGGCTCCTGCCAGAGAAGCATCAGAGCTGAGGACAAGGGGCTGGAGTGGCTGGGATTTGCTCCCAAACTCACACCCTCTCGAGGCTTTGGGGTGACACTGGGGACAGTGGTACCTTCCTGCACAGCCCTGTCAGCGTGGGCACACCTGGATCCTGGCACAGTGCAAGGTGCTGCCCCGTGAGCTCCTGCATGGAGCACCTGTGCTGAGCCACAGCACAGCCCTCTTCCCACTGCAGTGCCCTGGCACCTCTGCAGCTCATGTTCCTCACAAGAAACAAAAGCCCAAACCAGACTACAATGGCTGAGCCACCTGCAATGACCCCCTGCCCTCTGCCACCTCTCCCGATGCTCTGAGCAGTGTCCTGCCACTGTCCCCACCCTGTGCTTCCACCTGGGGCACCCTGCCCATGCACAGGGACCGAGGGAGGGCTGCAGGCTGACAGGTGAACCTGTGTCAGTGCTGGGGCTATGGCACCAGCCCTGCTGTGCCTGCCAGGCACGGCCACTGCACAGCAGGACGTGGGCACACAGCCCCTGGGTGCAGGCAGCTCTGCTCTCAGGGCACAGCACGCTCTGGGCTGTGGGCAAAGTGGCCTTTACACACTTTAAGGGCTCTCTGGGATGAAAACAGCCTGAAGGACACGAGAGCAGGGCCCGTGGGCAACACCTCTGCCATGCTTGTGGCTGTAGCTCTTCAGAGGGTTCCACACACCAGCCCTCAGGGCACGGCAAAGGGCAGGAGGGCCATCAAGTATCTCTTCTCAAACCCTGTATTTATTAAACGTCAAAGCCTCCAGATGGGCTGGGCTGAATCCAAGCCTCAAGTGTTCTCCAAAACATCTCCATTTCGGAGCTGGGTCAGAGCCAGCCCCATTTAAAGCTGCCGCTGAGTAACATGGAACCTGGACTTCTTGATAGCAGACAAGGGAAAAATGATCTTTTGTGCTCCACATGTGCAGCATTTGCTTTTTATAGCGTGTTTCTTTAAAAGTTTAGTCCATCTGAAAGACTCATTAGACACTTTATGTAAATATTTCATAACAAAAGCCCTATGACTATAATCAGGTTCTGCCTGCTGGCCTCTCCTGCTTTCCCTCCTTCCCTTTTTCCCCCTTCTTTTCCTCCCTCCCACTCTATCACACACTTCTCTGCAGAAAGCATTTTATTCTCAATAGCACTGACTGAACAAAGGGGAGAGAAGACAAAGCAGCAAGGAGGATCTCCTGGCTGAAATAAGCACTCCTTGCTCAAGACAGAGGCAGTGCTGGAATCAGGCCAGGAGAGAACCCAAAGAATTCAGGAAAAGATTTTGGAGCCTCTTATGATTGAAAAATCAGACTAAAAGCCACAGCACAAGCCCTCATGCCAGCAGCTGAAAGCCAGCATTGAACAGGGAGTTTCTGAGTGCCTCGAGTCAGAATGCAGTAGAGCAACTGCTTGCTTGTTAAAAACAACGGGAGAAAAATCTGAATTCAAGCACAGTAACAGAAAAACAAATCTGTTTACATTGAAAACAAACAAACAAGCCTTACCTTGGTGAACCCTATCTGCTCCTTCCGGAAGTTTTCCAAAGGTTTGATCAGCAAATCACTTGCGTTCTGCACCTAGAGTGCAAGGAAAAAGCATTTTAATTGCAGGATGCTGATCAATTTTCTCCTAAACAGAGGCTGAACAGGGCTAGAAGCCAAGAACTCTGAGATTTTAATGTTTTTGGCTGGAGACTTCTTCTCTGTCTGTAGATGAGTTCACTTAAACCATCTGTACCTGCTCTTCCCCACCAGTAACACACAGCAAAGCCCAACCACATTCCAGGAGGCTTTGGGGGCATCCTGTGGATGATAGGGGATGTCCCCCATCCCCATCTAACAAGGCTGCTCTCAAATAAAGGATGTCCAGAGACATCCCTTGTCTCAAGATACAGCCAGAAGGTTATCTGTTCCAGGAACAGCTAGGGAAAAGGAAAAGCCTGCCTGTGTCTCTTCCACTCCTGTCTCAGTCTGAGAGATGCTTCCCTGGACACCTTAACCATGAATCCATACGAAAGCTCATCCCAGTTTGTATCACTGGCTCCAGCTCCAGCCTGGCACTGGGACCAACCTGCTGTCTCCTCCCATCCCTACTTCCCTGTCCCAAGCTCCAGAGAAGGGAGAGGGAAAGAGGAGGGGACAGGACACGACAGAGCCACAGCCCTTCAGGGAATTTGTAGCTGATGACCATGGTGAGTGTGAAATCTCCTGGGAGAGCTGCTGTAAAACAGAACTGGTCCTACAAGGGCAAAAAACTCCAACTTTGAAAATTGGACAGTGCCCATAATCCCTCAAACAATACCTTCCACTGCTCCCCCCACTGCCAAAGGAGACACTACACCTGGGATGTAATTAATAATAAAGAAGTATCTCAGTGCTTTCCTGGTTTCCTGCTGTTCCCTGCCTGCCCATGGACCCTCCAGCCTGGCCTGGCAGGAGCTCCTGCTGCTGCACGAGGCAGGGGAGCGCAGAGCCAAGCAGCACATTCCTGGCATGCTGTAAGCTCTCCACTGAGCCTAACCTTCATGTTTTTCCTGGAATTAGGAGTGAAATGGGGAGCCAGCACTGGCTCTGGAGGAGCCCTGGAGAGGCTGAGGGCACATGGCAGCAGGAAGCTGATGGCAGTGCATTGTACTGCAGGAGCTGGAGCAGCACAGATGGGCTCAGGGACATCTGCCTTCCTGCACCCAGCAAACACTGAGCCAAAACACTTCTTATTCTTTAACCCTTCATCACAGAACAGCTGGTGAGCAGCGTGCACACACTGCAGCCCCTCCAGCTGCAGAGCCTGGGGCACTGTGCCTGCCTGTACTGCCTGGGAGAGCCACAGCCCCCCACACCTACTGCTGTGCCTGCCCCATGCCCAGGTGCCCAGGTCATGGGACCATGGACCAGATGAGTACAAAGCACATTCCCAGTGCTCCCAGCTTCCCTCTGATGAGCAGCCTCACACCGAGGCACATGCTGCTGTGTCTGTGATTTGGCATTTAGCTGTGTCAGGAATGACAGGGCCCAGTTCCCATCTCCTTACCATCATGGACCTCTCCAACTCCACTTCGTGCAGCAGCTCTGCGAACTCCTTAAAGGATTCGGCTGTAAGAAAAGAAGAGGCTGGTCAGTGGGGCTGGGAGGTGGCACTGGAGTGTGGGACACAAGTCAGGACACCCCAGTGTGGTTGCACTCCCAGCATGGCCATCCAAAGGCTGGCAAAAAAACCCAAGAAGAGGTGGCCCCTTTTGGCAGAACCTGCGTGAGGCAATGGCAGGTGCAGGCTGGCCTTGAGGAGTATTTATTTACACAAGGGAGAGGAAGGTCATCTACCCCAAGCAATGAAGGCAGGAGGATGTTAATTAGTTTTTATTAGGAATTGTGTTCTGGAGATGGCAATACAGGCAGCAGAGAAATGCAGGGAAAGGCCAAACAGGGGGAAGGGGAGCTGCCATCCCCAGGGCCTGCAGGAGGACAGGCCCTGCCACAGTGGGAGCTGTGGGCAGCACAGGGGTGCCTGGCCTGCCTGGACAGCTGCCAGCAGCACCAGGATGGGCCTGGAACCTCTGTCCTAGGAAGAGCTGCAGGTGCTTGTAAGGACCAGGACAAGTGTCAAATGAAAATGGCCTGGAATGACTAAGGTCACATTCAGCACCAGGAAGCACAAAGTCCATGTACAGGAGGAGAGGCAGCAGGTATTGACATGGTCACAGACACTGACACCACTCCCCAAAATGTTATAAGTGAAACAAAAAGATCTCACTGATAAGCAGTTGAAGTCCAACTACAATAAAAATAGCACGAAACCTTTCCTTTAACAAACAAGAATAATTTAGCCTGGAGAAATAAAAAACTAGGTGGGACTAGCTGACCCCACACCAAGGGGGAACAAGCAGCCCCTCTCCCTGCCCATCGAAGAACTTGGGAAGGGCTGAATTTGTCACAGGGGAGAAAAACTCCCAGCAGCAGAGCTTTGACAGTGCCAAGCCAAAGTTCCAACTCTCCAGGCTGCAAGGCAAGGCTGGGCAAACACCTGCCCATGCAGGTAATGAGGCTGTGTGCTCGACGCCTGGCGTAACAACCTGATCACCTCAGTGTACCTGGGAACTACCTGGGAGTTAGCTGGGAAAGTTTCCCACAGTTCCAGCCTGCTCAGCACAGTGTGGGACAGGTCTGGTGGGTCCCAGGCTCCCTCTTGCCCTGGTGGGAACAGCCCAGAGTGGCTCTGCCAGACCCAGAGCTCTGCAGCTCAGACCCTCCCTCCCTGCAGCAGAGGGGGCACAGCAGGTGTACAGAAGGCAGACACAGGATTAGCTTATTCCACAGGTCAGGGAGAGGTGCTCCTGTGCTCTCCATGCAAGCTGAGGGCTCTCTCCCCTCATCCATCATGGCACCTTGGGAGAGGTACCTGTCCTGCTAAAATCCAGCATGAGGATTCATTCTGCAGCTGCCCAGAAGGGAACAACTGCAGCCTTATGACACAGGCCCCAGCTGGCAGTGGCACAACAGACCTTCCTGATGAGCCAGGAACTTCTGAGCTCTCCTGCTTCAGCACCCAGCAATGCAGTGGCCCTACAGCTGATGGTGCTCACACCTAGGGCCACATGTGGCTGTCACTGGCTCCCCAGGATGATGGGAAACCTGGAGTGCATGGACACCAGGGACCTGAGCCAGGAAAAGAATTATCATAGGGAGAAAAAGAATCAAGCCCCAAATTTACAGGGAATATGTCAGTGTCTAAAATGTTCCCTAGCTATTTTTTCCCCTTTGCTCTACAGGAAGAGCCCAGGAAAATGTTTCCTGGCTCCAGTCACAGAACAGCCCACTGAGTTTGACCCTGCACCACACAAAAGGCTCAGATCCTGCTGCCAGCCCAGCAGTGCCTGGGAGCAGTGGGGTGGATCTGTGCTACTGGCCTGGGTCAGAAGCTGTCAGCCCTTGCAGGGCAGTGTGGAACAGAGGGGCCACCAGCAGCCACTGCCTGCCCAGCCACACCGGGAACTGACACCTGGAAATGCCAGAGCAACTCTGCTGGGCAGCCAGAAGCATTCCAGGAAAGGCCTTACACCAGAGAATTCCAGGTTCCCATGCCTGGGAGGGAAGAACATGCTATCCCATTTCACTGCCCCCTTCATCTCTGCAGGAGCTGCTGATTTGGGTTCCATGAGGTGACACTGGGAGAGCTGCAGGAGGGAGCACAGGAGGGGCTGCACTGGTGGGGTAACACGGGTGCATCCATCACCTTTCACATCCCCAGGAGTAAGTGCTGCTCAGGACAGACAACATCAACCCAGTGCTCTGACTGCCACTGCAGTAGCCCCACTGCCACCTGCTCGGGTGCCAGGGCTGCTCTGTGCCCACACAATGAGAGAGCAGCGTGACTTTGGCTCTATTTACAACCCAAACACGTTCTCTTGCAGTGCGTAAGAAGTGCCTGTAAGTGTTCTGCTTCACTCCCATATCCTGCACATCAGACGAGCTCTGCACTCCCACGCAGATCCCTGGCACCCTGGCAGGAGATGGAAGCTGCTGAGGAGACGTCAACGCCCCACTGCTGTGTCAGGAATAAGGAAGCCTCAACCCCTGCAGGCACACCAGCGTTGGGTGGGAGGAGGAACACAGCCCAGGCTGCTTCACAGGGAAACTGGGGACCTCTTCTTGTAAAAGCAAAACAAATACTCCCCAGCAAAACTGAAGGGAAACATGCTCCTTTCACCACGGAGGGTTTTACAATTGCTGTGATCTCTTCTTGCTCTCCCTGCCTTCTCCCACAATCCCTTTATTCAACCTCTGGCATTCCCAGCAGCCCTGCTTGGTCGTTGGAGCTTTGTCCCTTCCAGCCAAGAGAAGGGACACTCCTTTCCTTGCATGGCTGTTTGCCTCAGACCCCTCAGCTCCCAGGAGGGGCATTTACATGGCAGAGTCCTTCCCTCCCTGACCCACGTGTGTTTGGAAGCTCAGCACCTCTGCTGCCATTGGATTTGGAGGCTGACTCATTTCCAGCGGGTTTCACCCAGAGACTTCCCATAAAGGAAACAAGCCTTGGAGGGGCAGGCTCCAAACTGCTTCACATGGCTTTAAATACAACAGCCCAACAGGCTCTGCTTCCTTCCCCATCTGACAGTGGCTGGGAGACCTGACACCAGCAATGTCACACTGCTCCACTCTCCAACCTCTGCCTGACAAAAGTTAGGTTTCTTTTTTTCCCCTATGTACAGCCCTCAGGAGCAGCCTGGAAAGGACCCCGTGCCCTGTGCCCCACCCCATTAATGCCCTGTGAGCCTTATGGGCAGCCCTAGCCCCTCAGCCCAGGCAGGTGGCCCAAGTGTTTTGTCTGATGGGGTAGGACCAGAATCTTGGGGGCTGAGGATCCCCTGTTGTCCCTCCTGCAGCCTCCTGTCACCTCTGCAGGGTCCACTCACCCTGCTGAGCAAAGAGCAGATTCAGAGTGTGGGGTTTGGGGTATTAAGGCTCTTTGGTTCAGCCCCTGGGGCCGTGGATGCTGAGTGACTCCCAGAGCTGTGCTGGGGAGAGCAGGGATGTAACACAGGATCCAGGATCACTAATCCCCAAGCAGATGTGCAGGGAGCAGCCCTGCAAGGCTGCCAGGGGCACAGATGGCCATTGTTTTCCATTTGAGACACATCCAGCAGCCCTTTTTCCCAGCAGTTTGCAGCCTGGTGCCTTTGCAGGGCAGCGTGGGGCAGTTTGTTGCTGGGAGGCCTTTCCAGAACAGTGAAGGCAGATCTGGGAGCAGCACCCGCTGGGCTCCACTGCAGCCCCGGGAAGAGGGGATGGCTGGGAGGTCAGCACCACGCTGCCTCCTCCCCAGCACCTGGCAGCATGGAGCAGGCCTGGAGCCATGGAAAACCTCAGCAAATCATCCGCTGAATTGGGAATGTGAAACTTGACCCGTGACTGTTCAACTTCATAAAATAAGCTGTGGAAGAGCTGCCTGGAACCTGGCTCCTGAGGCTGCTTAAAAGTCATCAGGCAGGCTGATTCCTAGAGAGGGAGACTGTTCCAGTTACTGGAAATTGGGTTCAAAAAGCAGAGAACTCACCAATATTGATCTCATCATCTGTTAGTGTGTCACCAATGAAGTCGAACTGGAAGGATTGCAGAGTTTGGGAGAACTTCTGAACTGCTGAAGAGTACCCTGGAAAAGGACAGAGCAATCAGCTGTGGGTTTCTGCAATTGTTCTACAGAGACTGCATGTCTTAGCAATTTATCCTGAATGGAACAAGACCATAGGAAGGTAGTTATAAAAATCCATAAGCACTGAGAATTTCAGCCCTGCAGAAAATGCTGCAGCATTAATAACCCTCAGAGGCTGTAGAGAACATTGGATTTGGGCTTTTCCTCTCTCTGAAAAAGCTTCTGCAGCACTTATGGATGCACCACACAGTACAACTGATCGATGGCCTTGTGTCCAGCCACAAACAGGAAAGGACACATTTCCCTGCAGTGAAACATCCAGGAGATACACCAGGGCTCTGTGTGCACCAGCACAGCTCCTTGGAGCACAGGGGCTGTCAGACAGGCTGGCCACTGTTCACAGGAATTGTTTCATAATACGGGAGAAAAATCTGTAGAGTCAGAAAATAAATGTGAGGAAAAAGGCAGGACTAAAAATAACTGTCCCTCTGTGGGGTCATGGACACAGACAGGCCCTGGGGGAAGGACAGTGCCACAGAGCACAGAGCTGAGCCAGGGGGCCCAGCTGGGCTTGCCTGGGCACACACAGATGGCCCTGGGACCTTCTGCTCCTGCTGGTGAGGAAGAGTCTGAGCTGGAAGCAAAGAAATTGCCTGATGTTTTCTGTGGCTCAGTCCAAATTATTTTTGGACCTTCCAGAGAAGTTTCTGGCCCAAAGGATGCTTTGTGTCTTTGCACCCTGTGTGTGGCTGGACAGCGTCTGCTGGCATTGGCAGAGGGGCCCTGGGACGTGACAGTGACACCACAACAGAGCCTGACCCAGGGCCAGCACACACACTGGATTGACCACATCATCCTGCACAAAGCTATAAAAGTTCCTGAAATACAAACAGACAGAGCTGCACTTGCTTGACCTCAGAGAGTAGGATGTAGGCAACAAAAAGAAAAGCAAAGCAATAATGTTAGACTGATTTACATTGCTACTTTCCCTAATTTGGGACTCCAGCTATAAGCACAGTCCCAGGCTGCACTCCTTTGTGGCAGTGCACAGAGATGGCACTTTAGGAAATTCATGAAATTAGAAGTGGGGAAGATGTGATGGCACAAACATTAATGGGCAAGCAGCTTCCACCACTGCTTTGCCAAACCAGCACCATGACTGTTGTATATAGGAACTTGGTATACATGGATGGGAATTGTTAATTTGAAAATAAAACTTACTACTGTAGTGACAATCATGGGACGTTCTGAAATGCTCCTGTGAAGGGGACAGAAAAACTGGGCAACATTGAAATGAATGTTGGGGAACAGAAATCCAGTGGGATACCAGCAGGTCCCCAGACTGCCCTGCTTTTGCTGTCCCCAGGTCCCTGGGCAGGGAGGGCTGGGGGGTCTGTGGGGTGCCCAGTGCAGGCTCAGAGTGCAGTCCTTGCTTCTCCCTCAAAAGCCTCGTTCAGCAGCTCCCTCTGACGGGTCAAACCTTTGCTCCTGAATGGGCAGATTCAGGCCTGAATGTCGCTATTTAGCCCCAGCTGCCAGGGGCTGGAGCACGTAAATGGGTGAACTCTCACACAGAACGATGTCATTGACTTGATGGAAAACCTCAGCAAATAATTCCCCCTCAGTCCCCCAGTGCTCACTCAGGCCAGGCCGGAGGCTCATTCAGCCCTCACTCAGGAGAACCTTTGTTCATCCCCCTGAAAATCCCAGTCAGGCCCCATCCAGCCCCTCCCCTGCTGCTGGGTGCAGGTGATTTTCAATCCTTCCCTCTAAACACCCCTCCCAGCCCAGTGTGTGTCCTGGAGACCCTCTGAAAGCAGCAGCACCCCCAGTCAGCATCCATCTCTCTGTCTGTCCATCTGCTCCCTCCATGGGTGCTGGCTGGAAGCAGGTGACAAGGCACCATGGCTCCAGTGTACCTGGCACGGACAGAGGGTCTCCATGTGCTGTGTGTTCCTGTCAGCCCAGGGAAGAAGGAGGGAGAGGGGGTGTGAGCCTGTACCACACGTGCCTGGCAGGCTCTGGAGGAGCTCTTAATGGAAACCAGGCTTCTCCAGACCAACGCAACTCGACTCCCACACGTTCAGCCTTGGCTGAACACCGACTCCTGACAGAGCTCTGTGTGCATGCACAGGACAGCATCGCTGCTGCCGTGGCACTGTCACAGCTCTGGGGTGTGCCTGGGACACAGCACGGGGCTGACTGACTGCTGGCACCAGAGGATGTCCCCACTCAGGGGCTGTGTCCCTGCAGGGCCCAGCACCAGGCCCTGAGGCAGAGAATTGGTGTCAGTGCTCAGAAACACTTGGGGGGAATGTTGCCCCTTCCCTTGGTGGCATCTGAATGGCAGTGTGGTGACACCAGCAATGGGACAGGGCAGGGGGGCCAGGGAGAATGGGATAACCTACGGCCACAGGAAAGAGGCTTGGCCACAGGAAGGAGCCAGCAGGAAGAGATTTGCTGTGTGGAAAAACGGGGCTCCATCCCACGCTGGGAGAGATAAGTCCATATTCTTTCTCCCTTGTTTCAACCATTCTAAATGTTTTCCCCCCAGTACAAACACTCGGCTACCAAAGGCTCCTGCTCTCCACCCTCAGAGCCTGGTGGGAGGGAGAAGTGGCTGCAGGGCCTGTCCTGCTCCACCAGGACCCAAGGATCAAGGAATAATGCCACGCTCCAAGCTGGAATATCCCTGCAAACAGCATGCCAAGGCTCAGCACTACCCCAGGGACCCTGCCTGCTCAGCCTGTTGCCATGGAAACACACCAAAATGAATTTGATCAGGAGTCCTCAAGGACTCTCTTCCTTCCAGCATCAGGACGCCGTCCCAAGTTTCACCATTTGTGGTTACAATAATTTACTCCTCTATTCAAAATGAAGTTCCATCCCTGCACAGAGTGGCCCCAGCCGGGCTGCAGGGCAGGAGCAGGGAGCCCCAGTGCCAGCCGTGCACACAGAGAACTCAGGGCTGTGTTTATGTGTGGATAAACACACCTCCAGAACCAGCAGCCCTGGAAGGATGTGCCTCACAGCCTGCTCAGTAAGGACCTATGATTCTCATTTCAACCCTTGACAGCAACCAAGGTAACCAAAAACCATGAACACAAAAGCGCTGCTACTGCTGCGAAAGCCACAGGGCTCTGACAAAACACAAACACAAGCACAGCCCCAACCCAGGCTGTGCTTCTGCTTTTTAACCCAGTGCTCAGAATTTAAACCAGAAGGAAACCATGACCACAGGAGAGAACCATGGGGGAACAGGGTGAGAGATACAGCCAGAGAATGGGGGCACAGAGGTGCTGCTCGAGGGTCTGCAATGCTCGTGGTGTCACAGGTGCACATCCTTAATTAGCTTTACTAATTGCAACCCAGAGGTCACAGTCTGTGTGGCTGCAATGGTCCTCTGTTCCCAAGAGAGGAAACCATGCCTCCTCTGAGCACACAGGAATAGAAGTGGCTGTGGCAACCAAGTGGTGACAGCTTTGGGGACCAGCAGGATCTCTGAGCCAGGACAGGAGGGCCCTGCCTGGGCTGCCTCATTTAACACCACAGGGACACAATGGGACATTGGGTGTGACACAGGCACAAAGAATAGCCTGATTTTTAGAAATAAGCACTCTGAAACCCATCAGAACATCTCCAGCTGTGCAGGAGAGTAGGTGTGGAGGGTACACACCACATTAGCCAGGGCCAGGCTGCCCTCACCCCCGTTTTCCACACCCAAATAACCCTTGTTTATATGACCCTTGCTGGCTGTGCAGCAGCTGGTACATACAGAACCACTCTGCTTTTTCCTAGGGAACAGCCAGGTGGGAATTGCTGCTCCTCCAGAAGCTAGGGGCAGAGTAAGCAGTGGGTTCAGCAGCCCTTTGGCTAATCCTCATCACACGCTGCTCCCATGGCAAATTAAGGAGGAAAAAACAAAATAATAAAGATACCGCCCCCCCAACCTCATAATCTTTGCAGTCATTGGCCAGTGGCACTTCCACTGCAAAGGCAGTCCTGAGTTTAATCTGATCCAGCTGAAGGCATGGATAGCTCAGCAGTGACGGGGCTGCAGCATCCCTCTCCTGCTTCTGGGAAGGGACAGGATGTCCTGGCCCACACTGGAAGGTGGGAAGGGACTTTCACTGGTCTCCCTGCCTGCACCTACGCACGGGCAGCTCAGGGAAAAGCAGCTAGAAGAGATTTCCATGGGGGAAAAAGCAATTCCTGAGGTTTTGCATCTGCCCGACCCACAGACTGCAGTGGCAGAACAACTCAGTCACATGGAACCCATTCAGGAACCCATGAATAAAATCCATAAGGAATCAAAGAGGGAAAACACAGCCTGAGTTTGACCGTGGCAGTGTAAATAACCAGAGCAAAGCTAAGCAGGAGCTCCATCTTTGCATTTCGCTTTCTTCTCCAGCTTGAAAAAGAACTATCAAAGCCAGCCACACACTTTTGTTTCAAATAAGCAAACAGAAAAGTTCACTCTGCTCTTAAACAAGAGCATTTTAAGACATGGAAATTTTTGGGTTGGGATCTCAACCCTGGAAATTCATTTTTGTCAGGCAAACGTTGCAAAATCCTGATAAACAGCAGCTGAGGACACACCTACATTTCCTACCAATGGTCCCTGTGGATGATTTTCTCTTCCCTGCTGGAGAGCTGTGCAGGGCATATGTACAACATGAGAAATGCCACTTTTCTCAGCATGCAGAGAGAGGGCTGTGATTCCTGAGGGGAAAATAATCTGCCCATTGTTACCAATTCCTGCCAAAGAATTCCCCAGGGAGTTGCATCACTAAGGAGATGGAGCTGATCACCATCACCACCCCGGGCATGAGGTTCTGGACACAGTACTGACCATTACTTCCTGGGAATTCTCTGTCCTTGCAGCAGAGTTTTAGGAGCCAACACACAAAGTAAATGGCCAAGACTCTGCTCTGAGCTGTTGGGTTTACACTGTGTATAGTACCTGCATGAAGTCCCCAGTCTCTGTCCCACAAAAATATCTCAGCCTGGAAAGCCATGAGCTCCCCCCGCTGAGCCCAGATGTGCCATCAGGATCAGGAGTAATGAGCCCTGACTCATGGAACGCTCCCAAATACCCTATAGCAGCTCAAACATGTTGGTTTTCTCAGACAAGGATAAAAAAATAACATTCTAGTCAGCCTTCTAATAGTCCCAAATCCACACAGGATCCTGCAGGGAATCCAGCCCTCTTGGTGCTGCACAGAGGAGAGATGCTCACCACTAGGGAATGACAGAGGCCCAGGACAGGCAGTGCCTGGCATTGACCCAGGGCAAGCCGTCCGCAAGTGCCCCTGAAGGCTCTGTGGGGACTCAGAAATCCTGACACATTGGACAAAGGCCATTTTTCCCACACTGACATGGGTTTTCCACTTGCCAGGAGTAAGTGGCTAGCATGGACTGCTAAAAATAACTTGCTATATTTAGCTGTGCTTTACAAATCTCGTGCAAAGGAATTTACTGGATGTCTCACACTCTGTCACACATTTACCTCTCCTAATCAGCCCTTTATTGACTGAGCTGTTCATAAGCTGCTACTTCCCTTTCACAGCCAATCCAGCCCAGGCTCCAGGCAGAAGAGCAGAGCTGTGCTCCCAGTATAAACATTTCTCAGTACCTCTCCCTAACCAGTGACCTTTTGCTCTGCAAGCTGATTACCTGCCCTCTGGACCATCACCTCCACTCACACATCCCCCTCCTACTCTCCTCCCCACTCTCCCCAGTTTCTGTTAGCTGTCCTAAACTTCAATCTTTTATTCTCATGAATTCTTCTCCTTGCCCAGCCAGCCTTGTGGGAAGTGCCCAAACGTGCTTGACAGGCTTCTTTTCTTATTTATTATACAATTAAATACCCAAGGACCCAGACAGCAATGGTTCACACTCATCATATGATTCTCACGCCTGCCTTATCTCCCTCATTGCCTGAAGGAAACTGGCTCTGCTCAACCTGCCATGTTCCAGAAGAGCTGGCAAAGGTTATGAGGCTGCACCTTGAAGCTCAAGGCAGTCAAACACACAGAAAGGCTTTCCTGAATGCCTGGAGCACAAGGAGATCGTGGGTCTCCTCACCAACAGCTTGGAAGTTTGGCAACATATCATCCCCAAACCCCAACCAAAATAAAAAGCAACGAAGCAAGACTGGAAGGACAACAAAGTTTTGGGGTATATTGGTCTTTTTTGGAGAAAACTGTGAGTGAGTGATGTGGGATATAGCTTCTGTGAGAAGGACACACTCTAACCCTCCCTTGGATTAAGCTATCCAGCATAATGGCACCCTGGTTTGCATCAGAAACAGTGTGACCAGCAGGACCAGGGAGGCAATTTTCCCCTATACTCAGCACTGGTGAGGCTTCACCTTGGGTGCTGTGTCCAGTTCTGGGCCCCTCAGTTTGGGAAGGACGCTGAGATGCTCGAAAGTGTCCAGAGGAGGCAACGAGGCTGGAGAGGAGCATGGAACACAAACCCTGTGAGAACTGCTAAGGAAGCTGGGGGTGTTCAGCCTGGAGAAAAGGAGACTCAGGGGTGACCTTGTCACTCTCTACAACCTCCTGAAAGGTGGCTGTGGTCAGGTGGGGGTCAGTCCCTTTCACCAGGAAGCACTGACAGAACCAGAAGACACAGTCTCAAGCTGCACCAAGGGAAATACAGACTGGATATCAGGATGAAGTTTTTCATGGAAAGAGTGATCAAGTACTGGAATTGTCTGCCCAGCAAATTGTCACCACCCCTGGATGTGTTTGAAAAAAGAACAGATGTAACACTTGGTGTCATGGTCTGGTTGAGGTGTTAGGTGGGTTGGACTTGATGATCCTGGAGGTCTCTTCCAACCCAGTGATTCTCAGATTCTGTGATTCTGTCCAAGACCTCCACTGTGACAGATCCATTTATCAGGAAGAGAATCCTGCAGCAGAGCCACATTTCAAAGCAAAGACATGGAACACATCATTCTCCCAGTGACACTCACTTGTACTGATTTCCTGGAGAGTGGTACTTTGGGCTGTTTAATATTTTTATAAGGGACAGTGCGTTGGATGACTTTTTTAAATGATTTTTTCTTCTGAAACACAAGGGCAGCACAGGACACTGCAGCACAGCCTCCTGCCTGGCCCAGCTCAGCCAGAGCACCTCTGCTCTCCCCTCAGCAGCAAAACTCCTGCTGGCATCAGCACTTCCCTTAGTGCTCCTCAGGATGAGCCATGGGTAAAACTGCATTTTGGAAGCCTGAACTTCTCAGAGAATAGTTTCTTTCCCTTTGGCATCTTGCTGGCTTTTCAAACCAACCTTGCAGCCCTGCAAAGCTGAAGGAGTTGCTTCAGCAAAACTGGAAAGAGACACAGGGCAGCCAGCCCAGAACACGTGGCCAGCTGAAATGGAAGTTAAGAAAAGATGAGCAGCCTTAGAAATCGGCAAAAGTGGTGAAATGCGCAGTAAGAAATAATGTGACTGTTTTTTAAACAAATGCTCCTGGGGTCACAGAGGCAGAGAAGAGTCACAAAGGAGGAAACGCCATCAAGAGCTCTTTAGTTCACCACAGACCAAGCCCAACCATGGAGCTGGTGCTGCCACACCTGCAGAAATTTCAGACCACCTGGTGTCCCAATCTGACTGTCAGCACACCAGGGAATTGCTCAGCACTGCCCTGGAGTGCAGTGAAGCCAGGTATAGGAGGGAGAGCCACAGCTGGGGGACAGTGCCCAGCTCCGTGGTGGGCAGTTCCTGTGCTGGGCAGTCAGCAGCTCCAAGGGCAGCAGCACTCAGCAGCTTTCCTGAGAACTCCCAGCACAGAGGCTGCTGGATGCCTGCCCCTGCAGCAGGTATGGCCACATGAGCCCTCAGGATGGCAGTGCCAGGTGAGCCCTGGGGATGGTGCTGTCAGGTAAGCCCTGGGGATGGCACTGCCAGCTGAGTCGTGAGGATGGGATGGCCACATGAGCCCTCGGGATGGCAGTGCCAGGTGAGTCGTGGGGATGGTGCTGTCAGGTGAGCCCTGGGGATGGCAGTGCCAGGCTAGCTGTGGCTGCAGCAGCTGGGTGACACTTTGGGGCTGGAAGCCAAGCAGGCAGGCAGCTGGAAGCAGGGTGAGGCTGGCAAGGTGGCTCTGGCTGCTACACCTATTTATACACCTGGTTACTTGACTGTCCCACAGAAGCCAGTCACCGCCTTCAGAATACCAGCCTGGGGACAGGTCCTTGGACTGGGGAATTAAGGACAGACTCTGAAAAATAAAAATACACAAAGCTGAGCCACGGAAAACATGGATTTTCCCCTCTCTTGGGAGGAGTGCGCTGTCAGGGAGGGGCAGCAGCAGCCGCTTTCCCAGGAGCATCAGGACAGCGAGGGCAGAGCTGCAGAGATCCCTGCAGCTCTCCAGGCCACCCAGAGCCCCCGGCTCCGGGAGCAGCCGAGCAGGCTCTTGGCACGGTGCTCTGGCGTGAGCGGCAGGAGAGGGCGTGCTCCAAGATCCGCGGCTCCCCGCTGCACAGGCAGGACGGACACGGGGAAAACAAACATGAAAACAACGGGCTCTTATCCGGGGCAGAGCACGAGCAAACCCCACAGAGACATCTCATGATCTGCAGAGCCCTCCCATGCATCTCCCCGCAGCCCCCGGTCCCAGGCAGGGCAGGTTCCGAGGGTTCCAAGCGCCGATGAGTTCAGAGTTTCCCTCGATAAGGGCGCAGCGGGGCTGAGTCACAGCACGCCGGGGAGGGATGGCCGGCGCCTCAGCAGCCACCCGAAGTGGTTCGGAGCGGGCGGGGATGCGCATCCTTCCCGATCCAGGCTGGGAGGTGATGCCAGCGTGGATATGGCTTGTCCTGAACCAGCTGGCACCTTCCGGGAGACTCCTGGGCACCGTCAACCTGCGGGGCAGCTTGAGCTGCAGAGCACACTTAGGGGGCTTTGCCAAGAGCTACCCCCACTCTGGGCAACTCTGCAAGGACTTTGGGGGTCTGGCTTTGTGCTTTCACCTCAAAGGGTTCCCCCCGCTGCTCTGCAAGTCACCAGTTGATCCTGTGATGTGATAGATTGTGTCCCTTGTTCTCCATTCTCACAGCTACAAGGTTTAGTAACATTAATAAATCTATTTTTGTTTTAAACATCCCCACGCTCTTCAAAATGAGGCTTGGATGGGGGAACAGGATAAAAAAAAAGAGAGATCAAACTGAAAGCAACTGACTTCTGGGCTGTACTTATATTTATAGAATTTATCTCAGGCTATTCTGCTGCTCTTATCATCACTTGAACAACTCATGACCGCACGTTCACCTGCGTGGAGAATTCGGTGACAAGAAAGGACATGGGGCAGAGAGGCCACATTTGAGTGTGCCCCAGGAGAAAACAGCCAGCATGGCCTGGGATCACTGCTTCCAGAGGCCACTGTGGACAATCCACCATCTCCAGAACAGAAACAAGGTTCCAAAAGCTTTCTCATTCATACGTGTCAGAACCTCAGACAGAAGCTTTATGTGTTTGGAAGATTCTTTTAATGCTGAGTAAGGAAAAATAACTGCTGCCTCCCCAACTTCTCCAGCAGTTCCAAAGCTGCTGCATTCTGGTGCTCAGTACCTGTAAATGGTGCTGATTGTTCACCAGAGTTTTTTTCTATGATCCCACAGCTTTCCAAGCCTCTGTGCTCCTGCCAGGAAGCAGCAGCACTCTGGACACTGCAGCCCCCACAGCATCACCTGCCCCTCTGTCCCTGGAGAATGGCCCAGCCTGGCAGTGCTGGCTCTCCCTGCAGCCCAGATCCATGGCTGGGCAGCCAGGGATCAGTGCCAGAGCCAAGCTGTGTGGGCAGGAGGAGGCAGAGTGGCCAGGATGTGCCACAGGTGTCTGGCTGCACTCTGCAGAACAGAGCAGGCATGCCACTGTCACTTGTCACTGCACAGAGCCAGGCTGGCACTCAGCAGGACAGAGCCACCTGTGAAAAGCCTGGGGGCAAGCGTGGGATGCCACACCCGTAGTTACCAGAGTGCCACCAACAGCATTAGGAAATAAAATATTCCAACAATACCTCAAGAAAAAAAGCCAGAAAAGCTGAGTCTTCACACAGTGACTCAAGAGGAAACTCTTAGGTCAGCAGCAGTGCTGCTGGGAGCCGTGGACTGTGAGACACACAGAACATGGATAACACCCACATCCTCCCAGGGAAGGAGCCAGAAAAGGCAGTAGAAAGATGGATTAAAAGCTCCCTGCATGCCTCATGTGCAGCACGATAAAAAAATATCCTTAAATACATGAAAATGACTTTGCCTCTTGTCCCAGCCCTTTGTGCTGCTGCATGCAGGCGAGTTCTCGGGAAGCATATCTGGGCTGGAAAAAGCCATCACAAAATACTCATTGGATTGTTTAAACTGGACCAAGGCTGGTCCAGAGCCCTCCCACCAGCCCTTGAGCTGGCAGGGACAGGGCTAGCTTGGTGCCATTGCCAGCCACCCCTGCTCACATTCCTGCCCTGGCTTCCTAAAACAAACCAAGCCCTGGGCACACCTGGGCATGGAGGGAGCAGCTGTAACCAGCAGAAGCCTTTGGTTCCCAGGGGGGAGGCTGGGGAGCTCAGGACCACAGCAGGGAGGGAGTGAGGGACAAAGAGCCAGGCCTGGGGCCATCGTGGCACAGCCAAACTGCCCTGTGCCCAGCAAAGCAAACCCAACAGTGACAACTTACCCAGCCAGAGAGCTGCTCCAGGGGGAGCAAAACCCAGCAAACACATCCCCAGGGCCCCAGTGTGGGGTGGGACCTGCCTCACAGCTGGATCTGGTAGATCCTGTGCCAGCCCCTCGTCTCTCCTGCCTGCATTGAGGATACAGCTCTGGGGGTGAGCTGGCTTTTGGGAGGGTTTTTGTTCTTTTTTCTGCTATTGTGTTTTAGTCTTTGGTTAAAGCATGTCTGGTTTAGATTTGCACCAACTGGGGCCCAGAGCTTGCAGCCCTGGAGCAGGAGCTGCTTCAGCAGCAGCTGTTGGCTGCACAGACCCCCTCTGCCCACCTGTGCTGAGGATGCCTGCAGGGCACAGATGTTCCCTGGGAGAGCTGGGGTCTGCCTGTGGGTGTGGATGTCTTTTGAGACAGCTAGAGCTGGGAAGTCAGGAGACAATTTTACAAGTTATCAGCAGTAACTGGTGCCCTTACTGGCTGAAATCCTCAGCAAGGATGAGGAAGACCAGCAAGGAGCTGACAAATACAAGAGATCACATTATTGCTGGAGGAGAGTGATGTATTTTCCAGCAGGTCATTTCCCCCATGCTCCGTACTGTCTCATGGCTAAGCTGTCTTTGTAGGACAGGAAATTGTCACTGCAGCACCTCAGTGCCCAGCTGTGCTTCAAATCAAAGCTGATGCTTGCCTGGAGAGCTACAGCCTCTCCTAGTGTGGGACAGACTCCTTCTTCCCCATTTTCCAGAGCAGTTTTAGGGTTGTTTGGACACAGTCCCCAGGATCTGGCTGTAACATACTGTGGGAACAGATTCCAGCCATTGTCCCCACACCCTTCCCACGAACCAGGACATGGGGCTCTGGGGAACTGGGCAGACAGGCCACACTGGGTGGTTTCAATCCCATTAAAATAACCTGTTCCAATGCCACGCTGCCTCCCACACTCCACAGCATTAAACCCTCAGGCACCACATCCAGAGGCAGCACAGAAACCTGCCCGGAACAGGTCTGCCATGCTGAGGGACTCAAGAGCTCCCTCAGGGGACACGCCAGCTCCCACACAGCACTGCAGCACCTGCACGGAGGATGATGATGGTGGTGGGACCTTCCCTGGGTGTCCAAGGAACCCCACGCAAGGGGAAAAGCCCACACAGTCCCTACACATTCCTTTATCACGTTATCCTTCAGGATGAGGTGCTCACAGTAGTGGGGGAGGCTGGGAAATGCCAGCAGAGCCACAGGCACTCTGCAGAGCTCCACGCTGACAGAAATCAAGTGCAAAACCACATACACATGATTTGCATAAGAACTCACAGCTCTTCAAGCTTCAAAGGACAATTTTCACCATCACAGCACTCACAGGTACTAATGAGGAAAGCCTCCATCTGACATTTCTCCAACTCCATTTGATATTTAATTGGGAGAGAAGATCAAAGACCTGGGGAAATAGGTGGTTTTGCTTTATCATACACACAGTAGAGCACAGTGAGCAGGAGAGATTAAAAAAACCCCACACTGAAGCACAGAAAGGAACTGCTGTAAAGCATTCTTACAGCCACGGTGATGCCGTGGAGTCACAACTTCTGACACCCCAGGGGCCTGGAGCACGTGCCCTGGAGCACTTCTGTCACACCAGTGCTGGCCAGGGAGAGCTCTGGGCATGGACAAGCTGCTGTTGGAGCCAATCCCCAGTGCCCACATCAGGTCCTGATCCTGGCCAGCTCAAGGGGATGGGCACCACCATGAAGGGACAGACATGTCCCAGACCTTCTCCCTTCCTGAGCAGGGACAGGCCAGGGTGGTCTCAGCACTGCCACTACAACGTGTGGGACCAGCATTGTCACTGGGCACTGCCAGTGACTCTCCTGGCACGAAAAACAAGGGACACCGCCAACTAAACAACAAAAATAATTTCCATTTCTGACTCAAAGTATTATTTTCTGTTATTGGTTTTCACACTCAAGACTGTTACAAATGAACAATATTATGCTCTGCTTTAGTCAGTTTAATTCCCCACTTGGCAATGCTGAATACTTTGTCCCCTTATGGTGTCCCACGTGTTTGTGACTACTCAGCTGTTGGGAGAGTGTCAGTCAATAAGAGAAAATCTCACACTCAAAGGCAGCACTGGCAGGGCTGTGACTGCAGGGGGACACTCCCCAGGATATGGTGGGCTGCAGGCCCCTGGAAGAGCTTCACCCCTGGAATTTTATTTGTTCCAGCTGGTGACACATCAGTTGGGTGGAGGGAATGGAACCAGTTTCTCTTAATTCATGAAAGGCCAAAGGAGTTTAAAGCCCCCTGAAGTGCTCCCCTCATTCAGGTAACCTGGCCTTGAACACTTCCAGGGATGGCGCAGCTACAGCTTCCCTGGGCAGCTTGTGCCAGAGCCTCATCACCCTCACAGGGAAAAATTTCTCCCCATTATCCCATCAAACTCTGCTTTCCTTTAGTTTGAAAGCACTCCCCATTGTCCTGTCACCCTTGTCCAAAGTCCCTCTCTACCTTCCCTGTAGGCCCTTTCAGGTACTTGACCCTCAATCCTCACTGGATCCCACTCTCCTGATGGGATCACCCCCACTTTTGCATGCCAGCAGCTCAGGGCACCTCCACCCCACCCTGTCAGAGGCACAGAGGAATTGCCACCCATGCCTGTCCGAGTGCACACTGGGGTCTGACAGCTGGCCATGGCGAGGCCAGTGAGTACCCCAGATTCCCACCCACAGCTCCACACAGATAGTATTCAGAGATATAGCTATTTTTTGAAGTTATCTTTTAACTAAACACAGGGAGCTGATGGAAGCCCAGGCAGGACTGGTCCCAGCACCTCCCTGGCAGCCTGCTGGATCAGCTAAAAAACACCCCACAGCATTTCAGACAAGCAGTCCTCAGCCCTGGGGGTTCTCAATGTTGTCTGGGTGTGCTCTGCTTTCTTCTGCTTCTGCCCTTCCTCCCTGGCCAGTCTCCCTGGGCCGGGTCTGCTGACCCAGCAAAATCCCTCACATCCCAGTGCACTACAAACACTGAAAAGGGAAATGGTTTTGAACAAAGTGATGAAAAAAAGCATTTCCATTAGCAGGCAGGTTTGTTTTAATCCCTCTGATTTCCATTTTGTTGTTTTGTTGGTTTTTTTTGCCCTGGACTGTGCAGAGATTTGGGGTTTTGTACCCACGTTAGATCTCACAGCCCGGTGACATCGGCAGTTTCAGTCACACCAGCTTTTGTCTCTGCTGCTTCCAGATGGGCAAACACGGGCTATTCCAGCCACGGCCTCGATAACAAGGAAGCTCTGAATTATTCTGAACAAAAGGGCAGCAGCTAAACCTATTAACACCAACTGAAACCAACCAGCTGGCAGGAAAAGCGTGTGTGACCAGCGTGGATTGTCTGTGTCCCTCCACTGTCCCCATGGATGCTCCGTTGGCCTGGGCCTGGATTCTACTGCATCGAGAACAGCAGAGAATCATGGAATCATTTGGTTTGGAAAAGCCCTTTAAGATCATGGAGTCCAGGAAGGCGTGGGAGACAACACAGGGAAGGTGCACATGGAGGTTGTAAGCACAGCTGTGGGCAGGGAAAACAAATCTAAGCAGTCAGGACAGTGTCAAATACGTGGGACTTGGCGGTTTCAGGTGACACAACCTGGCCCAGGTGCTCGGGTGATCTGTCAGCGCTTCTGAGCTGGTGACTCCCGCAAAGTCAACACTGAAATCGACGTGTCATCGGGAAGAATGCTCACCGTGATTTAAAGAATGACAGAGCACCGACAACAAAAGGAGGGCTCACGGCCGGGCGCCGGAGGGCCCCTCTCATGCTCAGGGTGGTCCCCGGGATGAACCCGCCGCGCTCCCCCCGCGCTCGGGCGATGCAGAACAACGGAGCCCCTTCCCGAACGGGGATCACCGTCCCCAAACGGGCACACGGACGCCTGCGAAGGCTCGGCCGCTCCCGCCGCCGGTGTCCACCCGGCGGGACGGGGGATCCGGCGTGGGGACAGCGCTGCGGGGACAGGGACACGGAGCTGGGGGCGGCGGCCGCTGCCCGGGGAACGCCAGCCCTGCCCGGAGCGATGCAGGGCACGGGCTCAAAGCGGCTCCAGCACGGGGCTGCGGGCGATGCGCAGGGAACGGGACACACCCCGGTGACCGGCCGAGCCCTGCCCGGACCCCCGCCCCGGCCCGCTCACCGCGGATGGCGGCGATGAGCGCGTTGCCGTCCTTGATCACCTCCTTGATGAACTTGTTGGTTCTCTCCAGCTCCTGCTCGTAGCACTTGAGGCGCTCTCGGAAATCGGGGCTGTCCAGGTAGCAGTCGCTGAACTCCAGCGGCGGGTGCCCCATGGCCGCGGCTCGGCCCGGCTCCGCCGCGCTGCGCCTACGGAGCGCT
>VZTB01010981.1:186334-234510 GCA_013397245.1 Thryothorus ludovicianus
TGAGCTGTGAGCCCTGAGTTCTGAGCTCTGAGCCGCCAGCCTCAGCCACCACCAGCCACCAACTCGGGCTGTGGTGCCTCACCTGGCCCTGCTGTGGGGTTTGTGCCTGCGCAGTGATGGGCAAAACCACTCTTTCATTCTACAAGAGGCATGTATTTAAAAAAAAAAAAAAGACCATTTACCTGTCTTAGAAATGTACCTGTTCTGCTCAAAAGAGGTGTTGCCAAATGCAGCTCTGTAGTTACACTTTGTTTGGATAAAGCTCGAATTTAGCATTTTTGTCCCCCAGGCTAAGCTTTTAAGGCAAATGTTCTCCATGCCGAGTTGTACCCTAGGGCAAACGAATGGGATAGGTGACAGTGGAAGGACTTCCCCAGTAAAATCCGGAAGTAACCCATTAAGTGCAGCTGTTGACAGCTGGGATTGTGAACCTGATTCCCCGACCTTTGGCTCTCCTGGCAGGGAAACCAGGTGACATGGCTGCAGGAGCTGGAAGTGAGGCTGGAGGCAGCTGAATCTCCACGTTGCAGGTACTCAATGCAAGGGCAGTGATAGCTGGGGTGGGACAGGCTCTGCAGCACGGAGGGTTCCTCAGTGGAAGTGTCAGGGGGAGTGTCACCCAGGGCAGGTGTGACAGCCCAGCACTGAGGGCACTTGCTGGGACAGACACAAGGGTCACTGCATTGCTCTGCTGTCACCTTCTCAGAGGGCAATGCCTGTGCTGGGGCCTCAGGGTCTCTGGGAGACAAGAGTGAAGTTTCCTCTATTTTTTCTGAATCCTAGTTGGAATAAACAGCAATAATAACTGCACTTCCCGATGCAGGAAGGACGGGTTGGGTGCTTCTGCCCCAGTTACTCTCCCTGAACCTTGTCCCCTCTGCTCACATTTCAGGGAAGGGAACAGGGCAAGTTTTCTGGAGTGCCACAGCTTCCCCATGCCTGGTACCCCATCATATCTGCTCTCTGAGCCCTCTGTCTGAGCAGCTGCTGTTTGTGCTGCTGACGGAAGCAAGGGAGCATTGTCAGAGCCTTGGGGACAGTGGGGCACGAGGGCAGGCAGGGACCTGTCACCTGGGAACTTTGTTCTTCCCTGCCATGGCCCGTGGGGAGAGACAGCAATTCCCTGCCTCAGCCAAACTTCCCTGCCTGTGCAGCAGAAGTCTTGGCCCCAGCTCCTCCCAGGAGCCTGAAAGACACCTCGGGGAATTCCTGAAATCCATCTCAAAGAGCCCCCTCCAAACCCCCGCTCTTCCCTCAGAGCCACAGAAAAGGGCACGATGTGAAGCACTCCCTCCTCTGAAACTATAGGGGGAGTTTGGTGTTTTAAGAGAGAAATGAAGAATACAAACCCAGCTGTGTTGGAACTGTGGGTCTGCATGCTCTGATGAGGAGAGCATAGAGTTCCTAGAGTAAGGACTGTAACACCCCAATGTACATTCAATTTCTGATCAAATGGAATGGAAAGGAAAATGAGGAAAAACAAAATAAATTCAATCTCCTGTGCGGTTCTTGCTAATGAGTTATGGTTTTGCATTGCCAGCTTTGCCAGAGGTGGTGAAGATTCCATCCAGGGACGATGGAGCCAAGGAGCACCGAGCACCAAGCAAAGGCACCGACCTCTCCAGGCCAGCAGGATGAGCCCCCGACCCCACACCCTTCCTCATCAGCTGAAGATGAGGAAGGTGTCTGTGCCTCCCTCTGTCTGAGGAGTAGCGAGTGCAGTCCTGAGGAGGAGCCTGGTTATGAGCTGATCCATGACAAATCCTTGCTGGCTCTCTGGGGATCTTTTCCCAGGAGAACCAGGAGGCACCGATCAAGATTTATCAGCCTCCCACAGGAACCTGCAGGGCACAGCGGGGATGCTACAGGCCCCAGTAAATTTTTCAACAGGAGTGAAATGTTGGCCTTTGATGAACATTGCCAGACAAAGCCTGGGCACGTGCTCAGGCACAATGAAACAGATCTGGTGGGGCTGCTAGGGGCAGAGCTGGGGAGAGCCCACCTAGACTGTGAGGAAGGTGAGGTTAATGCCTCCTCTGTGTCTCCTGGGGAAGTGAAGACGTGTCCTGGACATCTGGTAAGTGTTCCACAGGGTGGCTGTGGGTGCCTGTTCCCTGTGCCCCATTCCCTGCTCCCTAGAGGTGCCCAGCTGGTTCTGAGGTTGGGATGCTCTGGCAGGCACGGATGCTTTGTCTTCTCTTTTACTCTATATTCCTGCTTCAGGGTGGTGATGTGCATTTCAAATTCAGCGTGTTAAGTTGCCTTTGTATCCTTTAACAGTTGATCTTACTACTCTGAGGGGTTTCTACTCAAATAGGAACTGGATTTCTGTTCATCCTGGAGTGGTGGCCAAGCAGAGTAGGGAGTGTGTCAGGGGTTGATGGTGGAATGTGTTCCCTCAAGGCCCTGAAGGGAGAACAATTCCCCTGGCCAGGGGAATTGGCACTGGCTGTTTTCCTCCATGTTTAGTCTGGGCATTGTGGGCTTTTCTCTCAACTCCTCCTGTGCCCGTGGACCCACAGGCTCCTGGCTGGGCTCTCTCACCACAGTGTCCGTGCTCCTTGTGCAACCTGTTTGTCTGTCAGGTGCCAATGACATCTCTGTGTCCCTTTGAGTCCCTGTGCTTACAAGAAACTCGTGTGAGCACAGTGGCCCTCAAGACATCAGATCCTGGTCATTTTGGTTGCAGAGAGCTCCAGGCTCCAGAGCCCTTGGAGCAGAGTAGCTGCGGAGGCCAATGGAGCCATTGGAGCAGCCTTGTCCCCATGGCTGTTCCCCTGGTTCTTCCCCATCCCTATCCCTGTTTTTGTGCTTCCCACAGCAGCTGCTCCAAGGCAGGAGCCTGATAAGCTCATTGATATCTACAGGAGAAAGGCAAAGGATGAATTTCAGAGCTCAGCAAGAAGTGCTGAATTTCGCCAGGATTGTGTTCTCTGGTTCTTTTCAAGTCTTTTTCTGGTGTTTTGTGTCACTGTCTCAGGATCATAAACAGAACATGCAATTATTTATCCTGGGCACTGATTTAGATCCTTCCTACCCCCATAACTCAGCCCTCCCTTAGCAAAATCCATGGGGCTGAGGTCTGGGCTGGGGCTGCTGCCTCTTCTCTCTCAGGGCTTTGGAATTCTTCCCAGCAGCAGGAACAAAAGCTTGAGACAGCTCAGCAGAGGGTGTGGGGACAGCCCGCTCTGCACCCTGCCTGCAGCCAGGATCTGTCCCCAAAAAACCTCTTCTTGATTCCCTCTGGAGTGGGGAAGCACGTGGCTGCAGCTCAGCCCTGTGGCACGGGGCTGGGAGCAGGATCCCTCTCCAGGACGAGCCTGGCAGCCCCCACAGCTGCGGGGAGCGAAAAGAATTCACTGTCACATAATGAGGCTTTGTGTGTGTGTGAGGGTTGGCATAAAGGGTTTTCTGAAGCTGCCTCAGAGCCTTTCCTGGTGTCGCCAAAGAAGGCTGGCAGTGGCACGTGGCTCCTGTCCAGCCTGGAAATATCCTGGGGTGCGGTGCCTGGGAGCAAGGGATGGGCACTTGGTGTCCCTGAGCATGGAATGCCCCTCCTTGTCCGTGCCTGAAGGAAAGCACACCCTGGGGCAGTGGTTTTGACTGAACAGGTGTCAAGGGAAGGTGTGCCCGATGCTGTTTGCTGTAAATCCTGCTCTGATGCTCCTGACAGGGAGGAGCTCTGTGTCCCTGCCAGCCCCCAGTGCTGCTGCCTGCCCGTGCCCTGAGCCCCCTCAGCTCTGCAGTGCTCTGCTCTCGGGGTGCCCACAGGACCAGCCTGGCTCTGGTGGGGTTTGACAGCACCCCCAGGCTCCTGGGGGCACCTGGGGAGGGTCTCCTACCACTGATCTCTGCACTGTGGTGGAGCCAGCCAGTGGGTCATGGTGACAATGATCTGGCGGCCCCTGAGTGACAAACTGGGCACTGGTGGGCTTGCAAAAATCCCTGGGGCCTGTCACCTCCATGCTCCCACCTGCTCTGGGGCTGCATGCTCGGAGATACCAGGGGATTTGATGGTTGGCACCAAAGAGCTGTCAAGTCCCCAGTCCTGATGCCACATCCCCAGTTCTGCCCAAGAAGCTGCACTGGACAGGGTTTACTTCTGGATTTGGGTGTGGGAAAGTTGGTACATGAATGGCCCAACCCTCCACGAGTGAGAGGAGGCTGGTGTGAACTCATGCTGGGGATTCAGCTTGCAGACACCTTCCCTTGCAGAGAGCCAGCACTGCACCTGACAGGATTCCTCAGTCCTGGGAGTTAATCCCAACCCTTGGCCAGAATTAGGGCTGGGATCCTCCCCAGACAGCAGCTGTCACCAGAACTATGTGCAAAAATACCCAAGTAGCTCAGATGCCATTTAGTAAATGGCATTTCATCGTGCCAGCCAGAGGAGGAGGTGTCCCTGTGGTTGTTTTTTAGCTGCTGAGGGTGCTGTCAGTGGCAGGTACCAGGGGTGAGTGTGTGAGTGTGAGTACACACATGTGCTGCCAGCCTGCCCTGTGCCACGTTTGGGCATTTTGCCATGGGAGCCCCCCTGCTCCAGCTAATAATAAGAGCTGCTGCAATTCCTTGGGCTGCTCTGGTGCCTGCCTTGGGGGCAGGGGATTAATGTCCCAGGATTAATGTCCCAGCCAGGCTCCAGCAGCTCAGCTATTCCCAGGAGTAGGAAAAACTGCCTGGTGAGCATTCTGCTTATGTCCCCTTTTGTACTTAAAAATGCAGCCTGATTTATATTGCTTTTTTTTCACAAAGGCATCTTGGAGAGAACTAGAGAGCAGTAGCAGTAGGATTTTGCTGGAGTTCTGTTCTGCATGGGAGCCTCTGTAGACACCCCCAGACAGAAACTCTTGGGTGCTTGAATACAAATGGACTAAAAATTGAATGGGAATGCGGCCCTCAAAAAAACTGAGTTTCCTTCTGTACCACTTGTGTCTATTTGTAATTTGCGTATCTTGTCTATAGTATCTCAAAACTGTCACCATATCAGTTATACTTTTTTAAGTAGCCCCATGCTGAGCACAGCCCCAGGCCCCTGTTGAACTTCCCAAGCTTTCTGGCTCTCCGAGTTGGGGCAGGAGTACCCCCAGCTGGGGCAGCAGAAATTCCCCAAAACTATCATGGGCCTGGTTTGTTTCAGTGAAACTGGGAGGTTTTGCCAGTTTGTGAGGATTAGTCAGCTGCAAAGTTTGTTTGGTTTTGTGTGTGTGCTAAATCAGTCGGTGTTTGTGAATTCTCTCCCTGGTGTTTGCAAACTGGAGCATCCTGTGTGGGGAAATGCACAGAGCAGTCTGTGCCAGGACCCCTCTGGGGACAGGGAGTGCAGGGGGCTTCCTGCAGCCCTGGCTGAGGCCACAAGCCTTTGGCTTGTCTCTGGGAGTCCAGTGCACTTCTGGGCTAAACAAAACTGTCACTAGTTTTGGAGGGTAAAGCTTCAGCAGGACACCAGTGCTGGGAGAGGGGACATCCCACTGTGCTGCCTCAGCCCTCGGGAGGGGCATTCCAAGGGGATGCCATGGGGCTGGCTGGCTGCTCCATCCCTGTAGGATGGGGACATTGATGCCTTTGGCCCCAGGAGGCTCTCTGGGGTGCTGCCCTGCTCACCCGAGCGCTTCCTTCTGCACGTGGGGATTAAGTAATTGCCTAATTGTCCATCGCAGAGAGCAGCTTTCCCCCACTGCTGGAGCTCCGCTGTGCTGGCCCTTCCCAGAGGCTGCCCCTCGCTCAGGGGCACATGGGGGGATTCAGCCCTGGGGGCACACGGGGAATTCAGCCCTGTCCTTGTCCCCTCTGCTGCTCCCAGGGGCTGCAGTTTCCACGTGTTCTCCCTGCCCCCGTCCCTCTCTCACCGCCCTCGTGGTGTCACAGCCCCAGCACCGCCAGCACCCGCCCCGTGTCCGGCGTCGGGAGAAGAAAAGGGTCCCTGTTCCCGCTATGCTAATGGGGAAACGCCAGCTCGGCGGGAGCTGCGCCCTTCCCAGCCTCGGGAAATGCCTGTGCACGGCGGAAAGTGGAAAATCCCCGAGAGCCGCCGGCTGGGGCTGGGCTGGCCGAGGGGAGCCCCCCGCTCACAGCCCTGGGCACACTCAGCACGGCCAGGGGGGCTCCTGTGGCTGCGGGGACACGCCACCAGCCTGAGCTGTCACTGATCCCGTGCGACAGCCGGCACGGCAACAGCTCAGCAGTGCACAGAAATAGCTCTGGCCGTGGGGACATGGGATCCTCCAGGGAATGATCTGTTGTGGGAAGAGGCTGTACCTGTCCTCCAAAATACCGGCCCTGTCCCATGACTTTCGGGGAATGTGGGACGCGTGTGGCAGTGCTGGGGCTGGTTGGTGACATCCTGGTGTCCGTCCCAGCTCTGAGCACTGTGGGCTGCAGTGGGAAGCTTTTAGTGAATGTGTGCAGGGGGATATTTTCCTTAGAATCAGCTTCACAAAATTAACTCAGATTTAAAATGGGTTCTCCTGCGGGTCTGAGGAGGATAGTCATGCACACACACACACACACACACATACACACACATATTTATTTATAGTATCAGTGCTTTAGCTTGTCCTGTAAACTTGTCTGCAGAGTGGGCACATTAGGAATTTTGGGAAGAGCAAAATGCAGCAGTGGGGTCTGTATCCCTGTGCCACTCAGCACCATTTGGTGTGCACAGCTCCTGCCACTTCCCCATGGATCCAGTCCCCAGGAGCTATTCCTGCTGAGGACAGTGTCCTGGCACGCTGAAGATGGATCCAAGATGTAGCATTACTGGAATGCTTTTGGGATGACCGGGTAGGAAGAAGCTACACAAGTATGCAGAAACCGCTGTGGTTTGTCTCCCAGGCCTGGGAAGGAGACAGCCTGATTCTATTTGTGCTAGCTTGGCTTTTTTGGCTTTTGGAGGAAGTGGGAGAAGGACCTGATGCCACTGGAGCTAGCAGGGGCTGCTCTCTGGGTCCTGGCAGGGTTAAGGCTGAAGCAGCAGGGCCTGTCCTGCTCCAGAACAACGCACGGTTCTGAGGGGTCTTCCCTGATGGGAAGAGGAGCCCAGTGCTACCAAGCCTGGCAGTGCCACCCTCTCTGAAGGGACAGTCCCTCCTGTGAGAGCTGCCTTCAGCCTCAGCCCAGACCCAGATGTCCCAGAGCCTGTAGAATCACTGGAGTCTCCTTGAACTCTCTGGAATGATGATGGCAGAGCCTTTCACAGCACCCTGTGCTGGCAGTGTCCTTCTGTGTCCTGGCCATGGTGGTGGTCCCCTGGCAGCTCAGCCCTGTGACAGCAGTGCCCAGTGAGCTGAATGGGGATGTCTGCCAGTGGGCAGTGCCCCAGCTGCCTTCATCCCTGCAGGGGATTATCCGCAAATCCTTGGGGTAAAACCTGCAGCCTTTGAGGGAGCGGTGGCTGAGTTACGGAGGGTGGGTGGCTGTCAGGCAGCAGTGTTAGGCTCTAATTCCCATGGGGAAAATCCTTGCTAGGAGAGGTGACCCTGGTAGGCAACATGCCACGGAGGTGACACTGTCTTCCCAGCCCTGGGTTTTTAAGGGAGGAGAAAAGGGATTGATGTACAAAGCTTGTGCTGTGCCTTGCTGTCCCCAGCCCTGCTGCACTGGCCCAGTAACACCAGTGATGCAGGGGACAGGGTGAGGATCTGCAGCTGGTGCCAAGGCTGGGAGCGGTGCCAGAGCCCGCTGAGGAATGACTGAGGAGGAGATGGAAGGAGGCAGCTGGAGCCGGCGCCGGGACTGATGCTGCCTGTGAGCTGCTGCTGGGGCCGTGGCAGAGCTGAGCCGGTGCCACCAGGGCACTGCTGCCAGTCCAGGGCCTGGTGCTGGCCAGCTCTGCTGGATGCTGGCAGTGCCTCATGCCATCCTCTCCAGGCAGATGCGTCTGCTCCCGCTGTGCTGTGGCCTTCTGTGCTTTTTGTCCTTGCCTTATCCCCCTTATCCTTATGCTTTGGGACCCCAGCACGCCATCCTGGCCTCCCGTCTGACACGTGGCGCTGGACACAGCTGCCACAGGCACCAACTGCTGGGGGTTGGGTACAGGCATGTCACATCTTGAGCAGAACCGTTGTGCTCTGGTTCATGTTCCCGCCTGCAGGTCCCATCAGAGTGGAGCTGACACCAGTCCAAGATGGGCAGTGGGCAGGAGTGATGCCACTGGAAAGCATGGTGCCAGTCCAGGGTGGGTGACAGCCACCAAGGTCCTGTGGGAGCAGGGTTGAGCCCAGGCATCACTGTGGATTTGCTTGCCCTTGCCCCCTCCGAGCTGCTGACACAAATCACCAGTTTGTGGGATATTCTTATGTGCCTGCAGGAAAAATCCTGGCCCGGGGGGGCTGCGAGTGTGGGGCTGGCACAAATGTTTGTGATGTGACCTTTTATTGTGTCTCTTGTGAACCAATGATGTTTGCGGAAGGCACATGAGGAGCTGTGAATAGCTGGAGTGTAGGGCTCATGTTTGATGGCTGATGAGGGGATTCCAGGGTGTTTGCCCCGCTGGGGTCACACCAGCAGGCTGGCCCTGGGTGGCTCTGCCCTGTGGTCGGGGTGCCTGCTGTGCCCGCGGTGAGGCCAGCAGCACCCAGGGCTGGCACCATGGCTGGGTACACCTTGTGCCTCGCAGGGGAGAGCTCTGGCTGGACCGCAGCGACAATCTGAACCGTCCAGGGTTTGGGTTTCGAACCTCCTACATGTGCCTTTGACAGCCAAAATCCCCCGGGAATGCCGGTCACCCCTCGCCCCTTCCCACTGCCGGGGAACGGGAGCAGCTCGGTGCGTTCCAGGCAGGAAGGAAAGCCTGGAGCTGTTTAAAACTCGCAATCTTCGGGGAATTTCAATCGTTTCCAAGCCCGTTCCCGACCAACTGAATAACGGTGCAGGGTTTGAATGCTGGCCCGCCTCCGCCGCTGCCTGCCGCTCCTCCCTCCGTCCCTGCGCGCCGGCCGCTCCTGCCCGCCCGGGGCTGTGCCCGGCTCCGCCGCCCAGCGCTGCCATGGGGCTGCCGGGGGGGGCTCTCCCCGCGCCCGGGGGCATCGCCCCTCTCTAGGGGGGTCTGCCGAGCCCCCGCCCGCACATCATGCCATTGCTGGATTTCTTCTGGGCTTGCTTCAAGAGAGCCAAGGTAAGGGAGCGCTGCTCCGCGGTGTCCGTCCCGCTGACAACCTCCGGTTTCAGGAGAAGCCTCTGGAAGGGACGATCTGCTCTGGAAGGTGTCGTGCCCGCGCCCCACGTGCATATGAGAGGGTTTAATTTTGGCTGGGCCGTGTGTAGGTGCGCTGGTCCCCGTGCCCTAAGCTCGCCCTTTACTGTGTCACCGTGTCCCGGCAGCGGCAGCCCGGGGTGGGCAGGGGGCTGTGCCCGGCGCTGGGCTCTGTGTGTGTGTGTGTGGGCACCCTCAGCCCCCCGAGGTGGTCAGCACAGGCCAAGAGGATCCTGCCGTGCCTGCCTGTGTGCTGTGTCCAGCCTGGGACATCCTTCCGAACCCAGAGGCTCGGGTCACCCGTGGCGTGGCTGTGGGACCGCGGCCGACCTGGAGGGTCAGGGCAGCTGTGAGCAGGGTGACAAAGGAGCAGCGAGGCCAAGGGCCCCCAGTTTTTAATTTCCTGCAGCAGCAGTTCTCATGGTGTGGCATCTGAGATTTTTCATTAGGGTTTAATTCTTCATCTATCACCTTAATAACAAATGACTCTCCTTGCCTGTTGATCACTGATAGTTCAGTTCGTTGTGCCCCAGTCCATGCAGTGTGGTGGGAGGTGAGCTGGGGAGGCTGTGGAGTTAAAGTTAGTGTGAATTTCGGGAGTTTCAGATTGGGGAAAGTGGTGAAATCCCTTTACAGGCAGTGCTGTACACTGGGCTGTGCTGGGTGAGTGGATCTGCTGCGGTGAAATGGATGTGGAATGCACGCTGTCCCCCGGGCTTTCAGTGCAATGCTCAAAATAGTTGAGTCTAAAAATGACATTTGTGAAATTCATTGGTAATATTAGTGGCTGTCTTGTCCCCGCTGTCTCATCCCTGCTGTCTCTGGAGAGCTTAGCTGTCCTCATTAACCCTGCTCGTCCCTGCGTGCTGTGTGTTGGCATTGCCATCGTCCTGGTGGTGGCACAGACATGGACACCAGTTCTTCATCGCCACTGGCAGAGCTGCAGCTTGGGACGGCTCCAGCCTGGGATGGCTCCAGCCTGGCCTGCACAGACTCTGGTGCACACGGGTTTCAGCCTCTTTGGAAGCCCCCAGCAGTTCTCTGGCTTTAACCCATCTCTTTGGCCCAGCATGGGTTCTGGTGGCCCAGCTAGCCAGGGCACCACCCTCCTGGTTGCCTTCAGTAGACACCAGTGGCCTCCTGTAGGGAGGGCTGAGGCTTCTGCTGCAGCCTGAACCCGCTCTCCTCCCTGTGCCAGTGCTGCTCAGCTGCTCACCACGAACAGGCGAGGAATTCTCACCTTCCTTGCTGAGGAATTTCTTGAACAGGGAGAAACGTGCTGGGCTCTGTCTGTGGGATTAAAGCTTCCCAGGTTAAATGAGGTTCTGGTGGAAAGTTTCGTGGGAAAAGGAAGGTGTGGGAACAGACTGGGCAATGCCGAAGGGTCCAGAGGAGCTGGGTGACCTCCCCTGTGGACACGGGCAGCTGCTGGTGGCACCCCGGGGGCAGGCGGCTGGGGAGCACAGCAGCAGGGACATGGTTAAGCCCGTCCTCCCTGGGCCATCCTCAGCCCTGCGGCCCCGGCAGGAAGAGGGGTCCCGGGGCTCCGTGGGAAAGGCCGGCTCAGCAGCGCAGCGCATTCCTGCAGTGATCCCGCCCGCACCTCTGCACCCAGAGAGACCCTGGGGAGCGTCCCGGGCTCTGTGCTCCCCTCAGGACCAGGAATGGGGACCTGCTGCTGCTCCTCCACCTCTGCAAATTGCTGCTGTCCCCCAAGTGCTGCCGTGAATCCCATTTCTGGTGGCTTCCCTTTGGGAGCAGGGATGGTGGGTGCGTGCTGGGCATGCTGTGTTTGCCCAGTGCAGAGCCCTGGGCAGTGGTGATGGTGTTTAAAAACCAGTGGGGCCAAAGCCCTTGGGAGAAGCCTTTCCCAGGGCCCTGCTTGTCCCGTGGCTGGAGCAGCAGTGCTGTTCCCTGCCCTGGATCAGCACTGCTGGTCCCAGATCACCTCTGGGAAGAGGGGAGGCTGGAGCAGGGACCAAGCCCAGATGTGAGAGGTAGCATTCTACAAATGTGAGAATCAAAATGACAAAGAAAAATTATTTCTATTTTTTTTTTCTTTCTTTCTTTTCACAGAAATTCACGTTGTTAGAAGATAAAAAAGATGCAGGTAAGCTGCAGCAATAATTTTTGGGGCAGGACTGCCCTTGCTGTGGGGTGAGCAGGAGTCACAGGAAGAGGAATGTCCCCTTGCTTTGCCAGCAGTGTGATTTTACCCCAAAACTGTTATTTTCAGAAGAATATATTTGCAGAGGGACCTTGGTTCCTTTCCAAGTCTTCTTGTCTTTGTGGTGAGCAATTTTGTGCTTGGCAGATAATCCCATGGGGAGCTCCAGAGCCTTGGCACTGCAGTGCCACGGGCAGGAAGGTCACCCCTGGCTGGGAGCCCCTCGGTTTGTGTGACTGGAGAGTCTCACCCATGGCTGTGGGGCAGGAGGGACTCGCAGTGCAGCTGCAGGCTGATCCATGGGGATTGTGCATGGCTGCTGCTGCCCTGATCAAACCTCCACCAAGGTGGGGGCAGAGGCTGGGCTTGGGGCTGCTCTGCCATGAGGGGTTTGTGGGTGCTGGGGAGGCTGGTGGTGGTCTCTGGGAGCACGAGGAGGAAGAGGAGGAGGAGTGCCAGCAGGAGCAGGAACCAGGGATGGGGCTGAGGCAGGGGGGTAGAGGTCTCGTCTTTCAATCCCACTGGTTGGTACCATGGGGGTCTTTGTGCAGTGACACCCCCAGAGTCAAACCTGTCCCATCCTACACAGGGTGGCCCATGGCCATTGGCCCTGGTGGCCCTGGAAGTGGAGGGATCTGGAGTCAGGGTGGCTCCTCTGCTTTGGGCACAGGGCTCAGGACACGCCCCGTGGATGGCACCTCTGGTGTCAGAGGTGGAGCACTGGGGCTGCCCACACTGCTGGAGCCCTGGCACCATGGAAAGGGAAACCCACCATGCAGGGAGCCCGTGGGATGGGCCTGGGCATCTCCAGGCAGTTCCCTGCCTGAAGGGTGATGCACTGGGGGCCTCTTGTTTTCATGCATGTAAGGGTGAAGTGAGCTCTGAGTCTGGCCAGTGAGAGCCCAGAGCACAGGAGGGCTCTGGGTAACAAAAGGTGCTTTGTGAGAGAGCCCCAGAGGTACCTTGGGTGGTCTCTGGCCCTTGCACTGGAGGGATTAAGAACATAAATGTCAAGAGCTTATTAAAAAGAGTTAAAGAGCCCTGTGGATGGGAGGGGGCAGAGAAGGCTCCTATGGATCACTGTGATCCTATGGATCTGTGACTGGGATTTTGTGGCAAAGAATTTTCACAGGTGTCTTCCCCTTGGTTAAAACTGCCTGTAGGATCCAGGTCTCTCCTGCTGAAGGCTCAATGACACTCCCATGACCCCAGCTGACACCTGCCTGTCACATGTCCCTGTCCCAGCTCTGGCTGCTGGAGGGATTCTGGGCATCCTTGGGCTCTGGGGGCAGGAGGAGCAGGAGCCTCGTGTCCTGAGCAGGAGCCTCGTGTCCTGAGCAGCTGCACAATTCCTCACTGTGGGATTTGTCACCTGTGACTTGATGTGATGTGGGGCCGTGGTGGCTCCTGGTGTCACTGCAACCTGCAGCAGCACGGTGCCTGGGCCAGGCTGGAGTTCTCCCTTTCTCATGGATTACACTGGACAGGGAACAAGCCTGCAGGGGGATTGTGCCCTCCACTGAGAAGGGACCAGGACAGGTGCCTGCTGTCCTCTTCACTCTTTGTCCCCAGAAGATGCTCAGACAAAGGGGGCATTCAGGCTGTGGATTTGGGGGACACCATTCCCTTCCCTTGTGATGATTTTCAGTCTGTTTGGGTGGGTGGCACAAGGACCATGGTGGCACGAGGAAGGGTGGACAGGGTGGAGTTGGTTCTGGTTTCTCCCAGTAACTCTTGGCTAAGTGTCCCTTCCATCAGTTCCCAGAACTTGTTGCTGAATTTGCCCTTTCAGCACTGCTGCTCTCCCAGCACCCCTGGCAGAGCCCCTGAGCTGCTTTCCAGGAAGGGACAGACCCATTCCCAGCCCCCTGTTCAGAGCTGTGGTTGTGCTGCCACATCCCCTTCCCCAAATGCTGGCTGGATGAGCTCACTGTGGCTCCCCCAGCATTAAAATCCCTGGGTATGCCATGGCAGCTCCTGCAGCGGTGATGGTGGAAAACAACTTGGATTTCATCTGCCTTCTTGGAGGTGATGTCTCAGCCATGGAGCACATGGGGGCTCCTGTGTTCCTACTCTCCCTCCTGCTGCCCTGCCCCTTGTTAAAGCCCTCCCTGGCCCACCCTGCAGTCCCCATGGGCAGCACCCTTGGCTGGGTGGGGACACAGAGCCCCTGCACAGCCCCAAACCAAACCACTGGAACAATCCCAGCTGGGTCAAGTTTCCATGGATTTCCTAACCCTCTGCTTCCTCTCCAGCATTCACTTCCCATGTATTGTTCTGGACTGAGCAGAAAGGAAAAGCTTGAAGAAAGGAAAGGCTTGCAGCCTGGCCATGCACCTGAAAACTGCATCCTCAGAATAAATTCCTACCAACAGCAGCACCAGGTCCCTCCAAAAGGGATCGAGAGGCGCTCTGCTCATGTCATGGAGCAGTGGCTCCTCTTGCTGCTGAAGGACAGGGACAGAGCTGGTGGCTCCTGCCAGCACAGCCAGACAGTGGTGACATTGCAGCATTTCAGGGTGGGCTCCTGTGGCTGGATGTGGTGAACTAACAGGGAAAAGCAGCACGAGGGACTCAGCTGAACTTTTGCCCCAGTATGAAATAATAAGGTTGTATTTACCCAGCATCTGGATTACTGAAAATAACCTGCTAAATTTAGCTGTTGTTGATGTGTTGTCACAGCTGAGCTGTTCTTCTCTCCTCACACAAAAATCTCCTGCACTGACTTGGTGGGTTTATGGCCTGAGCATGAGGCCCCTGTTCCTCACCTGACCTGAGCCCATGCGTGTGGTTCCCTGGGTTTGGGGGGACAAACAGAGACTGGGATCTGGTTCTGTGTTTGTCTGAATGTGTTGGAAGGGAGAGGGGCCAGGGGCTGGCAGGGGTCTGTCCTGGGATGTGTGGGCATGCAGGGACCAGTGGTGCTGCTCTTGGCACTGTGGCATCAGAGCCAGGGAGCTCAGAGGGGACCCATGGGGTGAGTGAGAAGCTGGATGTGGCAGCAGGGACTCGTTCTGGGCAGTTCTGGAACTCATTGAGAAACTGCTGCTCTGATTTGGTGGAAAAGGCAGTCATGGGGTTGGGTGTGGGTCAGAGAGGTGGGAAGTAGAAAAGCTGAACTGAATGTGATTATTTGTGGTTTCGGTGGGACATGTGATGAGGGGATTCTGTGCTGCTCCTTCCTCTTCTTCATCCCTGCCATCCTGGGTTGAGGCTTGGCTGGTGAATCACCAGTTCTCATTCTTGTGTCCCTCTGCCTGTAAAATTTGTGTCGCTCTGACCCCCTGATGACTGCTGCAGTGACGGAGACCCCTCCCCCCGCTCAGCTCCTTCCTTCTGGGCTTTAATTCCAGGGCTGGAAGTTTTCCCGTTTCCTGTAGCTAACAAAATACAGATTCCCCCCTCTGGACAGCAGGATCCGCTCACAGGTTGGGGGGATTTTCTTTGAAGGCCAGAAAGGAAGAGCCTGGGTTAGACAGAAGGTTTTTTCTGTGTTGGTGAGCTTCAGAGCACATGGGAAGTGCAGGGAATGAGCTGGGAAAAGGCCCCTTTAGGCACCTCATGCCCGGAGTGTCGCCAAGTTTTTCCCATGGCAGCAAGGAGGGATTGAGACTGACTGGAAAGTAACTGCAGGCAGGAAAGTACATTTCTATCTGCATCCTCGGGTGGTTTGCATGAGGCTGAGAGGGTCGAGAGGGAAGCTCCGAGTGTGGTCATTTCCCTGAAATTACCATGAGAAAATTCACTGGAAACTGGCAGAAAGGTTTGGCTGGGCAATGGTTTTTCTTTGGTCAGAACTTTGACTGCCTTAACATACACTGGAAGTGTATGAAGTGCCTGAAGTGGCCCCTCCATCCTTCTGGGCAAAGCTGGTGCAAAGGGAGCAGGCATGGGGCTGTGGGAGCCTCCTGGGGCTTGTGTGATGCTCACGGGAGTTTGTTTTCAAAGCCCGAGAGGTCAGATGGGGAAAAAGCAGTGTGAGGTATTGGCAGGCCAGTCTGATCACGTTAATTCCTTCTCTTCTTAATGAGGAGCCCCTGAGCCCTGCCCGGCGCATCCGCAGGGCTTTGAACACCCGCCCGCCCCCGGGAGCGGAGGCGGCAGCGAGCGCGCCCAAGCGCGGGATGGCACCGGAGCGGGGGTGACTCAGTTTTGGGAGGATGCAGGTGGAACACGTGGCTCAGCATCACCTTCGCCTTGGCTCCTGGTGATGCCCGACCCCGCGGGAAGAGGCTGAGCGGGGTCCCGGGCAGAGCGTCCCGGGGATGCTGCGATTGCCGGCGGGAGGAGCGAACGCCGGGGCCGGAGCGGCTTCCACGGCCGGAGGCGCGGCCGGGGAGGTTCCGCCGGGGCTGCGGGGAACGGGCGGAAGGGGAGCGGGCGTTCCCCAGGAGCGGCCCCGGTGCCCGGTGCCGGGGGAGGAGCCGCCGCTCTCGCCCGTCCCGCCGGAGCAGCGATGGGTCGCCGGGACGGGGCCGGGGTCGCGGCTCCGAGCCGGGGCTCCGGGCGCTCCCTGGGGCTGCGGCTCCGCCGCGCCGCGGCCGCGGCTCCGTGCGGGAGGGGACGGCGAGGGCGGGCAGGTGAGTGCGGGGACCGGGGTCTGCCGCAGGGTGGGCTCCGTGTGTCAGTGCGGGGGATGCGAAGGGCAGAGCGCGGGCAGGCAACGCGGCTGGAGGGGCTCGGGCTCTGCTTTCCTTCCAAACTCGAGCGATTTTGGTGGTGTTCTAGTCCGTGCCCGGCTGTCTGTCGAGGACTGTTCTGAGCGGACTGGTAAAGCAGATCATCCGCCCGAGGGTCGGTCAGGTGAAAAGAACTTCCACTTTTCCTCAAGGAAAGAGCATTATTTTGTATTTGATAATGCTTTAATGATGCTTGTATCAGTCATCTTGTCAAGGCTGTGAAAATACTTAAGGAGTTTTTGTTCATTTGGAACTCCAGTGCTAAAACTGGTTTGATGTGGCTTGTAAAGATGCCTGTGATAACAGGGTGTGGGTAATGATCTTGAAAGCCATTTATTTTGGGTTGTGTGAAGGTGGAAGTGCTGCTGCCTGTTTTCTCCATTGGCTGTCATGCTTTGTGAACAATTCCACCTCACTCCTGGATATTCTTTCTTTCTGCTGATAAATGATCCCTTCAGGAATGGCCCAAAACAAACTGGGTGGACTATTCCTCAGGGATGAGAAGATAAAGCTTAATTTGTTGTAGGGGAGAGGGGAGTGGAGTTCTGTAAAGATCTCCCTGCTGGACCCCATGCCTGTGACATTGCCCGGCTCAGTGCTGGCACATGGGGCAAGTTATAGCCAAGGGCTGTTGGCCCTGTGGATCAGGGCACAAAGACCCTGCAGGGGACAGGAGATTGTTTTGGAATCATCCACATGAGAGCAGGGAGTACAGATCCTCTATGGGTCTCCTGGAGGGTCTGTGGTTGCTCCCAGGAGCCAGTCCTGCCAGGAAGATTTTTATGAGGTTGCTCAGCACCCTGTCTCTTTTCACACGTGCTGTGCATGCTTCCAAGGATGGGGCAGAATGGAAAACCACGTTCTTAGGCTTGCAAAGCACCGTCCTTATCTTTGTGACTGCAGAACACTTGGCTTGCCATGTGTCCCCCGAGCAGCCCTGCAGCACCAAGCCCCTCGTGCCCCTGCCTGCTGCAGCCAGGGCCGCGTGTGGGCTGGGGACTGGCGTCCTCACCCTCCCTTTGGTGGGACTGTCTGGAGGCAGGACCAGCAGCATTAATTCCCCCACCCCCGAGGTGGCAAGAGGAGGCTCTGACTCGGGTGGGTGAGGCAGGAACAGTTGGATAATGGAGCTGGTTGCTCATCACTTGCCAGCGTTTTGCCTTCCAGGAGCTGGGGGCTTTCAGCTCTGCTTCAGCAGTGGCCACATAATCCGGATTCCTGGGATAAATTCCTGCTGTTTCTCCTAGATCTGTGGCTGCTGTTTTAATTGCCCGGAGCTCCGAGCCAGACACAGGACCCTTGTTGCACAAACCCGGCTCCCATGAATGATGCTGTTGTGTGTGTCTCTGAGCTTCTCTTTTCCTCCCTCTCGCCCTCCTCCTCTGGAAGCCGGGGAATTCAGCACTGGTGAGATCCCGCCTGCTGTGTTCGTGCAGCTGGCAGCACGGCTCCAGCTGCCATTTCGGGTGTGCCAGTCTGCCTCTTTCCCCTGATTTTCCTCTCATGAAGGGTATTGAAGCCATCCTCCTCCTCTTGGCTGGAGCTGGTTTGCTCACCTCCTGCTGGTGTGAGGCTCGGCGCTGAGGCTGGCACAGAAACATCCCTGTGGTCCTGGAAGCTCCAGGTGGATGGGGCAGAGGTGGTTTCTGGGCTCTCTGTGCTGCAGATTCGCCGTTCTCAGGGGTGTTGGGGATGCCCTGTGGGCCTGGGGCTCCTTGAGGGATTTGCTGGGTGCCCTGTGGTTGGAAAGGTTGAAATGGCAGCATCTGGGTGATGCTTTTAGGGCTGGGGATCGGGAAAAGCCAACAAGTGTTCTGCACTAGGGTGGCTGGACAGAGATAAATGGGGCATCCCAAAGTGGGCAAAGGTGCCAGTACAGGCTGGGCCAGCTCTGCCAGGGTGTGACACCCTTCGTGTGAAAATAACACGAGTTTCTCCTGTTCTCCATCCACAGCAGTGGAAAAACAGGAGCCATGGATAGACAATGCATGAGCAGAGCAGGAGTCCCCTGGCAGCTGGGTGTGACACATCTGCCCCAGACCCCATCACCTATGGGTGCCTTTCTGGGCTTTGTATTTATATAGCTGAAAGAAAACTGCAACCTTTCTTTCCCCCCCGTTTATTTGGGTTGTTGGGAAAGAGCAGCAGTAAAAAGTCCGTGGCTTGCTGGTGCAGGATGTGTCTGCAGGGGTGCGTGGGTTCCCCTTCTGCGGGGGGTCCCCAGCTGGAGCAAAGGCGCTTTTCCTGAGGATTCGGAGTAGTTTTTGTCCCTTTCCGTCGTTTCCTTGCTGTGACTGTTCCCGGGGGTTTCATGTGCCGTGGGCAGCAGAGGGAGCCGCGTCCCGCGGGGCCGTGCCGGGGTCGCGCTTTGAGCCCCGCTCTGTCCCCGCCGCCGCCTCCTCCCAGTTCGGCGTCTCCGCGAGGTTTCCTGCTCTTTGCCTCCGCACCCGCCCCTGTTCCTGCTTCACGCAAGGAATGAGAGGAAAAATGCCTGAATCCTTTGAGCCCGGCGCTTTTCCAGTGGCCGTCACCGTGCTAGGACCACCCGGTGACAAAGCCACCCCGGCTGTCCCCGGGGGTCAGCACGCACAGGTTCTGCACCCATCGCGTTTCCAGAGGCTTTGCTTGCCCTCTGTGCCTTTTCCTCCCCTCCCCATGAGCCTGGGAGCTGGGCTCTGGCGGGGTTGGGACTTGTGGGTGTCAAGGCTCGGCTGGGTCCTGACACCCGCATCCCTCTGCCCCTTCCTCTGCCCGCGGGTGCTCACAGCCCTTCTTCACTCCTCGCTTAAATGACCTCCCAGTGATCCCCCCCAGGTCAACAGCTGCTCCCTTCTCTGGGGCTGACCCCGAGGGGGGCACCGGCTGCCTGCTGTCACCCCCCTGGCAGCCCCCGGGGTCCAGCTGGGGAGGGGCTCTCACGCACAAAGCTGCCGGAGGACTTTGTAGCCAACAAGAGCAGCATTGAGCAGCCTGTGCTGGAGTCCCTTCCCTCCAGAGCCAGGGCAAGGGGGGCTGCGGCGGGGCACAGGCAGGAGGGAGGCTGGTGGGAGGGGAGTCAGGAGCTTGGGAAGGAAGGAAGGAGATGTGCCTCTCAGACTATGAAAACAATGGGAAAAAATCCTGTTTTTTAGCTTGATTCTCCCATGTCGGGAGCTTGGGCATCCCTCCAAGCAGTGATTTCCAGAGGAAAGCTGGTTTCTGGCATCCCTGCAATGTACCTGGTCTCTCTCCTGCTTTTCTGGTCATCCCACCCCAGATTGCTGCCTGCCTCTGCCTCCTCTGCCTCTCCCTCCATGTTCGGGCTGGTGTTTCTTGACCTCCAACCCTTTCACCTCTCATTGCTCACATAAAATTCCTCCTTCAAGTCCATTTTAAGCACTGTTTTTCCCTCTTGTAAATCACCTGTGGCTGTGCCCCTCTGGTGTGGCAGGAGTGTGTGGAGCCAGGTTGTGAGGTGTGTGTGCCCTGAGGAAGGTCTTCCTCACTCTGTGCTTGGAATAGTAACTACAGAGCAGTGTGAGGGGATTTTTGGGGATATGAGTTCCTGCGAGCAGCCCCACTGCTCCTCTCAATGCCTCTCTGTGTCTTCCACCCCAGCTGTTCCCTCTGCTGGGCCTGACGGACAGGGAGAGCTGGGGACAGCCAGGTGTGTCCAGAAATTGTCCTGGGGCGCCTCTTTGTGGGGGGAGCAGCCTGAGGGATCCCCGGGGGTGCTCAGCCCTGCAGGGAGGTGGCAGCTGCTGGTGTCCCCATCCTGCAGGCCCTGCAGCTGCTGCTGCCGGTCTGGGAGTGGAGGGAGTGGGATGTCTGAGCTGGGGGGACACAAGGGCCTGGGGCAGCGCAGGACACAGACAGGGTTTGGGGCTCCACTGGGTTTCACACGTGCCACAGAATCACAGAATGGTTTGGGTAGAAAGGGACCTTAAAGTTCATCTCATTCCACCCTCTGCCATGGAGGGACACCTCCCACTACCCCAGCTTGCTCCAAGCCCCATCCAGCCTGGCCTTGGACACTTCCAGGGATGGGGCAGCCACAGCTTCCCTGGGTAACCTGTGCCAGGGCCTCAGCACCCTCACAGGGAAGAATTTCACCCCAATATCCCACTTGAACCCTTCTCTTTTTTTCAGTAAGAAGCCATTCCTCCTTGTTCTATCCCTCCATCCCTTGTCCCAAGCTCTCCTCCAGGCCCTGTAGGCACTGGAAGGTCTCCAACATCTCCCGGGAGCCTTCTCCAGGTGAACACCCCCAGCTCTCCCAGCCTGGCTCCCTGGCAGAGGGGCTGCAGCCCTCGGAGCCCCTCCATGTCCCTCCTGTGTGCCGGCAGCGGCCGATGTGGCACCGGGAACCCCGCGCCCCTCCAGCGCAGGGCCGGGGGCAGCGGCAGCGGGAGCGGGGCGGTGCCGGGGATGGGGATGGGGAGGCGGATCCCGAGCGGGGGCGGATCCCGGGCGGTCCCCGCCGCACAGCCCCGCACCTGCCGCGGCCGCGCTCACACCGACAACAGCCGCAGCCTCGGCTGGCACTGCCCGAGCCCGCCCGCTGCCCGCGGCGGCCCGGGCACCGCGGGTCCCCCTCTGCGCCCTCCGTCCTCCTCCAGGCCCCTCTGTCCTCCCCTTCCCTCGACAGGTCCCCCGAGAGCGCGGCTGGACGGGGCATAGCCTGAAGGTAAGACCGGGGACCTGCGGGTTGGGTGCGGCGAGTGAGTGCAGAGCAGGAGGTGGGTTTTGGGGAGAAAGGACCCCGCAATCCGCCGGCTTTGCTCTCCTCGGCTCGGGCTGGGCTGGGCTCACACGCATGGCAGAACCCCTTCCTGAAATCACTTACAGCTCTGTGTGTCATGGAGTAAGTAGAGAGGAGATGACGGAGAGCTACAGTGGCGTTAAGTTGTGTCAGGAAAGGTTTAGTTGGATACTAGGAAAAATTTCTTCCCTGAACGGACTGCCCATCCCTGGCACAGGCTGCCCAAGGCAGTGGTGGAGTCACTGTCCCTGGAGAGATTTAACAGCTGTGGCACTTGGGGACATGAGTTAGTGGCGGTGGTGCTGGGGGAACAGTTGGGCTCGGTGGTCACAGCGGGCATTTCTAACCCGAATGAGATTCCGTGATTCACCTGTGGCTCCAGAGAACGCTGCTCAGCCCCGTGGGTGCCGCCGGGTGGGATGTGCGTGCTCTGGCACCCACAGGACGCACACGGTGCCTGGGTGAGGTGGCTGTTGCTGCAGCCGGGCAGGATGAGAAGTTTTGGAGCTGGTACGCAGCCCCTGCCAGCCTCGTGCAGTAACTGGATCCCCGTGTGTCAGTCCTGGGCTGAGCCAGGGCAGCGTGTGGGGCGAGAATGCACTGCTGCCTTCGGAGCGGCCGGGTTCGGGTTTGACACGTTCAGCTCCCGGCTCGGCAGTGCTGACCCACACGCTGCTGGCAGAGTTCGGGTGGGGTTTGGGACCCCCAGGGCTCCTCCTCACCTCCTCTACCTGGGATTAGTGCAGGTAACCCGGTGGCTGGGAAAACATGGATTTGCCATCTGATTCAGAGTCAGTGAGTTCTTGGAGAAGCTGTGGTGATGTCAGGAGACTCCAGATCAAGCCCTCTCACTGCAGTGGGGGAGGCTGGGCTCTGTGTCCTGGCTTGCAGTGCCATGGGCACATGTTTGCAGCGGATTGGCTCCTTTGGAGCCCTTTGTCGTTGGTGGGGATGGATGGGTTTGCTGTGCGTGTGTCATTTGTGACATTGTGACCCAGCCGTGCTCTGGAGAAGCGTGCTGCCAAGGTGAGAGGCTGCTTCCTCGGGGCTCTTTGATCGTGCCGACTTCAAACACCAGCTCTTTGTGTGTTTGGATCTGTGGTTTGTGCTCTGAAACACTCCGTGTGCCCAGGGCAGCAGTGCCTCTTCCACTTAAAGACCTTTGTACAGTCCCTGGGTGTTGGAGTGCATATCGTGAATTTTTGGCAGAAATCCATACACTTTTCCACTTGCATACGTGAACTGTTATCAATGGCTGTGCCTTTTTCTGTTTGCATTCTCACCAAAGCCCAGCTGGGGAGGTGGCTGTGCAGTTGCCCCTTGCCACCCTTGGCACGTGTGTGCCAACAGGAGCAGGGGCCACGGATCACCTCACATCCCACCCATCTCCCTCCATTCTTGCAGGGGAAAAATCAGCTCCCACCCTTGTCCTGGAAGCTCGTCAGTGTTTTCCATGTGTGGCAAAACACAAAGTCCCAGCACAGAGCAGGTATCCAAGCTCCTTCTGAGGAGCAGCTCACGTTCATGCCATGTGCTCGCACTTCCTCCAAGAAATCCTTTGCTGATAAAAGACTGACTGCATAAATCCAGCCGAGCTTCCGTTGAGCATTCCTTGTCTGCATCGCCTCCAGTGCCCAAAGCCCAGTGTGTGTTCACAGGACAGGCTGCCAGCGGTTCAGTTTCGTAAGAGAACAAAATGTGGTTGTGCCCAAGGGCACGTCAGTACTTCCCTTTGGTTTTGTACTAATTTCAAAAAGATTTGAAGGTTCTCAAAGTCGATTGAAGTGAGTGGGGGAACGAAAGGTCGCCCTTTCCCCGAGGGCACGTGGAGGTTGCTGCGTGACTTTGGGCAGAAGGACCAAGCCTGGAAGTTGGCTGGCACTGGAGGGGGCAGGCGGTGCCAAAGGTAAATCACTGCCAGTAGAGAGAAGAAGGAAGTCACCTCCTTCAAGTGGTCACCCCATGAAAACCTGAGACAGTTTGCCTGTTGCAGGGGTTTGGGATTTGCCTTTTCCCTTGGCATGGCTTTGGAAGGGCTCTTGCATTTGGTGTCTGTGGGAGTTTAATCCCCAAATTCAGGCAGTGTGCTGGCAGCAGGGCTGTGGGGACAGGAATGCCTTTGGAGTGGTCACTGTGGCCATAATGCCTGGGGAGCTGAGGGGTCCTGTGGTGTGGTGGGACTCCTGCCCTGTGCCAGAGCTCATCTCCCTGGCCCAGCAGAGCATCCCCTAACACAGAGGTCTCCTTTCCTTCCCCCAGCCTCATAGCAGAGATGTTGCTCCATCCCTTCTACCCACTGGATTTGGTGACAAGGATTACCAGAGCCCAGGGATGAAAGCTGAGCTGTTTTTGTGCATATAAAAAGCTTTAGAAGTGGCATGAGGGCTGTAAAAGCTGGGATGCCATTGCTCTGCCAATCTTCCCATCCCACGCCGTGCCCACGCTGGTCCTGCTGCAGCAGCAATGGTATTCCAAGGGAAGAGGAGCCATGGGGAGGAACAGCTCCCAAGCCGTGTGAACTGAGCATGGCAATGTTCTCCTGGAACTTGGGGTTTCTTATTTCTCGACTTCCCTTCTTGCATGTGGTGTTCCAGCCCTGCTGGGACATGTGAGAGGTGTTTGGGGGGATTTAGCACTGGAGGAAAGCTGTGCTGGAAAAACGGCTGGAGGCTCCAGGGGCTGGTGGCCAGGGCAGAGGAGCTCCTGTGAACCTTTGAGCAGAGCTCCGGAGGGGATGGCAGCGGCGGCACATTCCAGCGAGGCCGGGGGTCTCCACACGGTTAATGATTGAGCTGCTCCGGCCCTTTGGCTCCTGCCTTTTGGAAAGGCACCTCGGGAACATGTGAACCTTTCCAGGCTTCGGGGCAGGGCGTGGGGATTTAAAGAGACAGGGTCTGTCCTACATTTCCAGTAAGAGGATACTTTTCTGGTGCTGGGAGGTGATGGCTTCTGGATTTTTGTTACGTGTTTGCTTTCTGATTCATTTGGGTGTGTTACCTGCATGTTCTGCAGGGGGATCGTTGTCAGTGTGGAGCTGTGCTGGCCTCACTCTGCCCCACTCCGTGCTCATCACCCTCTGCCCGATGATGCAGGTGTGACCCTGATCCCACGGGATGTGGTCTCCATGTGTCCCCTGCCTCTGGGTGCTGCGACACCCATGGGTGGCCGCGTCCCCAGCCTGCTGCTGTCCCTTGTGGTTGCTGGGTTAATCATTGCCAGATCCCCGTGCCACGTGGGTGCTGGCCTGGCTGTTTGCAGAGCCCTTATCACCACAGGGCACTTGTCACCCTGTGCCAGTTACAGGCAGAGTAAACGTTAACGGCCCCGGTGCTGGGAACAACCTCAACAGCTCGGGGGACCTTCCCAGGGGCTCAGCCAGTTCTTATCCCATCACACTGGGGGCACAAGGAATCCCAGCAGGGGTGCAGTGTCAAAGCCTGGGGGTCTACAGGGAAGATGAGGCTGGTGGGGTGGTCAGGATAAGCCCTGGGACACCTGGCTTCTGGCGTGGTCCTGGGATGAACATCTGGAATTCCATGGGTGCTGCAGACAGGGCTTGATCCCATTCTTTAAGCGAGAGCAGGAGCTGGTGGCTTCTCCCAGGGCATCCTGGTGTTGAACTTGAGGGGTCCCCTGCACCCCAGCCTGGCTGAGCTGGGGGATTCCCTGTCCTGCAGGTGCAGGTGGAGAGGACAGGAAAGCTGGCATTTGAAGGAAAAAGGAAGAAAAAAGGAAGAGGAATGAAGAGGAGGAGGTTTTGCTGCCAGTGCTGAAGGCTGGGCTGGGGCAGTGGGCCAGGCTGGGGGCAGGGGTGGTTCTGAGTGTTTGCTCTGCAGGGTTTGAGAGTGTTGGCTGGCAGCCTGTTCCCTCCAGCTGGAACTGGAACTGACCCTGGGCAGGGGCAGGCAGAGGTGTCACAAGGCTGCAGGACAGTGCCCACAGCAGTGACGCAGAGTGCACTTGACCTCCTGTCATCAGTGGTATTGGGCAAGAGCAGGATGTCTGGGCAGCAGGGCTGGTGTTCCAGCTCTGTTTTTCCAGGCAGAGGGCTGCCCCACGGCCTCCAGAAACCTTCCTGAGCAAATCCCAGGATAGCTGGTGCACGGCGAGAGCCGCTGGCATGAGCCTCCAGGAGACAGACACATTGGGGGCCACACACGGACTGTGGCTGTGTGATTTCTCCTGGGATGAAATCCTGGGAGCTGTGGTGCTGCTTTTTTGGGAGCAGCAAGGATGTAGGAAGCAGTGGATCTCCCCCAGCTAAAAATAATGGACATACAAAAAAGTGCAAAACCAGGGACAAGACAGAAATGAATTCTCTTCTCCAGGCAGGTATCTCCTGCTGGACCCTGAGCTCTGGCTGCTGCTCTGGACAGACATTTGCTTCCCAGCCAAGTGGCCGCTGACCCCACGCTTCCCTTTCCCACGCCTGGCCTCACACCTCCACTCAGCCCTTCCAGCGCCGCTGCTGCGCCGAGAAATTCCAAACCACAGCAGGCACTGGAGGCGTTCTGCAGCAGCAGCTGAGTTGGATCAAACCACGTAGTGCCTCTGAGGCTGAAAACCCCAAGTGCCTGGCTATTAAGGGGACGTTCAGGGGGGTGCTGGTGACACAGGGAGTGCTTTGGCTGTGCCCTTGGCCTTGCTCCTGCTTCGGTGTCCTCTGCTGTACAGAGAGAATGGGATCCCCCTCTCTGTGGCTGTGACCTGTGAGTGCATGGGAACACTGCCAGATCCTGGCACTGAGCTTATTTATTGTTTTATTTATTGTGCTGTCCCACGGTGGAGGGCCCAGGGAGTGTGAGCTCTCCTCTCCACACGGGGCTCATGGCTTTGCTCTGTCCTTGACTGACTGTTTGAGGCAGCTGCTTCTCCACGTCCTGGATTTCCTCTATTTCTTCTCTTTTTACTTTCTTGTGCCTTGTGTCAGGATGTTGGTGTGAAGGCAGCGTTTGTGCCTCCTAAGCCTCCACGTGTGTCCCTGCTGGGCTGGAGCAGCTGCAGTGTTGGGCTGGCACGGGGCTGGGGGGGCTGCAGGGGGCTGCATCACCAGGGTACCCCATCCCTGCCCTCCACAGGAAGCTGGGGAGCCACATTTCCATCTGCCAGAGATCCCAGCACACCCCCTGAGGGACCCTCGGAGGGGGGGTGACTGACACACCCCACTCAGGACCTGTGTGGAAAGGGTCTGGGTGGGGAGGGGGGCACAGGTGCAGCCCCCTGCCCCCCCTGGCTGCAGTGCAGGGCCTCCAGCAATGCCAACAGCTGTGCAAGTTCCCCTTCTGCCCAATAGCTCTGGGAATGGAGCCAGTGCTTTTGTGAAATCAAGAGTGGGCCCCCAGCTATCAGCCCCTTCCGAGGGTCCCATGCTTTCCTTGCCAGACAGAGGGTTTATGTTTGCATTCTGGATTTTGTGGCATTTTTTCAGGATCTGGCAATGCCACAGTTTGCCTCTTGCCAGAGGCTCTTCTCACATCACCAATCCAGAGTCCAGACACCTTGAGATTCCCCTAAGGAACACAGGGGCTGCATTTGCAGCAGGGACTGAAGGGGTTAAAGCTGCTTTGCAATGTGATTTGAAAAAAAAAAAAAGCCATTTCCTTCATGTCCAGAGACAGTTTATTTTCTGGGCATTCTTCGGGACGCAGGAGGTGCCTTTTCTTTAAGGCATTTCCTGTAAGCAAGTTTATATTTGGCCTGAGGAGGGTGGGGAGAGGAGGTGGGTGCTGGGGAGGGTCCGTGGCCGAGCTGGGTGACCTCAGCTTTTGGCTCCTTGTCCCGAATTGTGGAGGTGGCAGCTGTGGGAGGCACGGGCCAGGCCGGGTGTCACTCACAGCAGGGCGAGGAGCAGGGTCCTGAAGGGTCCCACGTGTGCCCTGGCAGTGCTGCTGCCACTGTGGTGGTGCTGAGCTGGCATCCCTGGGGTTTGGAGGGTGCTTTCAGGCCATCCCTTCCATTATCCTTAAAGTGATGATGATAAGAGCTGCTGAACCCCATATCCTGTGCTTGTTGTGGCTGTCTTCCCTCCCCCAGGATGTCTTTGATTGCCATAGAAAAGTCAAACAAGCACACGTGGTGATGCACCAGATCATCGACATTCACTGTGCCCCCGGTAGTGCAGATTTAACTCTTTCCCCGAGGGTGTTTGATCAGACCTTGATCCTGGGGTGCAGCCAGACCCCGATGGCACAGGCCGGGCTCCCCCAGGCTGTGCTCGAGCTGCTCCCCGACGTTCCCCGTGCCAAATTTCTTGTCCCCCATTTTGTTTTCCTTTTATTACCGTGATTTCCTAACATCGGAAGAGGCGAGTTATGAAACTGGAGTTATCCAAACACGTCTTGTTTGAAGATAGCGTTTCATCCAGCAGATGCAGCTTCCTGCCCTGTAAATGGTTCCCATTGTTTTGCCTTGGCTCCTGGCCCCAGCAGCTCTGGGGTGTCGCTCCACTCCGGCAGCCGGAGGAGCGGTGGTCCCAGCCACGGAATGGCTGCACTGGGAGCACTGGGAGCCTCTGAAAGCACCTGGGGCTGTCTCAGGTTCAAGGCAGCGAGCTGGCAGGGTGCTGGCTTGGTCAGCTGCAGACATCACTGGCAAACTGGGCTGGTTGTGTGCTGGGCCAGGCACGGGCAGCGCTGGTCTGACGGATGGTTTCTCCATGGCAGGAAGCCACGGGGTAAATAAAATGAGATGGTGCTGGTTGGTGTGGTGAGGACAGTTCCCAGCACAAAAGAAGCTGCACACATTTTTAATTTAAATTTGTTTTTTCAGTGTTTAAATGCAAAGGAGGGGTTCAGAGGTGACAGAGCTGCTGAGGCACCGGGAAGAAGTTTTTTCCTGTGAGGGTGGTGAAGTCGTGGCACAGGTTGCCCAGAGAAGCTGTGGCTGCCCCATCCCTGGAAGTGTTCAAGGCCAGGTTGGATGAGGCTTGGAGTAACCTGGTCTGGTGGAAGGCCTCCCTGCCCATGGCAGCGGGAGGAACTGGATGAGCTGAAACGTCCCTTCCAACCTAAACCATCCTGTAGCTCAAAGATTCTATGATTCTGTGATCCCTACGGTGCTGTGGGACGTGGTGGGGGATTGAAGAAGTGGTACCAGTCAGAGTTTGTTGGTGAGCTGCAGTTCTGTGCCTCACATTCCCCCTTGGGTGAGTGTCCGGCAGCTGCGGCTCCAGCCAGCTCTGGGTAGCTGCAGGATCCTGGGCATGGGGACCTGCAGCAGGAGCAGGCTGGGACCTGGTGAGTTTTGGGTGGGTCGTCCTTCCCCACCGGCAGAGCCTGCTTTGAGGAGCTGGGTGTGCCCAAATCTCTTCCTCTGACTGAGGAAGCTGTGGTGGGGATCACGCTGTCCCTGGAGCTCAGGCCACCGTGCTGCAGCCACACTGTGAGGGTGCCTCTCTCCTGCTCTCCACGGCCTTCCCACCTGCTTGAGCAGCAGGGATTGTTTTTTAATTAATTTTTTGTTTCTGTGAACACTGTTGCAGGCTGGGGAGCTGCAGCTGTTGGCTCATTAATGAAGTTCTGCAGAACCATGGCAGGAAGCAGTGCTGGACTCTTGGCTGAGCTCGTGCTTTGACGCTTTTCCTTCCTGCCCTTCTCAGCAAAGCAAACTCACTTTGCTGTGCTATGGCCGCCTCCACCTCAGCCCCTGCTCCCTCCCTGCTTTGGGTGTCAATTTTTGCTTTGAGGGTTGGGCTGTGGTCCCCCAGGCAGGGTCCTGGGGAAGGACCCTGAGTCTTGTGTCTCCCTTTCTCTGGCCACAGCGCTTGGAGAAGGCAGAGATAGCAAGGTCAGGAGTCTCAGTGATTGGCGTTTGATAAGGCTCACTGATATTTTATCAGTGGTCTCTGAGGACACAAGGAAACTTTGTGAATTAAGAACATCTGTCTTGGCAGAGCCACATCCCCCCTGTGTGCTCAGTTTTGGCTCAGGCTGGAACTCAAATCCTCAGAGATCCCAGTATGTCCTTACTGCCAGCGCCCACAGAGATCTTGGCTGTTCTTGGGCTGTGCTGGCAGAGCCAGTCACCTGCCCAACTGCTTCACCTGGGATTTACCTGCTCTCAGGTGGTTTGTGCTGCTCCTTGAGCAGGGACTGAGCCGTGAAGGGCTCCTGGCAGCATGGAGAATATTGTGTAAGACTGGGTTCCATGGATTATTGAGATTTGTGTTTCTTGGCCTGGCTCCTCAGCCCATCGTGGCAGGGAGTGATGCACTGGTGACTTTGTCAGTGCTTTCCCAGTTTTTCCAGCACTGCTCCCCTTCAGCTCATCTCCAGCTCTGCCAAGGTCATGGGTGGGGATGGGCACAGGGGTCTTTTGCAGTGGAAGGAGGAGAAGGTGCCAAATCCCCCCCCTCTCTCTGGGAATGCTCTGGAGACCAGGCAGAACAAAGATCAGCCCCTGCAGCCCTGCTTGGTGCTCTCAGCCTGCAGGGACCTTGTGACACTCCACAGTTCTGTGGGCAGGTGGGAATGAAACACTCGGTGAGCAGCCGGCGGGAAGAGCAGTGAGTCCTTGTGTGTGGCAGTCACGGGTCAGTGTCCCCTGTCACCTGCCAGGCAGGGCAGTGGAGCGTGGCTGGCTGTGTGCACACGGCTGTGGCTCGGTGAGGTGGTGTTGGGTGAGCAGCCACGTGTCCAGGCACTGGGACTGGGATTTTGGGCAAATCAAGGCATGAGCTGTCTTGGATGGGGCTCAGGGCAGGTGCTGCTCATCCCTGAAGTTGCTGAGGTTGCTGAAGTGTGCTGGGGCTTTGGGTCCCTTCTGAAAACTCAGATGTGAGTCAAAATTTAGTCATAAAATTAGATGGACAAAGTTCTAGAAGGGTGGGAGCTGATTGATTGACCACAAACGTCAGCCAGCAGCACTGGGGAGAGCTTGGCTGAGTCAAAGGCTTCCTCAGAAACACCAGTGGGGCAACTGCTGCACACTTCTGGGAACTGGAAAGGAACGTTTGCTTGGGGAAAGATGAGAATTTTAGAGTTGTTCTGAAGGACACAGCCCTGACTGCTGGGGATGGCTCCCCCTTTGTGCACAGCTACTGTGGTGAGGACTTGGCTGGGGAGGTTCCTCCCTGTGTGATTGCAGTGGCTATTCCAGAATGACTGTCTTGAGGGCAAAGTGTTCTTAGCATCACCCCTGGGAAGCTCTGAACACAGGCTGGAGCTTTTGCCAGCCCTGCCACCAGCCCTCCATCAGGAGGGGATCTGTCACTCAGGAGCAGCCCCATGCTCACCATGTCTGGCTGGGAGCACCAGTGAGGCCGTTGTGCAGTCGAGAAAACCCCAAATGGGTCTTGCTGTGACAAATCCTTTCCTTACAGAGGGGCTTTCACATGGAAGGGAAACTGGAACAAACATGCCCGTTCCTGCCAAGGGTGCTGCTCTGCCAGTAATTGGCCTCTGCTTCCTACAGCAAGTGGCTGATGTGTGGAATTGGGGCTTCCTGCTGCCTGCTGACCCTTGGGCTTCTCCTTGGCCTGACCCCGGGAGCTGTTCCTCTGCTCCTGACCCTGCTGTCGGCAGCCACCACTCTGGCCCCGGTGTGTTCGGCGTCATAACTTCCCATGAGCTGCAATAGCTGTGCCAGGAACATGAGCTCCTGTGCCTGTAAATCCCTCAGAAGGCCGGGAAGCGCTTGGTTAATTAACCACACTGAAGAAGAATTGTTTGAACCATCTCTGGGAAGCTTTCCACCTGACTTACAGCAAAGGTCTTGGATCTGGGACTGTTGTTTCAGCCATGGAGCAGCCCAGATCCCTTCGTGCATCCTTGGGTCCTTCCCAGTCCATGGCTCTCCTCTGTGTCCTGTGAGGCTTTGCTTGCCTGGGCTCCTCAGAAATGCTGTTTTTTACATAAAGGGCCCCATTTTGGTCTATGCAGGGGCGCAGGGTGGGCTTGGCTGTGGGAAGGGGCACAGGCAGACCTGGCTGTGCTGGATTCTCTGGTGGGAAGCAGATGGATGGGACCATGTAAGCTGACTCTGCCATTCCCATGATTGGTCTTCCTGGGATGCAACATCTTGACTGTCAGACCAGCACAAGTTTCTAATATTGCTTGAGGCCAGCTTCTGCATCCTGTTTTATAATATTCCCTGACATTCCCCACATTCCTGGCAAGGAGGCTTCTGTATTTCTCTTTGGAAAACTGTGCCCTCCTTTAAGACTTCTTCAAAATGCTGTTGTCCTGCTGTCCTGGCATCTCCTGTTAGCTCCATAGGGAATGGGGAACCTTGAGTTTCAACTCTAGTCTCAACAACATCTCCTTCCAGCTGGGAGGAACAAAGAAAGAGGTAGACCATGTGCTCCTGTTTGGCTCAGTGACCTCCCTAAACCTGATGTCCCTGCTGTGTTTCCACCCCTGCCTGCAGGTTTCACTGCCCCTCATGTTTTTGGGGTGATATTGGGCCTTGTTACCTGAGCTTCCATCCTTGTCACAGCCAGTCAGGACAGCAAGGTCTGGCGGGCTGGGGTCCCCCCCGGGTCCCTGGGGCCTGGGTCTGCAGGGTCTGACCTGCCAGGTGTGATGTTTTCCAGTGCTGTATCCCTGGATGGGGATGAGAGACCTGTGGTGTTTCTCACAGGGAATCAGAAGCAAGGTGAGATGATGCTCAGCTGTGGGGATCTCACAGCTCATTCTGGGAATGATTTGTGCCAAAGCACCAATTTGGGAAGCACAGGCACAGGGAATGTGGATTTCATTGTGGAGACTAATCCTGTCTCAGCCATGGCTTCTTGCTGCATGAGGGAAGAAGCATTCCCAGGGCAGGTGGAGAACACTGGGCTCAGCAGGAACCGGAAATTTGTAGGGAATTTAGTCTGGATATCTCAGATTGCGGTTCTTGTCCCTGAACCATCTTTTTGAGCTTTTAGTCCTCTTTGGTATCTTGAGGGACTGGGAAATGTATGACAGCCCAGCCTTGGCTGTCGGTTTTCCAAACCCCTGCACACAGAACAGCCGGCCGAGAGGAGCCACGTCCAATGGTTTGAGTAGCTGATGTCTGATGATGAGAGGGGATTTTGGGGTGTCCATCCCTCTCCTCCATCCCAGACAGTGTCATCCTCCCCACGGCCCCGCTCCCAGCGCCCAGAGCCGGCCCGATGCCGCCCTGCGGGTCGCTTTGCTCTCAGCCTTTCATTTCTCCGGTCGGAACGGAAAGCTGCGGCTCACCTGGGGTGCCGTGCTGGGCAGGGCAGCCGGGCTGTGGCGGGGCCGGCTCCCGGATGGAGCCCTGCCCGCCGCTCCCACCCCCGCCGCGGCGCTCAGCCCCGCGGGGCCGGGATGTCCTGTGCGCCGGGGCGGCGGGGACACGTCGGCTCGGCTCGGCGAAAAACTGCAGCTCTGCCGCGGACCGAGTGCCTGTGGGAAGGTTTCTTGCCGCCGCTGGACTGTGCTGGGTGGCCGAGGAGGGCGTGAAGGAGGCTTGGGGGTCATGCTGATACTTTTTTCTGCGTTTAATCCACGGGTTCAAATGAACAAAGCCGGGATTAACAGCTCCTGCCATGGTGAGTCTGCTCGTGTCCCAGCTCCGTGTTTGGATTGGGAGGCTTCAGCCAGCGATCGCTCTCGGGGGAGGTGGGAAAGGCTGTAAAATGACCTTTTTTCTTGTTAGAGATTTCTTAGAAGCAGCGTTTCCTGTGCAGCAGGGCGGTTTGCTCTGGCTTTTACACTGCGGGGCGAGGGCAGGGTTCAGAGCTGTCGCTCGTGTTGTTGTTAAATTGTTGAGATTTTTTTTTTTTTAATCTTTTCGCGAAAACCAGGATTTCCTTCACCTTGTTTCCCGTGAAGTGCTCTGTGCCCGGAGCGGGTGTGCGGGATCCCTTTGCCCTGCGCTGGCACCAGGGATGCGGCTGAGAGGAGCAGGGATGAGAGGGGCGGTGGCAGTGACAGCACCGGGTGGCCTCAGTCACGCCGCGAGGGGCTTTTCCTTCCCCTCTCTGCTCGCCACTGAAGGGGCAGCAGGCACAAGAGACCTGCAGCCCCGGCAATATTCCCGTTTATTTCTGCCAGAGCCACCCAAGCGGGTGGGAGCGCGGGGAGCGCCGCCTCCTCCCGATCTCCGATTGTTTCTTGAGCCAAAATCCTTTTGTGTCATCCCGACCCCCCTGGCCCTGCCAGGCGGTGAGGGAGGCAGCCGGCATGGCCAGGGTACGATGGTGGCAGCCGTGCTCCGGGATGTGGCATCACCTGCTGACACCAATTCACGATTTAAAGGCAGTTTTCAGAAGGAGGAGAGGAGGAATGAGAAAAGAGCGGGGTTTGGAGCTGTGGGGTGGGGGTGGAAATGCCCCTGGAGCTGTGGTGAGCTCCCAGTGGGTGTGGGGTGCAGCAGAAGGGGGTCCTGATGGGAGAGACCTGTGGGCTGGTGACAGTCCTTGTGCACACACACCTGTGTCCCCCTGACAAATGTCCCTTGGCTGCATTTTGAAACTCAGAGTTTGGGTTATGCCTCGATCTGTGGCTGTGCCTGGAGGGGTCCCTGCACCAGCGGGGTTCTGAGCCTGCACCCCCATGGGCTGAGGGGGGGCCTTGTGCTCGGCTGCACACCCAGGACTCCTTGGGGTTAAACTCCTGAATTTTGCAGATCTTTCTGATGTGGGATGGGGTTCCAGGAGTTTAGCAAGGAACATGTGCTGGCACCTGTATTTCCAGGGATGTGTTTACAAACCAAAGCTGAGTCTGGTGGGGAAGGAGGCAGGATCTTGTGCAGAGCCGGGAAATACTTGATTTTGGGGTTATTTTTGTATTGCAGCCTTTAAGAAGGGAAGAAGAGAGACCTAAAGTAACCATTCATGCCTCTGCTGGGAATTCAGTGCCTGTTCCCTCCTGTGAGGGCTTGTGCCCATGCCAGGGCTGTGGCAGTGGCCACTGGCTGTGTGTGACAGCCGTGATTTGGGCTCTCAGTCCCTGGGGGAGTGTAGGGCTCCCACCAAAGCCACTGGAGCCTGAGCACTCTTCAGCCAGGAACGAGGTGGATTTGTGATTCTGTGCAACATGGAAAAAGCTGCAGCAAGATCACCAGGGAATTGTGCTCCATGGGTTCCTCTGGTAACACATGTGTTTATGCTAAATAAAAGCATAAAAGTAGGAGGGAATTCCCTCGTGTATTAAGGAAGTAACTGTTCTTTATTGCCAGGATTTAGCAGGAGGAGCTGGGGGTCGTTCCTCGGCGTGGGAAGCAGGAGAGCAGCTGCAGCAGGTCACATCCATGGGAGATACAAATGCTCCAAAGGGTGATTGGAGCTGAGAGCTCCCTGCAGAGCCAGGGCTGCTGCTGCTGTTTTTTTTTTAGCAGAACTGTTGGTGTTTTCTTTTGACTTGGCCCTCCTTGGCCTTTGGTGGTGGCTGGTGTTGGGACTCATGCAGTACTCTGGACACTGACCTCAGTCCGTGCTGGGTTAACGCTCTTCCAAGTGGTGAAAACTGGACTTCTGCTGCTGTCTGTGTAAAGAAACATGAGATGTGATGGCTCCTCATCGGGAGGTGCAGCCTGGCTGGTACCTGTGGTGGCTGATGGGTGCTGTGCCCGGCGCTGCAGAAGCTCTGGCACCTCTGGCTGCCCTGGGAGCGACGGCGCCCGCTTGTCCAAACAAAATGCGTGTGAGATCCATGGGATGGTCAACAGGAAAGCAGTGCAGTTTTAGAAAGGGTGGACCACAGGATGAGCAAGATGGATTCATTTTCTTCAGCATCCGAGTAGCTGTTTTCATCTTGCTCCTTGTGGATGCCTCATGCCTCGAAGTGTTCTAGGCTGGGCTGGGTGGGGCTTGGAGCAGCCTGGGGTAGTAGAAGATGTCCCTGCCCATGACAGAGGGCAGGATGAGATGATCTCTAAGGTCCCTTCCAACCCAAAATATTCTGGAATTCTTTTCTGGATTTTCTTTCTAGCTTCACCAAAGAGAAAGAAGAAACTTCACCCCAAGCCTAGATCCAGCAGAGGTGGCTGGTGGCTGTGCTGGCACTGATCGACCTTTTTGGGGTGGTGCACAGAGTGGGCTGGAGCCAGACTCTCTGCTCTGAGCTCGCTTTGCCATTGCCTTTTCAGAGATGGAACCCCAGGTTCCCTCCATGCTGGGCTTCCCCTCAGCCATGGGGGGCTGCTGCTGTGTGCTCCTGGCACTGTGGGGCAGTCCTGGCCTCTGTGTTGTTCCTCTGGGGTCAGAGCAGCTGCAGAAATGCAGGTGGTGGAGACAAGGACAGATCAGGGTCCTCACCTTCCTGGCCCTTTGTTTCTGTTCCTCTCTTTTTCCATCCCTCATTCCCCCTAGACATCTGCTCTGCAGCTGCAGCCGAGCAGTGGGATGTGTAACCCCTGAGCTGCTGCAGAGCTGCTGCTGCTGCTCTGGAGCTGCTGGGAGGAGGTGTCCTGCAGGCCAAAGGGGCTGCAGGGCTCTGAGGAGCTGCTTGGGACAGCAGGAGTCTGTAATATGCTGCAGGACACTCCCACAGCCCTCACAGCAGTGCCGGGAGACACTGACTTGGTCTCTGCCATCCCACCATGTCCTGCTGCCAATGTCCATCTGGGCATGTCCCAGAGCCCTCCTGGTGCATCCCATGCCCCTGAGGGTGGCTGTCCCCTGTTCAGCCCTGCCCTGTGGGGTCTGTGAAGATGTTTAGGTGTGAAGAAGGGACTTAGGTTAGTAGTGGCCTTGACAGTGCAAGACTTGATGATCTGAGAGAGCTTTCCCAGCTTAAACCATCCCATGGTTCCATAATCCTATGCATCACTTTTTGTGGCTCATGTGTCTGCTTCAGTGCTTCCTTCTCATCTTTATTGAAGACAGCACTGGCTGCAAACCCAAATTTAGGTTGTTCTGAGTGATGTTTGGGGAAGCAGAGGTGTTCTCTGTGCAGGTTGGGCTCAGCTCCTGTCCCAGGTGCCAGCCTGTGAGGGCAGGAGCTGCTTTTGGGTGGACGGATGCTGCAGCATCCCCTCGGTTTCTTGGCGGCCGCGTTCCTGCCTTGTGCAGCACAAATCTCTGCACACAGCGGATGCAAAGGGCTGCTGGAGCTTTTAGAACAGAATAAACCTGACCTGAGGCTGCTGCTGGGCTCGTTTGAGGGGAGGAAATGAGCTACCACATTGAGCTGATAAGGGTGGTCACACACAGCCCTGCAGCCCAGCCCAGGGGTGAGGCAGGGCAGTGCCCTGGGGGGCTCTGATGGTGCTGCCAGGGGGTCTCTGTGCCCAGCCTGCATGGATTATGATCCAGATCTGATCCAGACACTCAGTAGCTACAGTCCCCATTCCCCTTGGTGGCCAGAGGGGTTCCTGTATCTGGGTTGTACCAGCTGGTGCTCACAGACACCATCCAGCAATTCCCATGCCACCTGTAGGATCATTTTTACCCCTGGATGTCCCTCATGTTCGTGTTCCCAGCAGCTGTCTGGGACAGGAGTGGGGTGGCAGAGGGCTCTGCTGCCATCCCCCCTGCCAGGTGCCCTTGGAGCAGACATTTCAGGGCTGGAGGTGAAGGAGGCATTTGAGCAATTCCTGGTTGGTGACATAGCAAAGAGCAGTTCCCAAAGCTTAGGAGACCTATTTACTGTGTGAAGGTTAATTATGGAAACGCGCCGTGTCTGGGAGAACATCCAAGAGCATTCCTCATTCCTGTCCATGTGCCCTGTCCACATCTGTGCTAGCAGCTCCAACATCTCTGCACTTTGCTGAGTGGAGCTGGGAGCAGGAGGTGCCCGTGGCTGTGTGGAGCTCCGTGTGCCTCCTGCCCCAAGAGCCCAGCTGGGTGGGCAGTGAGTCCCAGCTGTGCCCAGTGCCAGGAGGGCACTGTGGGAGCTTCCTCCAAAGCCCACTGGGACGGTCTGGGATTGCCCTTGGCTGCTGTGGGAGTCATGCCCTGTTCAGGAAGGCAGCTCTGATTTCTCCAGGCAGAGCCAGTCCCTCTGTCCCTGGTACTTTAGGTGTGAGTAGGATACACCATTCCCATGGGACACTTCCTTTAGCTCCTCATGTTCTCAAGCAGTGGAAGCACATCCCCCTGGTTCAGGAGAGGTGTTGTGACTTTCTGTCATTCCTGTAAAAAGCAGGCAAGAAACTTCTGCTTATAGCCAGGAAGGAAAGTCCCTGTTGTAGGCAGTTTTACTTTCAGGCAGGATGGAAAGAAATCACACCAAAAAGAAAGAAAGGAGAGCGATTTTCTCTGCTTGGTGCTGGGGTTGAAGCTTCCCCCGCAGTGCCAGGCAGCTGCTTCCAGCTTTCCATGAGGTAACGTGCGAGCGATTTTGTGGCGGGGTTTTCTCCTCACGCACTAATTGGCTGTGTGGGATGTTTTATGGGGATTTGGAACCTTGCGTGGGAAGCAGAGAGCCTGGCCTGGCACTTCTTGTCCGTTTTGATTGTTAAAGTGAAAGTGCAGAGCTGGGGTTCTGAGAAGTGGCTTTCCTGCCTGTAATTCCGCTGGCCTCCAGTGTTCCAGGTTGCTCATTTTAGAGCTTTTATGGAATGTCCTGGGCTTTTTCCTGTTCCAGGCCAGAGTGGGGTGGATGGAGCTCCAAAAGCACTTGAGAGAGAGCTGTCAGGCTCCAGACACCCCACAGCCAGGAGCCATTCCTGCTGGAGCCACCAAGGAAATGCCACAGTGCAGTGACTGCAAGAGGGGGATTGGGGAATTTTGTCCTTTTTTTCCAATCCAGTGTTGGCTTTCATCCTTTTCTTCTGGAACAACGAGAGCCTATTCTCTTCCTTCATTTTTGATTTCTACCCAGTCCTGGGGGTCTTAGTGGTCAGAATTCCCTGGCTGGGGGGGACCAGGCTGGGGGTCTGGACCCACTCGGGGTGTTTCTGGTGGAACATGGTGGCACTTGGGTGACAGTCTCTGTCCCTTGCTGGGTGCAGGGGATGGGAAGGCTGCTGTGGATGCCTTTGCCTTGGGAAGCACCATCCAGCCCCAGCAGCTGCTGCACGAGGGCAGAGGCTTTGCTGGGGGAGGATTCTCTGGTGGCTCAGAGGCTTGTGCACCACTGGGAGCTTTTTCCACTGAAGATACTGGTGCTGGTTTCCCCTGTGGAGTTGTCCAGGTATTTCCTGAGGGATTGTCTCCCATGGAGAGCTTCCTCTGGAGCATGAAACATAATGGGGCTGCTGGTTTACCTTCCCTGCCTGCAGTCAGGAATCTGGTGGGATTTATCCCTTTGTTTCTCAGGGATGCTTGGACTCTGCTGGTGCTCTGTGCCTGCTCCTCCTGCTGTGCAGCTGTGGGGTGATTTCTGCACCATTTAAACCACAGATCTCAAAGATATTGAGCTGCTGTAAGCTCCTGGAAATTATTTTCTGACCAGTGGAGGCAAGGAGAGCCTCTTTGTGCCCTGCTGAGGGTGGGTGTAGTGTTTGATGAGCCTACATTAGACATCAGAGAATCCTGGCATCTGGAGATTTTGGGAAGCATCTCTGTCACTGCTGGTGGGGCTCAGGCTGAGCTGGATGGAGGGTGGAGGGTCCTGGGGCAACAATCCCTGAGCTCAGTCTGGATTCCCAGCAGAGGCTGCAGCCAGGGGTGTGTGCTGGGCTCAGGTCCCATCACCCTGCCCGACACTGAGGCTCCTGAGAGGTGACAGGGAGGGCTGGGAACATGGCTGGAGTGGGTGACCCTGTGCCCAGTGTCCGGCCATGCCCCTCTGCAGGAGTGTTTGCCTGCCCGGCCTTTCCTGCACTTCCCTGGGAAAGCACGTCCATGGGAAGGGCGGGAAGAGGAGGAAGCTGGCTGCTGGCTCCCTCTGGGACAGGACACTTGGAAACCTTCTCTGTGATAGCACTTCTACATGAAGAGGGCTCAGCTTGGGCTGGTCAAAGCCTCCCTGTTGGGGGGCTTCTCCCTGTTTGAAGGGGTCTGGGGGGATGGAGGACTTGCCACAGCTGGCAGTGCCTGGGACCTGGCTCCAGGAGAGGAGAGGAGAGGTGGAGGTTTGGAGCCCTGGCCCCCTGCCAGCCACGGGGCGGAGGGGGAGGCAGCAGGAGGAAGGAAATGTCGTGCTCTGACTCCGCATTTCCACCACGGTGATGAGTGACCGAGCCCAGCACTGCACAGAGCATCCTGCTGCAGCCCTGGGCCCTGGCTGCTCCCAGCCTGGGGGGTGGCCGTGGTCACGCTGGGTGTCACCAGGCTCCAGCGTGGCCCCAGTCAGTGCCCGGCCATGCTCTGGTACCAGCTGAGCCCTGCTGCAGGCAGGGGTAAGCTCAGTCACAGCCCTGCTCCTGCTGCCTTCTGCCAGACCCATCCCTGGGGCAGGATCCATGGCACAGGTGGGAGATCAGTGTTTTATTCATGGCTGGGGGCACACAGAGCTGCAGTCGCTGGCTGGGATTGGCCCCATGGGATTTCCATTGGGAGCAAAGGGGCTGGAGTGGGAACTGGCAGGGGCTGTGGGAAATGGGAAATGCCTGTTTCTGGGTCCTGCCCACCCCAGGAGTGTGGGAGGGATCTGCTTCCAGAGCTGGCATGGCCAGAGAGCATTCCCAGGGACCACCAGTCTTGGTGCTCTCCTGCTGGACAGATGCAGCCATGGGGTGCCCTCCCCACGGGATATTGGGTTCTTTGGGAGGGATGTGGTGCTCCACAGGGACCAGCTGACCCGGGATAGCTCCAGGGTTGGGTGTTCCCCACTGGAATTGCTGGGTCTGAGCCCTGTTGGGGGCAGGAGGGTCAGCCCTGGGTTTTGGCAGGACTCATGGCACGGTTAATGACAGCTGTGCGGTTTGGACCCGGATCCAGATGCTCATTCCAAAACTTGTTCCCAAGACTTGCCAAGTATTTGGGTCCAGGGCTTTGGCTTAGTCCTGTCCTGAATTGAGCTGCTTATTTGGAGCTTTTTTTTTTTTTTTTTTTTTTTTTTTTTTTTTTTTGCTTCTGTAAGTTTGGAATTGGGAATGCAAACTGTAGCCAGAGCTCAGGGCTGGGGCAGTGGGCGGATGGGGATGGAATCAGGGTATTCCAGTGCTGGGCGGGTCTGGCCTCAGCCCATTCTGTGCCGGGTGGTGCCTCCGGGAGGGACAGACCAGATCCTGAAGCTGCCAAGGCATTTTCTACCCTTGAGGTCAGATGTTGTCACCCTCAGCAGCAGAAATGTCATCGGGCCGATGGGTGCTGACACTTGGCAATGACTTGCTGTGGCTGTGGGAGCTCTGGGCTGTTTTTCCTCAAGTTCTCTAAACCGGAGGGATTTCCCAGGAAATACTGCTGGCTGCTGAATGGGCTCATCTGGTGATGACTGATCCCTGTGTGAGGGGAGGGAACCAGCTGGGTGACGAGTGAAGAACCCCACCAGGGATTTGGTGCCCATTGGGATGAACACCAGCTTGAAAGAAGAGGTGGGGAGGGTTGGGTAGTGGGAAGGAGGTGGGGAGGAAGGGCTCCTTGGCAGCCTTTGCTCAGGGATGTTTGCAGAAGTGATCAGCACTGAGCTTTGACAAATTCTGAACTCACAATTACAAAGGAAGATCTTCCTCTCCTGCCTGGACAAGAACTGTGTTTGGTTTGATGAGTTCAGAAACAAAACGTTTCATCAGAAGGTTAAAACTGTGTCTTGTGGCCCTGTCATTCAGGTGGCATCACTGTCACCTCCTGCTCTTTGCCTGGTAGTGGCAGAGAGCTGCAGCTGAGCTTTGTCTGCCCAGGACCCTGCTGCTGACAGGACCCCTGGCTCTGCAGCCGTGCACCTCCTCTGCTCTGTACACATGGAACAGGGGCTTGGTGTCAGGGCTCTGAGGGCAGTGGGCTGCGTTCTTGGGGTGTTGCTGCTGCTGGTGGGATGCTCAGGCTGGTTCTTTGCTTTCTTACAGAAATCGAAGCCAAGAAAGCGTGTGACTGGCTCCGGGCAGCGGGATTCCCCCAGTATGCCCAGCTGTACGAAGGTGAGAGCTGCCTCCTGCCACTGACCCTGCTCTGTACCTGCTCCCAGCCCCTGTCTCATCCAGATTGCAAGGGGGGCTACAGGGACAGCGCCCACAGCTCCAGGGAGAGGAGGGGACAGAGAGGATTGTTCACTGATTTTATGATTGTTTGTTACACTTTGAGCCCTTGGCCACAGCCTGGAGAACCTGCCCGTTAACTTCCCTGCATTCCTGAACTTTTCCCCTTCAGGCAGGGCTCTGAGGAATCCTGGGGCAGCTGCTTTGGCCAAGGGCAGCCAGGCTTTGGAGGGCCATCAGCTCTGAAGAGGTTCGGAGAGTGTTTGCTGTGGGTGGGAGCATAGGGGCAGCCAGTGTGGGTAACATGCAGAGCGAGCATGTTCTCCTTCCTTCCGTCCCTCCTCACTCCCACAACTCCTGCCCTGCTCCAGCCCATCTTTCCTGAGCACTCAGTGAGCCCTGCCTGGAGCAGACCATGTCCCTGTGCCTCCCTGGGCACAGGGCATGGGCATTTCCCGGCTGGAATTCCTCCTCCCAGCTGCTGTGCTGCGCGCCCAGGGCAGTGGCAGGGTGGCTGCGGTGGTGGCTCTTGCCTCAGGCTGTGTTTGCTTGGAAGCCATGGTGGGATCCTGTCCTGGCTGGTGCGAGGAGCTGCAGCCGGCCCCGTCTGGCTGGACAATAGCGGGAAGCCAGACTCCGGTGGCCACAGCCATGGCCATTGTTTGGCCGGGCACTTCCCCCGCCCCCCGCAGCACCAGCTCCTTACTGATGGCTCTATGAGCAGCCTGTTTGCTGCCAGTGCCTATTTTGGGGGGCAGGCCCCACGTGCAAGGACAGGCCGGGTTCCTGCTGGGACACAGGTGCTGGCCCCAGGCAGGGCTCACAGCTGGGCAGCGAGGAGCAGTGCTGGTGCTGGAGTCTGTGAATGAACCAACCCTTCTCCAGCCTCTGTCCACAGAACTTCCCACATCCTCCAAGTGTTTCCCTCTGCTTCCCTTCCCGTGGTGCTCACACTCCATGGCTTCATGAACAGATGGATTGAGATCCTTGTGTGTTCAGGTCTCCCATGCACAATCCCAGCAGAGCTGTCCCTGAATGCACAAGGGATGAGCAGGGAACTGAATGGAGGCCCTTGGACACCTTATCACCCTCACCTAATATACCTGGGAAAAGCCGTGCCCAGGGACCCTGGGCATGCACCACCTCCAGGTTGTCTCAGCCATTTGGGTTTCTCCTCCTCTTCCCATGCCCACTGCTGCCCTTTGTCCCTGCTGGAGTAGCTGGCTCGGGATCTGCCACTGATGTCATTTCCCTCCCCAGAGTCATCATTCCCTCTTGACATCAGTGCTGTGAAGAGGGACCACAGCTTCCTGGACCAGGATTCCCTCAAATCCCTCTGCAGGTAATGCTCCCTTGCCCCCCTGCACATGGAATCAGCAGGGGGATGTGCCACAGGCAAGGGCAGCAGCCCAGGCTGCTGGGGTGGTGGGCTCAGGGGGTACCTGATGGGGTGGTGAGCTTAGTAGGGTGCCTGCCTTGCACCTTGGCTAGGCTCAGAGCCCACTCTACCACTGTCACTCCCTGTGCAGTGAGAACCCAGTTGTTCAGATCAGGGAACATTGCTGGAGTTGGCTGGTTCCAGGGAAACAACAGGTTTTTATGCTCCATGTGATGCTGGCTGTCCCAGTACCAGGCAGCACATCTCAGCTGTGCATTTCCACCCGGGCACGGTGCTGCTGCTGCTGCAGGTTTGGGAGCGCACCAGGAGTGCTGAGCAGGGAGCAGCGTGTGGGGGACTGGGGCAGAGCAAGCCAGAGCTGGCACCAGAGCTGGGCTCTGGCCGGATGGTCAGTCTGGATGGGCCATGTGTCACTCGGTGCTGCTGGTGACTCAGCCCTGCCTTGGCTCTCAGGACACGTCATCACACCCGTGTCCCTGCACTGGCTTTAAGCTGTCCCTGCCACCCAGAGCAGAGAAGAGGAGGGAACAGGGTCTATTTCCTTTATGTTTCCCAGCAGAGGCTGCTGTGCTGGGCAGAAGGGGATCCCCGTGCTGATTTCTGGGCACAGTGAGGCAGGAGGTGATGGGAGGTCTCTGCCATCTCTCTGAGCTTTCAGGTCCTTTAGTCATTTCCTGTCTGTGGCACAGGAGCTTCTGAGGTAATTTTGTTTTAATAGCCTGGAGCAGACCACCCCTGCCCACTTGCAGAACTGGTGGCCCCAGCAGCTGGCATGGGCATGGCGTGGCCTGGGCTACTATCTGCTGGCATTGTCCCCTTGTTATCCGGGTGTCCCTCTGCCCATGGAGCCACAGCAGCAGGTGACAGGCATAGCCAAGTCTCTAAGGAAGGAAAACCAAAAGAAGCCAAAGCCATCCCTGTGAGCATAGCAGGATTGGGACCAGGGTAAAGCCATTCTGTTTCTTGCAGGAGGCTGATGACCCTGAACACTTGTGCCTCCATGAAGCTGGATGTTCACTTTCAGCGTAAACAGGTAAGTCTTGGATGCTTGAGGCAGGGGAAGGGCAGAGCAGTGCAGGGGATCATGTACTTGATGGTGGGGCAGTGTCCTGGTGAGCTCTGGGACTGCCCTGGGCACAGAGTGGCTCCTGGAGGCCTCCACTGCCAAAGGGGCCACGAGCTGGTTTAAGGGGATGAACATGCTGCTCTCCTCCCCACCTGGGGCCGTGCTGTGCCCCTCGGAGGTGGGGGGGTGTGCTGATCCCCCAACCGACTGATCATCTCCTGTTCTCAACCACCCACAGAATGAAGACTCTGAGGAGGAAGGCGAGTGTGCCATCAGCACCCGGTGGGCCTTCCAGAGGGACAGCAAAAGGTGGTCACGGGTGGGGTCCGCCGATGTCCTGTCCCAGGGCTCGGAGGCCCTGAGCTGCACCATGCACCCGGTGTCCAGCCGCGAGAGCGTCCTCACGGACCTCAGCACCAACCCCGAGGCCACGTCCCTGCACAGCACGGGCAGCGTGGGCAGCGTGGGTGGCACGGGCGGCACGCTGGGCACTGCAGCTGTGCCATCCGAGCCCCCGTCCCCCCTCCGTACCCCTGCTAACGCCGCCAGCTGCAGCCAGAGCGAGGGCTCTGCGCCGGAGCAGCCCTCGGGGCAGGGAGAGGGCTCCAAGGAGAAGCTGAAGAAGCGCCGGTCTCGCAGCTTCCTGAAGCGGATCGAGTCCCTGCGGAGGAAGGACAAGGAGAAACCCAGCCCAGACAGGGCGGTGTCTCCACACAGCAGCGCCACTCTCCCACCCGGTTGGGGCTCTCTGAAGAGTAATGGGGACCTTGCAGCCACCAGGACCAACTCCTCTAAAAGAGGGATGCCTGCCTCTTTCCACAGCAAAAAACACTTCTTCTCGGTATCATACAGGACTAACCGCCTGCTCGGCCCCGGGGGCACCAAGGGGAGCTCTGACCCCAAACGCGGTGGAGTCTACCTGGGGAATTACGACACAGCCACTGCCGAGTGCCAGCGCCGGGCTCGCCATGGCGATTGCCTGGTCTACATCCCCTGTGACCACAAGCCCGGCACCTTCCCCAGGTCCCTGTCCATCGAGAGCTTGTGTCCCGTGGCCGGCAGCTCCCTGAGCCACTGGAAGGCAGGGAGCACTGCCGTGGGGCTGGGCGGGGGCAGCAGCAGCAGCAGCAGCGTGGAGGGCTCGTCCTCCCCGCGGGGCTTTGCCCGCCGGCGCCGCGGCTCCTGCAGCTCCCTGGGCAGCCGAATCAGCGTCTACGACAACATGCCGGACTTGGGCAGCAGCGAGGATTTCTGCAAGGACGGGGAGGTCACCTACAAGAACCTCGACGACATCTTGCAGCAGGTGTGGGTGCTGCAGCAGAAGGTGGAGCTCTGGTGTAAAGCCATCTCTCCTGGCCTGGATGGGGAGGAAGGGGGCGAGGAAGAGGAGGATGAAGAGGAGTCGGACTCGGGAGGGGAACCCTCCAACCTGCACTTCGAAGAGCAGTCCATGTCGGATGTTGGCACCTCTGCCAGTGACTTTGATAGCACTGGGAACTCCCTCAACGAGGCTGAAGAGATCGAGACTCGGGAGCGCCGGGATTCGGGAGTGGGAGCATCACTCACAAGACCCTGCAGGTATCACAGAATCCCGAGGTGGTTTGGGTGGGAAGGGACCATAGAGACCATCTCGTTCCACTCTTCCCACTATGGACAGGGACACTTTCCTCTAGACCGTATTGCTCCAAGCCCCATCCAGCCTGGCCGTGAACACTCCCAGGGACGGGGCTGCTGCAGCAGGGAGGGATGCACAGCCCATGGGTCTGGGGTTCAGCATCCGATCCTTGTTGTCTGGATGATCCTCTCTTGCCGGGGGGCAGGAGCGGGCGGAGGGAGGGCTGTGCTGCCGGAGCCGCACGGTGCGGGCAGGGCGGCGCAGCGCGGGGCGCTGGTGCGCTCTGGTGGCCGCAGGACATCACTGCCACCCCTGCCAGCACTGCTGGCCCTGTCCGCCTGCACAGACCCGTGATTAAAAGGTTTTTCATTAGCTAACAATAAGAGTAAACGCAGAGGGCACGTGGCTCCCCTGTGCCAGTATTCTCTGGAGCTTTCACCAGGAGAGCCACGGCTGCTGCTGTGTTCTGTGGTTTTCCTCGCCCAGTTCGGCTGATGCCGAAGGGTGACGTAGCAGTGACCATGAAGGAGTGGAGAGCAGTGGGGGTTTCCTTAGCTGGGACTGTCCCATGTGTCCCCAGAAAGCTGCGTTGGCACAGCTTCCAGAACTCGCACCGGCCCAGCCTGAACTCTGCCTCGCTGGAGATCAACCGCCAGTCGTCAGCTCAGCTCAACCTGCTCCAGAAGTGCTCCCTGCTCCGGCTCACAGCCATCATGGAGAAGTACTCCGTGCCCCACAAGCAGGCCTGGACGTGGTGAGCTGGGGCGAGGGGGACCAGGATGGGGCCCACAGGCTGCAGCTCATGCTGTGCCCCCAGCCTGGGGCAGCTTCGGGGTGTGGAGGGGGAAAGGCTAAACCAAGGGCTGTCTGCTCTGGCAAGAGTGAGGCAGAGCTGAGCCCCAGGCTAGTGGCATCATCCTGGCTTCCAGGGGGGCTCCTGGCATCATCTGCCACTATGGGGGCTGCAGGTGTTCATGGGGCATTAAAAGTGCTGCAGCAACATGAGAGAGTGGGGCAGTGGTTTCTTTTCATAGCCAAGTATCAAAAAATTTTTAGCTTAATGAAATATGCCACCATTCCTTCTGGGAAGTTGCCTTGCTTGTATCCCAAATACTGCAGAAATTGTGTGTGTGTGTGTGTGTGTTCCCTGCTCTCTCCGTGAGGGGATGCTGAGCCTACTGATTGTGGCACTGATGTCTCTCTGTCCCACTCTGCAGGACTGTCCCCAAGTTCATGAAGCGGAGTAAAGTCCCTGACTACAGGGACAAGATGGTTTTTGGGGTGCCACCCATTGTCAACGTGCAGCGGACGGGGCAGCCCCTGCCCCAGAGCATCCAGCAGGCCATGCGCTACTTGCGCAGTCAGTGCCTGGACCAGGTGAGCCTGCAGCTGCTGGGCAGCAGCACTGGGATTTGGGGGAAAAAAAAAAGCTTTAGGGATCCTGTTGTTCACCTCTTGTGGAGTGCAGAGGTGGGATTGTCTGTGGGAACCCAGCAGCATCCCCTTGGCCATCCCTCGCTCAGTGTCTCCTGTGGGTTCAGGGATGATCCCTTTGGGGAGGGAGTGTCTTTGCCTGTCCCAGCCAGGCTGGTGCCCGCTCACCCCCTGCTCTGCCCCGGCAGGTTGGCATTTTCCGCAAGTCCGGGGTGAAGTCCCGGATCCAGGCGCTCCGGCACATGAACGAGACCAGCCCTGACAACGTCAACTACTCGGGGCAGTCGGCGTACGACGTGGCCGACCTGCTGAAGCAATACTTCCGCGACCTGCCCGAGCCCATCTTCACCAGCAAGCTGACCGAGACCTTCCTGCAGATCTACCAGTGTAAGGGCCGGGCTGGGGGCAGCTCAGGGAAGGGAGGAGGGGTCCCTCTGTTTGGAGGGAGGGGGTGGGTGCCCCCCTGACGCTGCCCCGTGCCCGCAGTCGTGTCCAAGGAGCAGCGGCTGCAGGCGGTGCAGGCTGCCATCATCCTCATGCCGGATGAGAACAGGGAGGTGCTGCAGACCCTGCTCTACTTCCTGAGCGACATCGCCTCGGCTGAGGAGAACCAGATGACAGCTGGGAACCTCGCTGTGTGCCTGGCCCCCTCCATCTTCCACCTCAATGTGTCCAAGAAGGAAAGCACCTCGCCCAGGTAAGGGCTGGCGGAGTCCCAGTGCCCTTCTCTGCCTGCTGTGGGAGGAGGCCAGCAGGGAATGGTGAGACATGGGGGGGCTGTTGGCTCTGTTCTGTGACACAAATGAGAGCCATGGGGGTCCAGAGGTGCCCACGGTGCCAGCACTACCTGATTCTCCCCAGGGCTATACACAAGAGGGGCACCATGGGGAAGCCAGACCAGAAGGACCTCAATGAGAACATGGCCGCGACGCAGGGGCTCTCCCACATGATCACGGACTGCAAGAAGCTCTTCCAGGTGGGTGGCAATGGTGTCCCAGCCCAGCGCTGCCCATGGGAGTGTGACCTTGCTGGCAGGTGCTGGTCCTGGGGCCAGCTGAGGGCACCCTTCCCTCAGTGGGACAGCAGCCACCAGCCATTCACCCTGGAGCCAAGCCCAGCTATTTCCTGGGGCAGGAGGTGGTGCAGGCTGTATGTCCATCCTCCCCAGTCCCTGGGCAATGAGTTATGGTTCTCTGTCTGTCCAGGACCACTCACAAAGTCCCCACAGGATCTCTCTGCCTCACTGAACATCTGTGTGCTTTTGGCTTGCAGGTCTCCCATGACATCTTGCTGCAGCTGAGCAGTTCCTATATGGCTGCAGATGCTTATCCCCACCCCCTGGCTGACTTGGTGTGCCAGGGAGAGAGCAAGGATTTACACTCCTACTTTGAGCAGAGTGTCCAGAACCTGCTCAAAGAGTCATCAGAGAAATTCAAGGGGTGGCTGAGCATGCCAGGGCCCCTGAACACGGAGCTGTCCTGCAAAAAGGTAAATGCCACTGTGTAGAGGGGCTCGAGAACATGCAGGGAAATGTGCATGGGGTGATCTTTCCAGCAGCCAGAGCAGGTCCCACCCCATCCCTCACTAGCCAGCCGATGGGACTGTGCTGCTCTATGGCAGTGGGAGCAGTGAAGCTGCTCAGGGGTTCGCACTGGGGGTCCTGTGGGACAGTCAGTGTGACCCTCACCTTGTCCCCTCAGGTTGGGGACGGGCACCCTCTGCGCCTGTGGAAGGTCTCCACGGATGTTGAGGCTCCTCCCGCCACGGTGCTGCACCGGGTGCTGCGGGAGCGTCACCTGTGGGACGAGGACCTGCTGCAGAGCAGGGTGGTGGAGGCGCTGGACAAGGACATGGAGGTGTACCACTATGTGACAGACAGCATGGCCCCGCACCCGCGCAGGGACTTCATGGTGCTCCGGTGAGGGACCCGCGGGGGTTTGGGCTCGGTTTGGTGCATCCCCTCTGCCC
>VZTB01010981.1:244104-348468 GCA_013397245.1 Thryothorus ludovicianus
TGCAGCCCAGGCGATCTGAAAGGCAGTAAATAAACATGGAAATGAAAAGCTGAGGCAGCAGAGTTTGCGTGGGCCTGGGAGACTTCAGAGCTGGGTCAGATAATACGGGATCACATGTTTAATTTAACAAAATCCAATAAAAAGTGCACCTGGACTGAACAAAATCCCCGGGATGGGGGACCTGCCAGGGCTGATGCGGGATAAGCCCCGGGGGTCAGGGTGTGCTCAAGCCCTGCCCTCTCTGGACAGTCCAGCCGTGTCCACACACCCAGGGAGACCAAGGGGCGAGGGCAGCATCAGGCTCAGGCCGGGCAATCCCAAAGCAGCTTCCCATGGACTGTCCTGCTCAGCCGCCTCTGCTGCCGTGGAGCTCACAGCACCGTGGGGCTCCCGTGTTCCTGGGAAGTTCATTACAAGGAGAGCCTTCCAGGAACTAGGGAAAAGGAAAAATTGAGCTGATGGATGAGAAAGCAAAGGAGGGCGATACGTCACTTTTCAGCTCGTGGTTTGCAGAAATGTTCCCTGCTCTATGTGAAATGCTGAGGGAGCTGAGCTGCGGGGTGAGGATGAGCTCCCTCCTGTCCCACCCAAGCCTGATTTTGCCGTTGTTGGAAACCAGAGTAATTTCAATATTATTGTGAATGCAAAGACCTGCAAATCAGTGCTGAATAAAATATCACTGCTCTGAGTGGGGCATGTCTGAACCCTTGGTTCTTTGGGTTTGCTGTCTCTTGCAGCTTGAAGAGCTGATACATCCCTTCTTCTGGCTTGGTTTTCATGCACAAGAACCTGCATGGTGTGGGGAATGCCCAAGAGCATTTCCAGAACAAAGGCAGAGGGTTCCTGAGGAGTGAGGGCAGGAGCCCTCTGTCCAGCAAACTCTGGGAATTTTCACCAGCCTTGGAATGATGCTCCTGCTGCAGACAGTGCTTGAGGGATTCGTGGACTGATGGCACAGCTAAATACTGGGGGTGGGAGTGGGAATGCTGGTCAGGCACCCACAGAGAGGACAGGAGGAAGATGAGGCATCACCATGCCTGAGCAAAGAGATGTTCTTGCACCTCTGCAGGGGCTGAGGAAGAGACATCTGGAGTGGCTGGATGGGAAAATGAAGAAAACCTGCCAGAACACAAGCATGGGGAGGACTGGAGAAGAGCATGGCAGAGACACAGCAGAGCAGAGACCAGCTCTGGCAGGAGCATGGCTGGGGTTTGAGGCTGAACTCTCCATGCACAGGTATGTTCACAGCTGAGGTTTGCTCCCTGCTGCTTTCCACACCCTTGGGTGACGCTCAGAGGGAGGTGGCTCCCCTGAGATGCCGAGGGCAAGGGGTAGGAGGAGGCCTTGGCACTCCCGTGGGTGGTCTAAGCCGGAGTCTGCAGGGAAAAGGTGATTCAAGTATGGGTGGGTGCTGAGACTGTCACGGTGTAGGGAGGGGCACAGGATTAGCCTGTAAATCATAATTAATGAATATGTAAAGCTGGTGAGAAAGGTTTGTCCCACTGCAGCTCCTTCTCAATGTCAGAACTCTGATTTCGACATGGCCCACCATGGAATCATTTTCCCAAATCCCCAGACTCCTGTAACCTGGAAAACTTCTGCAAAGGGATGCTCTGCCCACATTTTGTGAGTGCACTGCCACCGAGGAACAAGAACCCCTTTGGGAACAGCTGCTGTGGAAGGGGACAACTCGAGAGAGCAGGAAGGTGCCCTCAGCCTCCTCCTCCTCCTGCTCACTGGGACGCTTGGCCTGGCAGAGCCTCCAGCCCTCTCTCCCAGCTCATCCGGCACAGCAGCATCACCCACAGCCCCGCCTGCAGGCAGGGGGGGACAGGTCCCTGCAGAGCCCGGGCAGAGCTCTGGGATCCCCGAGGTGGCCTTAGCCTGGGGGGGCAGAGGCCAGACCTGCCTGAGCCCCCCACCCCTCACCAGCTCCTGCATCCCTCGGGGCTGGGTTGGTTCTTGTGGTACCTGTGGTTTTCCCCTTCTGCTTTCCTGGGAGCTTGTAATGGAGCTCTAAAGACAGGAACACAAACTATTAAGTGGTTTCAGTCATGAAGAAAGAAGCAGGGTTTGCATCCAGGTTTGGTCTAATCCAGTGATTTTCCGAGCTGGTTTCTCCCTCTGTCTTCCAGACTCCTGGTGATTCACCACGACCTCATTACTTCTGAGTTAACAAAGCACTTGGCTGCTGGTAGATGGTTTATTAATTCTGGACTCGTTCCCAAGATGTGTCCTATCTAGAGACAAAATGCTTTTATCATGTGTCCCAAAATTCTGGCCAACCCCTTTGGTCTCCAAGCCTGCCTGGGGTGAGGATGAGAGCGCGAGGAACAATAAATAGGATCTTTCAGACAGTTTTTCCTCCAAGGATCAGAAATCCCAGACACACCTGCCCAAAGGGTGCCCTGGGCAGGAGATGGGGAGGAGATGCTTCATCAGTGTCCCTGTAACAGCAAAGCACAGGAGCTGTGTCCTGTTACTGGGATGAACAGAGCACATTCCCCAACGCAGCGTGTTCCTGAAATCCCTGAATGGAAAATCCATAGGCCTGGAAATGAGTGCATTTGTTCTCTCGCTGTCTCCATTGTTAGCTGGAGGAACAGCTAACAGAGTGTGTCTTCTCTGGGGGCTGCAGCGGGGAGACAGATGGTGAGAGTGACTCCAGCTGTCAGTCCCTGGAGAAGTGTGGAGGAATCAGTGTTTGACATCTGATTTAGCTCTGCTCCCTCCTCAAGTCACCACTGTCTTCAGCTCTGAAAGACGTGTGTGCTTCTGAGACGGTTAAATTACACCTCAGCCAACCGAGGGGCACGTGCTCAGCTCCTCAGAAATGTCAGCTGGCAGCTCGTCACCAGGAACCGATGGAGCTGGGTTCCCTCCCTGGAATCTGGGTGTCTGCCTCCTTCCCCTTGCAGGCCAGAGTTACACTGGCCTGGGGGAGGATTGGCAGCCAAAGGAGACAGAAATGGGCATGAACTGCTTCTGGGAAAAAGGGGAGCCTTTGGGGAGCGTGGCCTTTCCGGGGCTGGCTCCAGAGTGAGGACAAGTCAAAGGGAGCCCTGCTTAGGGGACAGCTGTGTTATCTGGGCAGGGGACACCTGAGAAGCAGAAATACTGGAGAGAAGGAGGAGGAGGAGGAAGAGGCAGATATTCCACAAGAATCTCCATTTGTATGGAGAGGGAGTGTGGTCCGGGTCTGTAACACGTCCCAGATGAGGTGGGAAGGGCTCAGCAGAGCATGAGTCACTGCAGGGGAGAGCAGCTCTGATAAGAGGTGAAGCAACTCCCTGTGGCTCGTTAATCTTCATTCACTGACTCTGCCAGTGGAGCCTTGCACAAGGCTTGGTGACCCCAGTACTTAAACCCCTCCCTTGGCTGCCCGACAGTCCCTGTGCCGCTCCTGGGCACATGGCAGTGCGGTCCTGGTGCCCACAGTGTGGGGCAGGGAGACATGAGAGCTGCCGGTAGGGTCAACGCCGACGAGGCTGCCTCTGGAGACCCCTGGAGTTCCATTTCCAGCTCAGACAGGACCCATCCCATCCCCACTGGCACAAGAAGCTTAAGTTAAGGCCTTGGACATTTCCAGGGATGGGACAGCCACAGCTTCCCTGTGCCAGGGTCTCCCCATGCTCTGAACAGTCTCAGCCTCCTCTCTCAAATCTCCTCCAGTGTTTCAGCATTTCCCTCCCATCCTTCCCATCGTTTTTCCCTCCCGGTGACCCTCGTCTGCCTCAAACTGCTGTGTGTCTGTCCGTGTGTCTGGACATCCCAGAGGATGCGTGTCCCTCTGTGAGTGTGGGGATGGGTCTGTCCGTGGGTCTGTCAGTGGATGTGGGTCTGTCCATGAGTCTGTCCGTGGGTGTGGGTCTGTCCATGGGTTTGTCCATGAGTCTGTCCGTGGGTGCAGGTCCGTCTGTGGATCCGTCCGTGGGTGCGGGTCTGTCCGTGGATTCGTCCGTNNTGTCCGTGGATCCGTCCGTGGGTACAGGTCTGTCCGTGGGTCCGTCCGTGCCCGAAGCCGCCGCGCGGGGGCAGGCGGAGACCGCGGGAGGAGGTGGGATCAGGGCTACGGCTCCTATGGGAATGTCTCCGGGATGGAGGCGAACCGGGAGCGGGGGGAGCCCCGCGGGCTGCGCTGTCCTCGGTGCGGTCCGCAAGCTCTCTTGGGAGCGATGGGACGACGAGCTCCGAATCCGAACCGATTCAGGGCTAAAGGGAGAGGATCCACCGGGATCCACCGGGAACGGGGTCCCGACATCAGCGATGGAGGGGGGAACAGGACAGGACAGGGGAGGCACAGGCAGAGGATGCGCCCCACGAGGTGTGAGAGCACGAGTGAGCACAGAGAGGGACCTGCCCTGGGAGCAAGTCACCAAACTGCTGCCAGACTCTCTGTGTGAGCTGGGGGTTCTGTTGGTGTCTGTCCTGGAGCCAGAGCCAGGCCATGGGGGTGGATGTCCACACCTGCAGATCCCACAGGCAGACACTTCAGAGTCACTCCCTTGGGTGCTGCCTGGGGCCAGCACCTGCTCCTGCTCTCTTCTGTGGCTGTTTTCTCCCATCTTGGGTTTGTTCCCAGCCCCCCTCCCTCCCTGTGCTGTGTCCCACTGGAGACACCTGTGTGACAGCGGGATCCTCGTGCTGGGATGTGGGGCTGGCACAGGTCCCACCTGCCACCAACATCCCTGCCTGGGCTGCCGTGGTTGCCGGGGCAATGGATATGATGTGATAAACAGAGGGAAATGGGGATGACGCCAGCAGGGAAAGGGCAGAATGGATTTTATTTCACATTTATTGAAGCACAAATTGCCATAAGAACCAACTTCCTCGGGAGCAAACGAGGGAAGCTGAGACCCTCTGGGCTGCATGGTCTCTGTCTGGACTCTGAAACCTTTCAGCCTACCTGACCTTCTGCTTGAGCTGAGCTGGGGGTTTTCCATGGAATTGTCCGTTTACATTTGGATTTCAGAGTGCTTGGGAAGGATCTAAGGTGAGGCTGGGAGGGCCACAGCTCTGTGGGGAGCTGCTCCTTCTGCAAGATGCACCACTGGAACAGCATGGGAGATGGGGAAGGAGATGGTGACCCTGAGGGGAGAGGAGAGCTCTGCTGCCTCTGATCGTGTTGGGAGGAGGCTCCAGCAGAGGTTATGGCTGGTCTAACAGCAGATAAGGAATAAAGAATCCCAGATTTTTCATCTACATTTGTGCAAACTCTGATGATTGATGTGTTTCCATCTCTTTCTCCCACCTTCCTGGGCTGCAAAGTGTAGAGTTGGAGACACAAGGAAGACACTGAGAGGCTGGAGCATGTCTGGGGAAGGGAACAAAGCTGGAGAAGGGTCTGGAGCACCAGGAAGGGCTGAGGGAGCCAGGACAGGCTCAGAGAAAAGGAGGCTCAGAGGGTTCCTTCTTGCTCTGCACAACTCCACAGAAGGGTGCAGGTTGGGATCAGGCTCTGCTCCCAGGGAACAAGGGACAGGCTGAGAGGAAACGGCCTCAAGCAGTGCCAGGGGAGGCTCAGTTGGATATTAGGGATAATTTCTTCCCCAGAAGGATGGTGAGGCACTGAGAAAAGCTCCCCGTGGCAGTGGTGGAGTCTCCATCCCTGGAGGGATTTAACAGATGTCCTCTGGAAGAGTTACAGCAAAGGAGTTCAGGGGAGATCAAGTACCTCGGAGATGAATTTCCATCTGTAGGTAACAGTACCCCCATGGGCTGGTGCTCTCCGTGCATCGTTGTGTGTCCCCAGCACAGCCCCCAGCACACAGATGGCTCCTGGCCGGAGCAGGGATGAGCCAGCCGTGGTAACGTTATCCCTGCTGCAGATGGAATTGCATTCACTGATATTCACACCCAGGAGGGCCCGTGTACAACTCTCTGCTCTGATCTGCAGGGAGGGGAGGGCTGCTCCGAGTGGGAAAGCCAGTGGGAAAATGAGCCAAGGAATGCTGATCTGTACAAAGCCTTCCCAGGTACCCCACTCCATGCAGCTCCTGCTGTCCTGCTTCCAGGCCATCCCACTGCGGGTGAAACGGAGAAGGCCTTGAGGAATTTTAAAGTGTCTACAGGAAATACCTGAAGCTCTGTGCAGCAGGAAATGGAAGTGGAGGAGGTTGAGTGGCCGCGAGGGCCGGGACACTGGCCCAGAGCATCCTCAGTCTGCTGAGGCTGAGGATGTGGAGGGAAAGGGATTATCCACAGCTGGTGAAACAAAGGGAAAATATTTTCTCTAAGAGAAGGGGAAAGATCCTCTGCACTCGCTCACAGAATCCCTGGCTGGATAATCCCCTGAGGAGAGGGGAAATGTGCTGCTGGTGCCAATGGGGATCATTTATGGGTGAAATTATTGGTGATTTATGTTTCCACTCAGCTGTATGAGAGCAGAAATCCATGGAGAAATGAGGGCAGAGGCCAGGGGACTTGGCTGTGCATCTCCATGCCCCACTTTGTAAGGCTCTATTCCCAACTCAGCTGCTCCCCCCATCCCTGTTCCTGCCTTCCCAATGGATGGATGAGCTTGGAAGTGGCTCCAGTCTGCCCAGGACATGCCCCACAGGCACTACCAGAGTCCTGTCTCCAGAGATATCCAGCTCTTCTGGCCACAAGACCCACTTGAGACCCTGTGAAAAGAACAGAGAGGGATGCCTTGGGAGGAGGAGGAGGAGAAGGAAGGGGAGGAGGAGGAGGGCAGCAGGGTGAAGACACACATCTGCTGTTGGGAGCCTGTTGGGAACTGAGCACCCCCTCGCCCTCTGGTCTCCTCATCAGTGACGAACACGTGCACCAAGGGCCACCGCAATGAAATATATATTTATAACAATCATCATTATTATTCTTTCATCAATTTTCTCTCCCGTGGATGGAGCCTGGCAGAGACTTCAGAGCAGGCAGAACTGCTAAAGCAGAAAGTAATGGTGCCCCCAGGACGAATAAACGGAGCACTTCAAACCAGCAGATGCTGCGGAAAGCCCCAGCGCAGGAAATATCTGCGGAATGAATCGGGAGCTTTATGGAGCTAGGGCTGAAGGGCTGTAGGAAAGTTCACCAGCCCAGGAGGGGAAGGAGAATAGGAAGGACCAGGAGCTTACACTTAATAGTGTGGGGCTGGCACCTCAGGGTGTGGGTGCTGGTGTGGGATGGAATACTTTGATTGTTTAGGGTCTGACGTCAGCTCTGATAGGAAAGGCAAGCAGTTTCCTGCTCATGGGTGCCCCAAATTATCTGTGCAGAAGCCAGCAGTTCCGTGAAACCCCAGGAAAAGCTGAGGGGTCCCAGAAGGGAGCTAGCTCAACCCTGAGGATGGAGGGAGAGGGCTCTGACAGGTACAGGAGCTGAGGGGCAGTAACTGCAGCAGCAGCATCCTCAGGACAAAGGGAGGCCCCTGCTCCTGTCCCTTGTCACACTTTGCAGCTCCACTGACACCCACGATCCCAGCTCTGGTTTGGGGAGCCCTGGGCAGGGCCTCAGCAGATGGGACCCAAAGGACAGATGGCATCACTGACAGTGCACAGCCACTGCCATCGCTGCTGCCCAGTGCCAGGAAAAAAAATCAATAAATCAAGAAAACAAGGTTCCTGTCCTGAAAAGCCTCCAGACTCAGGCAATCCAGCAACAGCTGGGACAAAGGCATTCCTGCATGTGCTGCTGAGGTTTGGCACGTGTCTCCTCGTTCCAGGTTGTTGTTTTTTTTATAGTACATCATAAAGTAATGTTCTATATTCTATATATTTTTATGGGCGGCAGGAGAGCAGTAGAGGGCAGGGACAGCAGGAGGCTGGCCCGGAGGAGGGAGGCTGGGGGAAAGAGTCTCCAGAGGAGCACCAATGTGGGCAAATACCCTGGAAGCAGGGCCTGGGCTGGGGCAGAGGTTGGGGAGCAGCACCTGGAGGAGGGATGGGTCAGGTTCAGCATGGCCAGAACAGGGCAGGGGGAAGGGAAGGGATGGCTGGAGAGGGGACATGGCCCCAGTCAGCTTTGCCCAGTGGGATGTGAGATGAAATTCTTCGCTGTGGGCTGGGGTGAGGCTGTCCCCACCTGCAGCAAGAGCCAAGACATCCGAGGGCTTTCTCACCCACATCCTGGATTGTTCACAGCCAGAGAAGCACAGAGGGATGGAAAGCTCTGACAAATTGCCCTCAGCTCTGCACTCAGGTCCCTCTGAGATGGCCACAGGTGGATCTGCTGCTACCCAGCTCCAGCAGGGAGGGTGCACAGCATGGAGGGGATGGCACCATGGCATGGAAGACATGGCACCATGGCATCAGGGCAATGGCACTGTGAAATCAGGGGGATGGCACTGTGGAATCAGGGCAATGGCACTGTGGAATCAGAGTGATGGCACCATGGAATCAGGGTGATAGCACTGTGGAATCGGGGTGATGGCACCATGGACAAGCCCTTGGCTTTAGCCTGAGGGCACAGGAGACTGACCTTTCCCAGCCAGCCACCCCTTGGTGGCTGAGAGAACATGACCCAGCGACAGCAAGACCTGAAAATGGTTTTTCAGGCAGTAAAATGTTTCTGTGAGTCAGAGAGCAAAGGGCTTTGGTGAGACAATCCAGTGTCACGCCAGACCTTCCCCGTTTTTCCCCAGGCCACGGTGCCCACAGCCCCAGGGCCTGGCGGGTGCGGTGGGATTCACCTCCCACCACAGGCCGGGCACGGCGCGGAGCCAGCGCCCAGGACGGGCCTCGTTAGGTGCTTAATTTTTAAGATGTTCCCTGACTTTACTCTTTCCCCGCCGGTGTCTGTGGGCCGCGCTGCCGGGGCCTGGCGTGCCGGGGCCTGCGCCGCCGTGGGTGGCGGGGCCGTGGCACGGAGCCCACCCGCCCGTGCCAGGCGTGTTCCTGCAGCCCTGCCCGGGCCATCCCCACGGCAGCCCAGGGCATTCTTTCCTTCTGCTCCCTGCCCCCGGGGCGGCTCCGAGCCTTTGATTCCAGAGGCTTGTCAGGACGCTTCAGCAGCTCCAGAGGACTGCGTGTAAACACGGCGATTAAAAGATGTGGTTGAAGGGGCTGTGTTGAGGCTAAAAATGGCACTGAGGTAGCCCAGAGAGCAAGGGGGGTGACACGATGACAGATGTGGTTTTTTTAAGCCCCCAGGAGCTCACCCCAGTGGGGATGTGCAGCTCACCCCCATAAGACAGGAGGGAGGAGAATGTATTACTGTAGGACCCAGGAAAGATTCTCTGACTGTTCATGGAGGAAGGAAGGAGCAATTTTTAGATAAAGTGACTGGGCTGCCCTGACAACCACATTGTTTATTAGTGGAAGTTGGAGGATTTCAGAGAGAAAGTGTTATGAAGGTCATTTATTCTGTTCAGCTCTGCAGAGCAGCCAGGGCCTCACCATTCCTGGCCAGAGATTGTGGATGTTCTCCTGGTAAAATATAGCTGGGCAAGGAACGTCACTTCTTTCCTCCTTCCTTTACTGTTTCGCAGCTTTCTCTCACCACATCAGAGCTGCCTTTTGCTGTGTCACATATTGACAGGTGCTAAAGCTGAGCCCCAACCAGGGGAGCTTGGCAGGGAGAGGAAAGTGGTTTTGGTTTTGGAGTTGAGCTTCCAGTGTGGAAGCTGCACTGGCCCCTTCTCTGCACAGCATTGCAGGTACTGTCACAGGGATGCTCTGGTTGTTGGTCCCTTGGTGCTCTTGCAGCGGAGGGCCCTGACAGTCCTCAGCAAAGCTCTCATTATGCACTCCTCACTCTGGATTTGGGGTGACCCTTCAGAGCCCTCTCTGGCCCCTCCTCACCCTCAGTCCTCTCCCCTAGCCCCATCTTCCTTCCTGGGGCTGTATTTATCTTTGCAGCATTGAAAAGGAGTATGAATGGGAACAAGAAGAGTGGCTGGAGCAGGAAGAGTGGCTGGAGCAGGAGTGGTGGCTCTCGCTGTGCCAGGCACACAAGCTCACTCCAAGCCAGCTGGAGGAGAAAGAGCTCTTCCTCGGAGCACTCAGGGTATCCCTCTCCATTCCACAAACAGACAGGCTGTGGCCAGCAGTTAATATCTCTCTGGCACAGTGCCCTGCCTAGGCAGGGTGGCAGGCTCTTCTTTTAATAACTTATTTATCTTTCCTTATTGCAGGAATGATGACAGTTTTCATTATTAAGCTGCTAGGTAATGGTGTAGCCTTTGGTGGGAGCTGACTCATCATCCCCTCTTTGCTGACAGTTGGATTCAGTTCCCCAGGAGAGCTGTGACAGGAGCAGGATGAGCAGTGTCCATCACTGCTGCATCTCCGGGGCTGGCAGGCTGGGCACAGTCACTGGGCACACACACTGGGTACATGTCCTGCAAGGCTCGGGCTCCCCAGTGACACTCCCTGTCCCCCTCTCTGCTGTCCTCTTGTCCCTGTGCTCCAGAGAGGCTCCTGCCCCGAGGAGCTGGGGTGTCCCTCGCCGTGGTGGTGCCAGAGCAGGGACATTGGGGACATCGAGCACAGGGTGAGGGGGAGCACAGGCAGTACCATGACCCCAGCCCCAGCGCCCATGCAGGGGTGGCAGGGTCATGGACAGAGCTCTCCAGCTCCTGCCTCGCCCTGAAAGCAGCGCCCTCCTCCCCAGCCCGAGGATTTGGAAACCACCAGCCCACAGTGGTTGTGTGTGGGCACCGTGGAGCTGGAGGGAAGCCATGGAGCAGCTGGAGAAGCTTTCCCTGCCCTGCTCAGCCTGGTGCTCCTCTGGCCAGGGGGAGCTCCCTGGGGGTGGTGACACTTGTGACAACGCCAACAGAATGAGGGCAGAGCAGCAGGGACACCTGGGACCCAGCCATGTGCCTGTGCCAGGGATGCAGCACTGCCACCTTCGCTGGACTGTGCTGGCGGCGGCAGCAGTGATATATGAAATCAATTAAACATGACCCATTTTTAATTAGATGTACAAACACGCCTAAAGTTAAATGAGGGCTCTTTATAAAGAAAGAATGCAGTGTGGTACCACGTTAAATGAGAAACTCATGTACTTCCCAAGTGGGAGCTTCCCAGATTTACACGTGGAGCTGCCTTTGCAAAGCAGCCCTTCTCCTGCTGCTAGGCAGAGGCAGAGGCAGGTTCCCACAGCAGGGATGTCTGGCTGTGAGGACAGAGGCCCACAGTGCCATAGCCACTGCTGGGGCTGGCAGCTGGGAGGGGGCCTTATCCTGCATCCCCAGAAGCCTTAAAGCCTCTGAACAGTCCCCAGTGTGTCCTGTTTCAGCTGTGCTGGCAGCTCCTGCTGCCCCCTCCTCACCCCCCGGCTGCTGCTGGGCTCATCCATCCCTTCCTTGAATGCACACCTTGCTGCCCTTCCAGAGGGGAGGAAACCAGAAAAAAAGTGAACCAGTTTCTAATTATGCCTTGTTTGCTTTCATTTAGAGCTAATTCAGCCCACACAAAAGTTACTCACCCTATTAAAAGAAGTACATATTAAAAAAAATAAAAACCAAAACAAAAACCCGCAGATGCCTGATTCATTTTAGGCTGTAGAAATTAGATTGTGGCTATTTCCACCTTTCCCCCTCTGATTACAAATTATTTGCATCTCAAAACAAACTATCTTTAATTTGGACCAGAAGTTACAAGGCTCTTCTCTCTGGCCCGGGCAGTGAAGCAAGTGGGCACAGCCTTGAACACTTCCAGGGAACTTCCACAGCTTCTCTGGGCACCCTGCGCCAGGGCCCCACCACACAGGGAAGAATTTCCACCTGACCCTTCTCTTTGTGTCCTGGGGTGGAATGAAGCCATTCCATGTCCTGTCCCTCCATCCCTTGTCCCAAGTCCCTCTCCAGCTCTCTTGAAGTCCTTTTAGGCACTGGAAGGGGCTCTGAGGAGCCTTCTCTTCTCCAGGTGAGCACCCCCAGCTCCTGCAGCCTGAACTCTTTGCTGGGGCTCTGCCTGTGCTACCGAGGGCCAGGACAGGGGACACTGTGCATGTCCCCTTAGCCATGCTGCCAGAGGCTGTGTGGGAGATGGACAGGTGTGACTGCTGCCCTTTTTTTGTCATCCTGTGGGCATTTTGACAGAATCGTTGTGAAGGACAATGATTTGCCAAGGCTTCTCACTCATACCAGCTCCCTGCTGAGCGTGTGGCTGGAGCAAGCCCTGGGCACCCGGCGCCCTGAGGCACCGGGCACTGCCCTGCTTCCAGCCCCAGCAGCTCCAGCGTCTGGGTCCTGGGGGATATCAGCCAATGCTCCCCTGGAATGACATTCCAGAGATGTTTACAGGAAATAAATACACAAAAAGAGGAATTATTAAAAATAATAAAGCTGAGAAGCTGTGGAACTCCACGCCTGCCCTGATGGCATTGCACAGTGCCGTGGGGGCTGCCCATGGACTGGGACAGGGCAGCTCTGCAGAGGTTTGGGAGAAGAATGGGGCTGTTTGCTTTTCCCATCCTCATGCTTCACGTTTGGAGCAGGGCATGGAGCTGGGAACAGCCATTCTCCCCGGGGTCAGGCTGCTGCAGGTCCCATCCAGCCCAGATCCCCCTCCCCAGCTCCCTGTGCCCCCCAGGACGCTGCGCTCGTGAGGCAGCTCGGAAGTGCTGTGCCGGAGGAGGAAAAAGCAGCCTATTAATTAACAGCAAATGTACAGTTAATGGGGCTTTTTCCCTTCCTAAACAATTCATCAAAATGATTTCATCGAAATTTAGCTGATGGGGCGCGAAACGCAGCTGCTCTGTCCTGCTCTGTGCTTTTTCCGTCCTGGCAGGAGCAGAACGCTGAGAGTGCAGCCGCGGGTTTGGGATTCACGGCGCTGCAGGATGGAGGCTCTGGGAGTGACTCAGTGCCTCTGCCACTGCCAGAACTCAGAAGATAAAGGGGCTGTAAGTGAAGGAGTTCCACAGCACCAAGCTGACAGAGCGCTCGCCCCTCTCTTTACGCGTTTATTCCTTTACTGGCTCAAGTTCATTTCAATATGGAGCAGAAATTCCTGCTGGGCCAGTTTGGGGACTGCAATAGAGCCAGGCAAGGGAGGAAGGCGAGGCTGACTCTTGGGGATGCTGTCCTGGATATGTCCTGCTGTTATCCAGTTTGCCTGGATAACAGACTGAGCCCAGGAATGGCCTAGCTTCACAAAATACTTCAAAAAACAATAAGGTTGTTAAATTTTTAGTGGTTTTTTAAAGATTGCTCTTATATAGGAAGAGAGAAACCAGCTGTTTACAGCTTTAAAGGCTTGGCTTTTTCCTTAGAAATCACAGCGCTTTTGGAATTTAAAGGTATAGAGAAAACCTAGAAAACTCTGCAATATTTGGAAGCGCTGCCTCCACCTGGACCAAGGGCAGGTGCTGTGCTCTGAGCAGCACAGCACCCAGGGTGGGATGAGATGGAATGGGATGGAACAGAGTGAAGTGGAATAGAGAGAATAAAATAAAATAGAATAGAATAAGAATTAGAATAGAATAGAATAAGGATAAGAATAGAAATAAGAATAGACTAATATTTAGATTAAGACTAAGACTAAGAATAAGAATAGAATAAGAATAAGATATCATATATACAGCTGGAAGGGACTGACAAAATAAATCCATTCCAACTACCTGGTTCTTTCTGGAATCCCCAGAAGCTGAAGCATGTTAAGGGCACTCTCCAAATGCCTCTGACACCCTGACAGGCTTGGGACATTGACCCCCTCTCTGGGAAGCCTGTACCAGAGACGGGGGGTGGGAGCTGCAACGATGGACAAACAGGATCCAGCTGCCAGAGGAGCAAATCCTGGAGCCTCACAACTTTCCCATCCAGCCATGAAACAATCTGCTGATTTTATTGAAACCAGATCACTCCATCTTGCAGCCGCTGCTGCAGCGGGTTCGGCACGTCCAGCAGCCCCCGGGAGCTGCCCGTGCTGCGAGGGGAGCGCACCACAGGACACAGGAGAGGCTGGCTGGCCACGTTCCCACCACAGCCTTGCCCACGCTCACAACATGGACATGTGTTTTAGCAAGGGGGATCAGGCACTGCCAGGGCCTGGAGGGGCTCCTCGGAGCCCTCACGGTTCCCATTCAGTCCTAGCTCACGTCCCGTGTGGAAGCCCAGGTTCATCCCAAAGGTCCCGGCTGAAACTGTTCCACAGTGAGCAGCCAAACCTGGGATCCCTTATCTTTGTGGTGATGGCACAGGGAAATTGTGGCACTGGAGCATCTCTGGACTAATCGAGAGGAAAGACAAAACTGGATTTCTCCTGGAAATGCTGCAAAGCTTGGAGATTACACACTGGTGGAAATCAGCCCTGGTGAGCCAAGCAGAGACAAGAGAGGTTCACACAGGGGCTCAATGATGTCACCAGCTGGCAAGTGCTGCCACACGCTTGGTGTTAGGGCTGGAAAGTCTGAACAAAAACCAGAGGATTTGTCCTTGGTTCACAAACCTGGATTTGGGACTGAGCCTCAAGGAGCTCAGGGAGGGCTCTGGATGTCCAGGCGGCTTTGATGGGGTCCCCAAGGGAGCTCGTCTTTCCCCAGGGATGGAGGGAGATGGAGAACAGGATAAACCCTCCAGCTGTGGTAGACTGCCCTCTAACACAGCAGGAGGAGATACAGATTGGGGGAATTGCAGTGGGACTCTGTGAGTCACTGCTGAGGCATGGTGGGGGTTCCACACCATTCCTGAGGGTCCTGGTGTGGATGCCATGGAGGGGCTGATGGAAGGGCTTCGTTTGCATCTGCAGTTCCTGGGCACAAATGCGTCAGCATTCGTGTTGCTAAGGAACTCCAGTGAGGTCCAACCTACCCAAACCTGCCAGCACTAGGACATCACAGGCACCATCCCACCTGGCACTGTCCCTCTGCCCCTGATGGGACAGTGATAGGTTTGGAGGGGTGAGGGAAGGTGGTTGGTGCAGGATCCCAGCCCTCTCCCTGCCTTCCCTCCCTGGGAAAGCATCCCTGCTCACCAGGTAGGGAGACAGTGGGTGCAGCCACCCAGATGTGATTAGAGACCCCCCAGATATGCCTTGATGTGCTTAGAGACACCCCAGGTGTGCTCACAGACCCCAGGTGTGCTCACAGACCCCAGGTCTGCTCACAGATCCCAGAGCTACTCATGAATCCCCAGATCTGCTCACAAACACCAGATCTGCTCACAGACCCCAGAGCAGCTCATGGATCCCCGGATCTGCTCACAGACTCCAGATTTGCTCATGAGCCCACAGGTTTTCTCTCTTGGGTTCATTTATCTCTCAGCAGCAGCATCAGGGCAGAGTGAGGGCACCCCTCCTGTGGGACACAGGGGTCACCTTTGTCTGTGCAAGGAATTCACCCAGGTGTGCTGCAGTAACACTTCTCCTGGGATAAGGACCTAATCCTGGCAACCCCTTCCCATGCAGGAAAAAATCCCAAATGTTTTAACAAGGCAGAGAGTTATCCAGCTCCTCACCTTCCCTCTCAGCTCAGAGAAACCATTCCCAAATTTCCACAGGGATGTAAGCAAGGCAATAACTGGGGATGATGGGCTCCTCTCTAGGACTACTTGGCTGCAGTCTGTTAAAGAGATATTTTGGGCACTTTTTTCCTCCGAAGCTTGAGGTTTTTTTGAAGCAGCGAATTAACAAACCCCAGAGCTGGCTGATTTCAGCTGAGTGTTTTGATGAATAATGTGCCATAATGGGCCCAAACAAGCTGGGGAGTTTATCTCATCCCACTGCACATCCCATTCCATGTCACATCCGCTCGCTCCCAGCCCTCCTGCCCCAGCACTGATTGGAGAGTCTGTTCTCCTCCATCATCTGCTCCGGCTGCTCCAAAATGGAATATTTCGAGGATTCTAGAGAGAAGGGGGTTTTTGTCTGCCAGAAAACCCTTCTGCCGAGAGGCGTCTGCAGGAAGCTGAGCACAATCAACTTGCAAAGTTGGGAAATTTACTCAAAATGCAAATCCTCTCCCTCTGGCTTGGACCCCAGCACAGCACAGGTCATGGAGGTGAGGAGCAAACATGGCCCCAGGTATTCACAGCTTCCCAAACCAAACACCTGAGCTGGTTTGGGAACAGAGCCATCATTTCCATTTCTGTACATATTTATTACACTCAGCTCTCTTCAGCACTGGGTAAAAAAACAAGTGCAAATTGAGCCATTGATTGATTGATTTATTGCTGTGTGCTTTTACCAATTGGTTTCTGTTTGTTTGTCTGGAAAACACCCACAAGCCTTAAAAGCCAGAATCTTACTGATGTCTAGAAAACAGAATTACAAAAAAAAATGAGGGAAACCTGTATGTCAGTTTGTGGGACTGGTTCCCACTCCTGAGCTGGGATGCTGAGAGCTCCTGAGGCATCATCCTGAGGATGGTCTGGGTAGGATCACATGACCACAGAATCATTTAGGTTGGAAAAGGCCTCCAAGATCATTGAGTTGGTGGTGCCACATGTTCCTATTTATAAATTAATTAGATCTCAAATGCACTTGTGGCTGTTGTGGGCTCCCTGGCTGGCGGGATCTACTGGTTGGAGACCCTCAGCAGCACAGGGAGTGGCTGGATTTGGGAACAGGCTCCCCAGGGAAGTGGTCATGGCCTCAAGAGTTCACAGAGCATTTGGACAATGCTCTCAGGCACATGGAAAGATTTTGAGGCTGTCATGTGCAGGACCAGGAGTTGGACTCAGTGATCCTTGTGGATCCTGAGTGATTTACCCACAGGGTCAGTCACAGCTCAAGCAGTGGTTGAGGGGAGGGGAGCTCTTCATCTCCATCCTGTTCTGAGCCACAGCTGTTCCTTTCTCTAATCCATGGACAGGACATGAGGAGCAGCAGCATTCCTGAGGGAGCATGAGGGGTTTATGTCAGGCCAACACAAAGGCTGTTCTGCAGCACTGGGATGTTTAACCTTGGCCAGGAGGAATGGTTGTGCCATTGTAATGCACAGAATTAGTTGTTCTAACCCCAAGAGACCTGACCACTGGTGGGCAGCTCCCAGCAAATTCCCAGATTTACACCATCCCTCTCCTGTCCCAAATAACTGCATCCATCAGGGACTGGCATCTTTCGTCCTTCAGCTTCCCCCAGGGCAGTGACCTCCATCATTGCCTTGTGGGGTCTGCTGGGGGGGTGCCCAGGAGGGCAGCTCTGCCAGATGAGCAGGCAGGAGCTGGCAGGGATGCAGAGCTTGCTGTGCTGGAGCCTCGCTCCCCTCTCCTGCCTCATTCACCACATTTCCTGTTGTGGGACAAATCTGCTTTTTGTGCTTTTTGTGTAAATCCAATAACAGCAAGAAGTCAGTGAGTTTCCCTAAGTGAGTTTTTCGTGTATTTTTAATAAAGGTCACTCTGTGTTTACTGGCAAAGACGATCGATACCGGCTCATAATTCATGAAGGATCCCACTGGTCTGTAACGACCTGCGGTCAGAGCACACAGCCAGCCTTGTCCACAGCCTCTCCCAGCCCTGGAGGGTCCAGCTGCCTTCTGCCCCTGCCCAGCCTGAGGGTCACTCCTCTCGGAGCTGTTTCTTCCTCGTGTCCTGAGGTGGGGCTGGCAGGAGCCCCCAGCTCAAGCTGTCCTGGCCGGGCCCTACTGCCCACCCCGTCCCTGCAGCCTGAGAGAGAACCACCCATTTCCATCCATCCCCTCGCCCCCAGGCTCTCCCAGAGCTGAGGGCTGAGCTCTGATGGGGCATGGCCAGCAGTGAGACTCCCAAGGTGCCCGTGGGTGAACATGCTGAGCCCCTGGCAGCGGCTGCCCCTCTCTCTGACCCCGTGACATCCCCCCTGTGCCNTTCCCTGCAGCCTGAGAGAGAACGACCCATTTCCATCCATCCCCTCCAGGCTCTCCCAGAGCTGAGGGCTGAGCTCTGATGGGGCATGGCCAGCAGTGAGACTCCCAAGGTGCCCGTGGGTGAACATGCTGAGCCCCTGGCAGCGGCTGCCCCTCTCTCTGACCCCGTGACATCCCCCCTGTGCCCAGAGCCAGCTGTGGCAGTGGCTGCAGGGAAGCTTGGGCTGTCTGTGATCAGGGGGAGTGGGAGGGGAGAGGGAACAGGAGACTAATGCCTTAACAAATTTGATTTCAGAGCAAACGAGCTGGCTGCTGTTGTGCAGCACTGGTAACCTGGTTTTGTGTTGCCGGCTGCACTGGGAAGAGCGGCTATTTTTAGGCTATTTTTAGGCTCTTAATGCCAGTGGAAGAAAAGAAAAAGAAAGAAAAAAATAAAAAAGGAAGAAAGTATAAGCCCTGAGGTAAATAAATGGGCCTGAGTGGAATTGGGGTGAGCTCTGAAAGTACATCTGGAGCTGCTCTTCCCAGTGAGCCCCATCTGAGCTCCAAGCAGGGGTGTCCAGACACACCAGGCCTCAGGGTGGTGTCTCTTCCAGGGGGGAAATTGGGGCATGCCTCAGGCAGGATGGGGACATTGGAGTGATAGAAGGGCTCAGGCCCAGGAGGGTCAGCAGAGACTCAGGCTCAGGGGTAGCCCAGAGGCTTGTCCTGCTGAAGGGTCACCTCAATCCTGCCCATCCTCTGCTGCCCTCCCAGTCCTGATCCTCATATTCCATAGGTGGAGCCATCCATCCCCCCCTGCTCTGCCTGCAGCCCCCTGCCCCTCCCCAGTCACTGTTAATGCCTTTAGCTGGGGTCTGCTCCGAGCAGTTCATTGCCCTGAACTTCAGACTCAAAAAGGGAGAGGAATTTTAGATAAATGTTCCATCAAGTTTTTGTTTGCACGGGATGGTGCAGGGATAAACCATCCTGAGGATGTCAAAGCTCTGAGGATTGGTGGGAGCGAGCAGGACCTGGCTGGAGTTACTGTCTGTGGGAAGGAGCTTGGCTGGTGATCCTGAACATCCATTTGGAATGATCAGCTCACTTCCCCTTCACAAAGCATATCCCTGGGAAGTTTGCGATGGGGAGACGAATTAATAGCCCAGAACTTCATGTCGGGCCAAGCATGTGGCTGTGTCTGAAGAAGAGGCCAGGCTTGTGAGCAGCATTTGAGGATGGGCTTCCCAAGGAGCCCTCAGCTTGGCTGGAGACCCTTGGGGATGGATTTGGGGTCTTCATGGGCCCTGTGGCTGGCTGGAGCTGCAGCATGGCTGGGTGTGTGATGTCCCCTGCTGGGACAGGGGCTGCTCTCACCCCCTCAGGACCCTGCAGACTATTTCTATCCCTCTGGCTTTTATTCTAGTTGGATTTTGGCAGAATGAACCTCAGTATGAGCCTGGGAAAAGCTGCTCATACATGGCCTTGGGCTCGGGTGGACTCCCACTCTCAGAGGCTGGGGAGCAAAATCAGGCAGGCACTGCAGAAATAGACAATTTCTAATCAAATATTCATCCTGAGCTGCCTTTGAACCTGCTGCTAATCCCTCCTTGGCCTCATCTGGGATTGCATTTCCTAAATACCAATGCAGGGATGTATTTGCACAGCATAAACCTGATCTGTATTAACATTTTACACCTGGGTCCCATTTCTCGGATCTCGAGGTGTGAGAAGCTCACCCTATGAGGGGTTTGTCACCTGGTCTGTGGGTCTCTGCCAGTGGCCAGGGGAGTCCCAGCCTTCCAGCTCCCCAGTGGGACCCTCACCCTCCCCAACCTCCTCCTCTGAGCAGAGACTTTTACAACAGCACAACCAGCATTTTTACAGTTCTGTCTCATGCTGATTTTTCCACTTCCTCTCAGCCCAGGTCTGTGGGATATCCCTTCCCTTTTGCTGCTGGGCTGAGAGCAACCAGCCACCTTCTGTGACATCAGTGACAATGCCACTTCAGTTGTCTCTGCCCTGCTCCTGCTTGTGTGTCCCAAACCTGCTTTCACTAATTTGGAGGGGAAAATAATCATTAAAACTTTCTTTATCAATTTCTCCCTTCTGCCCTTCTCATGTGCTGTGCTGTTGCATTACTTTGCTCTGTGAAGAGCCTCTTTGGATCCCTCCTCCCTTCTCCCCTTCTCCCCAGCTCCTCTTCCCACAGTGGAGCCACAGGGGATGTGGGATTGTCCTGGACTCCAAGCACTGTCACCAAAATCGGTGTCAGGAGGGGTGGGCAGCCTCACATGACAGGGACAGAACCCTCCGGGGAGCTTTGCCAAGTGTTGACGCTGGCAAGAACATCCTGGAAAGAAGGGGTGGAAGGATGGCAACGCAAGAGACAAGGAAAGGATGGATAGCTGTGGTCTGGGACCTCGAAAATCTGCCCACACTGGGAAGAGGCAAATTCCCAGCCCAGGATTTTTCTCAGTGCTTGGAGACACCCCAGGGCTGGTGCTGCTGGTACTTGTCCCTGTTCCAGAGGACTCTGGATCTGTTCCCTGGAGAGGGAGGGCAGCTCTGGGCAGTTCTGTAACACCCAGACTGTGTTACAGAACAATAACAACAACACGAATAACAGAATTGAGCTTCCCTGATCTACAGTCAGTGACTGGGGGGCCTGGGGTGAGTGAATGAAATCTGGGGCTCAGCAAGTCCTGTCCCATAGCTGGGGTCATCCATCACCTCATGCTCTGGGATTGCCCCTTTCGACAGCTGCTTCTTATTTTTAATTATTGATACCATCTCCTAAAGTCCCAGTAAATGTGTGGAAGTGAGTTTTGTGGGAACAGTGAGGTCCCTGTGCAAACACTGCAACCCTTTGTGGGGAGCAGGGAAGGGAAGGCAGTGCCTGACCCCCTCAAGCCCCCTGCACTGGGGACCCCTGTGCCAGAGCTGGGCTGGATCGAGAGGCAGCTGCCCTTATTTCCCCCTGCAGTATCGCAGGTTTTTCATGGCCAAACCACTCTCCCACCAGGCACAAATTGCCTCTGTCCCCGCCCCAGCCAGCTCTCCGCAGCCTCCTCCTGTCCCCGCCGTGCCCAGGGTGCCCCGAGCTGCCGCATCCCTCTCTCCCTCCCCGCTTCCCCAGCCAGAGGTATTTTGCAAACACAAATGCATTAACAAGCTGGCGAGAGCCCCCATGAATATTTCATGTTTAACATGCCCTCGTTTCCTCCCGGTTAATGGATCTCTCCCATTATGCTCCCGCCTGTCTGAGCAGGATACCTTTTCAGTGGAACATAAAAGCTGCTCCCCGGCGAGGTGGAGAGGAAACCACTCCGCTCTGGGATTCAACCTCCTGAGAAGCAGAAGGTCCAGTGCCTGCCCTCGTGTGCTTGGAACATTGGGCTTCCCTTACCAGCTCCTATTTCCCTCCCTCAGCCCATTTCTTCTGCTTTTTTTTTTTTTTTTTCCTTTCTCACTGAATTTTGCTGGCCTGGGTGTCCCTAACACCTTTTGCTCCTGGAGCTTCCCGTGTTGGGATGCTTCAGGCAGAGCAGAGGGACCCAGTCAGAGCTGCAGCTGGAAAAAGCTTGGGCTTAGGAAACAAAAAAAAAGAAGAAGAAATTGCTACAGGTTTAATGAAATGCTACATTTTACTCACATGGAAACGTTTGGTTTGTTCTGAAGTGCTAGTATTTTAAAAGTAGGATTGAAGGGTGTTTTTAAAAATTAAGGGGTTTTGGAGAGTAAAATCAACACATTCCATTGTTGAAATGTCAAAGGGAGGTTCTTAATCTGGGAAAAAGAAAATTTAATTTCAAGATCTCAGTGTGACTGAAATGAAGGTAGAAGAGGCAGAGTTGGAGTAGCCTGCCAAGGAAACTCGTACACAACAGGATGATTTCCCATTGTGGAGGCTCCAGTGGCAGCTCCAGTGCTGTGGGACCCCTGATCCCAGGGGAGTCCTTGGCTCTGCCCTGGCACAGTGCTCTGTCCCACAGCCCAGGGTGGAACAGCCCTCCTGCATCCCGGCGCTGGGATGGGCCAGCAGAACAATCAGCCCTTCAGTTTGGTACAATTAGAAATTCCATGGAGCAGGAATAAAAATAAAATCTGGGCCAAGAGCTGCTCTGTCCAAGGCACCCTCTCAGGGCTCTGGCTCCAATCAAGTGCTGGGGGGGTGGGTGTTGATAGACCCCAATAAAGTGTGCACATGGCAGGAGTGTCATGTGCCACCAGCAGTGCCAGAGACAGGCTCATCCACAACATCCCAGCACCAGGATCTGGTAGTGCTGGGGATCCCAAGGCGAGGCTGTGCTGGGAGCTCAGCTCCAACTCTGGGAGCAGCTGTGCTGTGGATGGGATCATGTTCTCCCATTTCACTAGCACTGAGGGATTCTCATCCTTGGATGCCAAGGATCCCCCATTCCCAGCCTCATTCCTGGCATCACCCATTCCCAGCCCAAAATAAGCTTCTTCTTTGCATGAGGTGATCAGGAGCATCTCCCAGCTCGGTGTATGGGGGAGCAATGGGAGGGTTAGGCCCAAAACTTTGGGTACTGGGCAGGGAAGGGCATCCTCTGTCTCACTCCATTGCCAGTCACCTCCAGACTCCTCAGCCAGACTTGAGGTCCCCTCTGTGCCCCCTTTCCTCCTCCCTGCTTCCCTCCGTGCCCATTCCCCGCCTCCAGACCCTTTTTCCTTTTGCATGCAGGATTTTAATCTAATTTTCTCAATGCAAATCTTAACAGGGAAAAGCCTTGAAATCGAATCTCCAGAAGTCTCCTTTCACAGTTCAGAGATCTGATTAAATTGCAAGCTTGGTTAATATTTGGTGCGACGGGGGGGAGCAAGGGGTGGGAGGAGAGGGGAGCGGAGTGAGTGGATCTGTCTGAGGGGCCGGGGCCTTTTCAAATAATCTGTTTACCCCTGCAGCTAAGGAGCCCATTAGCAAGTGTTCTCCGTTCTAATTTCCCGTCGTGCCGTGTCCCGCAGACCTCACTGTGTTTATTTGGAGAAGCAGAACAAAATTGTTTGTATAATTAGATCTGCTACAAGGGCTGCCCTTGAAGGGTCCCCAGCAGGAAGCTTTCGATTGCAAAGGGCCCCCGCTGCCGTGGACCCCCAGCCCCAGCCCCCAGCACAGCCAACAACAACAACATCATCCCCCTGGGATGGGCTCTGGGGGGCCCAGATGTGTTCCCTGCCCACGGACACGCAGCCCCGCAGTGCTCCAGCTGCACACAGGGCTTTTCCCAAGGGATGCAGGAAAGGCCTGGCCTGGCTGCCCACTCCAACCCCTGGCAGCACAGGGACAGTCCCATGAAATGCTGTCCTGCTCCTGCATCCCACCCAGCTTCCCACCAGCGTGGTCTCGGTCCAAAGCCGGGATGTTTTCCAGCTGTATCAGAGTGGGGAACTTTGCTCCTTCCCCCATCGCTTCCCCACGGCTGGGAATTCCGACAGAGCTGCCCTGCTCCCCCCAGACATCACAGAGCCAGGATACTCTCACTGCCAGCTCTGGCTGGAAGCACCAGGAGGTGTTCCCAGCAGTGCAGGGATGGCTGACAGATCCCTCCTGTTCCTCCTGTGACCCCACCACAAGCTTGGAAATGGTTATTTTGGTAGGAGAAGCAGTGAGCAGTGAGAGATAAATCAGATCTGGCAGAGGCAACCCTGCAGAGCCCTTGGAGCTACTGACATTCCTTTATTTCAGGAATGTGTTACTGAAAAATATTTTTTTTTGGCTGTTGACAAAAATTTCAGTGGGTTTTCTGGTAAATGAAAATGCTTGGAAAACCGTATTTTCAGAAATGGTTTGGCATTAATAAAACGATTAGGAAAAAAAGTGGTCCTTTAAGATCCCACCACTGAAAAAATTAGAAAATTTTTCCTAAGGAACAAAGACTTAAAGTATAAAAATAAAACATTTTTTTTCTCTGTGAGGTCAAAACCTCCCATGTCTTTGACTCCGATGGGGACACAGAGCAGAAGGGCTCGGAGGCAAATGTAGCCCAGGGGATACTCTGCCTGTGTTTGGTGTTTAACCAGCACATCCCATCTCTCCCGACTCAATATACTTCCTAAATAAGCCCAGTGAACAACACTGGGCTCCGTGTGGATGATTAATCGTGGTGCTATCACCCCTCAGATGTTCAAACCATGGAATTTCCACTGGGAACATCCCTGTCTCGGGGTGTCCACCACATCCCACCCCGCTGCCCTGGAGCTGCCGTGCTCTCAGCACACACAGCTCTGCCTCTCCGAGCTGATCCCACCAAAGGGCACATCGTCCCTGGGAAACAACCATCCCTGCTCCCAGGGAAGCCCCTGGGGCAGCTGGAAGGGCTGGAGCTGCTGGGACCCCCGGGGCACTGAGCACCTCCAGGGCTCCTCTCCTGTTGTGGCTCTTCCTCCCGTGAGGTGGGTGGGAAGCAAAGACCACATGAGCAACTTAATGGAGCAGAACTTAGCTTTAATCTGTTCCCATAAATGTTTATGATCCCCTAATTATTAACATTTAATGCTGTATTAATTCATTGATGGGCTTTCCTTTTTAATTTTAGTGGCTCAGCAATTCCTGCTCTCCTTTTGTTCTTGATGGGAGGAGGAGGAGGCAGTCGGGCACGGTGGAGTGTGATGGGCATGATGGCTTTGCCTCCTCCACTCCTCCCTCTCCAGGAATGGGGTCCCAGGGATCCACATCCGCTCTTCTCCACATCAGGGAGGAGGGCTGAGAGCAAGGAGAGACCTCTCAGCCATGGCAAGGGTCCCCCTGCCTGAGACCTGCCTTGCTGAGTGGGCAGAGTAGCACTAGAAATGCTGCCAAGCTGAAGGCACAGTGGGAATTGCAGAGAGATAATCGCGGAGGAAAGCCCCTGGGAGGGAGAGCACACATGGTTTAAAATGCTGTTTATTTGAAGTGTCCTGCTGAAGTGCTCCCTGCGCTGCCCAGCTCGCACACGTCCCCCGCGCCCCCCACCCCTGCTCCGCCGGCTGAGATGTTTATTTAAGTGTCCCGAAAACTTTATCTGGAAATCAGTTCCCTTCTCTTCCCCTTGTCCGCCTTTCCACTTTCTTTTCCTCCCATTCATCACTTTGAAAAATGACCCGTTTTCTCTCCCCGGCTGGTGCCTCCTCCTCCTCCCTGTGCTGCCCGGCCGGGCTGCCCGCTAATTAATGGGCTTCTCCGGGCAGTCACAACTACATCCCAGGGAGCCGGGGCTGACAGATGGTCCTGCTCACACCAGGACACGCTACAACCCCTGGGACATCGCTGTGGTGCCGGGGGTGGCAGAGGGGCTGCCCAGTACTGCCCAGGGCAGCGGAGGAGGGGTGGGCTCGCAGAAGACCCTGGTGTGGGTTTCCCCCCACCCTGGGCTGCAGTGCTGCTCTCACTGAGGGTTCTTTCATCTGGCCACTGCTCCAGCTTCCCACATTGTGAGAATTCGCCGGGAAAAGAATAAGAAATCAATTAACTAAACCAAACCCTGAAACAATTATTTGTCCACTTCCCAACCTCATTTGGGAAGCATAAACCCCCACACACTTACTGAGGGCTGACGTGCGAAGGCACATGCTGACTGTGTTTTCATGACTAATTTCATCTGCACCGAGAAGCCCCCTCCCATTCACCCTTTTCCACCTCCATCTGTTCCCCACACTCCGAGCTGCGACAGCAAAAACATGGAAAAACAGCAGAAAAGAGGGAAAGACGGGAAAAGGCAGCAGGCTGTCACTGCTCCCAGCACCACCTTCCAGGCAGCTTTTCCAAGACCTAATCAGGACATTCCAGGTGGGTCTGTGCTCACTCCCTGATGCTGGGGGAGGATGGAGGTCAGGAAGCCACATCAGCCCTCAATGTCCAGTTACCTCAACCTCTTTTCTCTGTGGCTGCCCCCAAAGCAAGGAGGTGACCTGATCCCATCCCTGTCCCCCCTCAAAGAGCTCAGGTATTAATTTCCAGAGTGCAGAACGAGTACCCTCTGGCCCAGTGCTCCCTGCACTCCCTGTGCTGATCCCGAGAGCCATTCCCACTTCTCTGCTGGATCTCTCGTCTGGGCACTCACTGACTCTGGCTTCAGCTGTAGCCATATCCCGTGGTCTGGAGCTGGGGACGGTGGGTACGCGGACCTTTCATTCCCATAGTCAGGCTCGTCAGTCCTATCAAGTCACAGAAACCAAAGGAATGATTTTCCAAAGCTGTGGGGATCATCCTGGGTGTTGCTTTGGCACTTGGGAGGGTGCAGAGCTGGAATATTGGGGTTTTGGCTGCTGAGCACCTGCAGGGGAAGGGGACAGAGGAGTACCCAAGACTGGGGCTGGAACAGGGGTCAGGGGTCATGGATAGGGGCTGGAAGCAGGGATCAGGGACTGGAGTGAGGTGGGGAAGAGCTCCTGTGGCACAGCAGCACATGGGTGTGGGCACTGGCACACTCACATCCCCAGGTTAAGGTGAGTTCCTCCCTCCCTCCTGCCTCTACTCAGCAGCCCACATCCATCAGCATTCCCTCCTGGAAAATGGGCTCCTGCTGCTGCTGCTGCTTCTGGGACCTTCAGCAAACAGAGGCTGAGGCGCAGCCCTTTGGGCTCAGGGGCAGCACCAGATCTGCCGGAGATACCCTGTGTTTGCACAGAGTTTCCTTTCCTTTAATCACTCCCGTGTTTCTAACTCTGCTCTTCCTGCAGTTTTTCTTTCTGTCAGCAATTAATCTACTGTCCCTCATGAGGGAACATGAATTTCCCTGGGAAAAAAGTCAATCAGTTGTGTCACACGTGAACGGGGCACGACAGCATGTGGGATGTGAGGGGCTGGTGGCAGGAAGAGTCCCCACAGGTCCCCACAAGCACAGACACTGCCTGTGGGATGGATGTGTGTGGAGGTTATCACTGGGAATAATGATGTTGCAGGTTTTTAGGGATGCAGGACCCTGCGTGGTCACACACCTTACAGTGCCATTGGTTTTAGGGCTATTTGTTAAATGCAGATAGAAGATTTTTAAGATCTGCTGTCTGCAGCTCTCACTCCCAGCTCTATTCCTTGGGATACCCTGGTTCTCCCACTCTGACTCGCCTCTGACTCCTCTACCCACCCTGTCACAGAGGGAGGGAGTGGAACAGGGTGAGCAGGGGCTGGTGCTGGGCTCCACTGGCAGCCCCGTGCTCCCCACCAGCCCCACAGCCCCCCAAGGCTGCGTGAGCAGATGCAGCCCCTTTAGCCCTCACTGCGAAATGCTGATACCAACTTTGACACAAGGCAGCACTAATGGGGACTTTATTTGTGAGTCTTCTGGCAGCAGCAGCCGTGTCTCTGCAAGCAGCTGAAAAGCTGCCAGGCAGATTCTCGAGTGAAAAGATGGCAATAAAAGGGACCTGGCCATAGCACAGCCCTTGCCTCCTCATGCAGCTGCAGCGAGTCCTGGTGTTCTGGGCTTGTCTGTGCAGAGCTCTGGGCCCATTTCTTGCATCCTGAGCCCACGAGCTCTCAGTGATGTTTCCAAGCAGTGGAGGTGGGAGGGATGGCAGCTTCCTCCAGTCCTGCTGCAGCACGTGGCTGGGAGCAGGATCTGAGAGCCAGGGGGAATGGAGCATCCTGGAGAGAGCCCTCTCCACACAGTTCAGACTTTTCTTGGGTGATTGGAAAGCTCTGCCTTGTCTGTATTGCCAGAGCATGCATGCTCTCAGCTGCCAGCACACTGCTTCCATCCAACGGTGGGAATCACCAAATCCCAGAAAAATCTGGGCTGGAAAGGACTTTAAAGCTCATCTCCTTCCACATCCCCACCATGGTGACGCTTTCTCCAAGCCCTGTCCAATCTGGCTGTGAATACTGCCAGAGGTGGGGCAGCCACAGCTTTTCTAAGCAGATTGTGCCAGGGCCACACCACCCTCACAGGAAAGGATTTTTGCCCAATATCCCATCTAAAGGCACCTCTTCCAGTTGCAGCTGGTTCTCTGGGAGTAGGTACCCACTGCACCACCTCAGCATCACCCCGAGAGGCTCAGAGATCCCTTCCCATACATCTGGGCTGTTTCCAGGGAGATCCCCCACTTAGGATTCCCTGATAAAAATGTGGCGATCGCATAAAGGACAGAGGTGATCCCAGCTCAAGTGAAATCCCTCATGGCCATGAACCTGGCAAACAGCATTTGGAGCTCTGCAGCAAAAACAAAACAGACCAGACGGCACATATTTTCCTTCCTTTGAAAGGGAAAACACAAAGTTAAGGGATTTGAACACCCCCCGACCCCCCCTCCACTTTTTTTTTAAGGGGAATTAAAGCAAAAATTCACATCTGGAATGACAACACCTAACCCTACCCTGTACCCCCAAATTAATCAGGGCCCATAATGGAAATGCTGACAGACTCATAACTCCAACCTTTCAAACACAGATCTGGTGTTAAACTGGCTCTGCAGCCCTCCGAGGAGGGGACTCCAGTGACACAGGGGGGGAGCAGCATGAGGCTGATATTGAGGGGCTGCTCCCCCTTGCCTGGTTGGGGACACTGCTCCTCTGCAGGGCACTGAGCCCCCAGCCTGGGGTGCATGGGCACTCTTGTACCCTCAGACCCCTCTTCCCAGCTCCCAGGGCTGCAGCATCCCTGTTCCAGGTGCAGGCAGCAGGCACAGCTTGTCCCCTGGTCCCCAGGCTGTGCCACCCCCGCTGTCCCTGGGACAGCCCTGCGCTGTCGTGCTGCCCTGGTAGTTCGTGTGCCGAGGGCTCAGCTCGCCCTGGCTGTGCTAATCCCGGCGTGTTCTTCCCTGCAGAGCTGCTGCTCCCTCCCGATTGTCTAAACTTTGGGAGCATTAAGGTACAAGCTGTAAAAATAGAGCCCGACGCCAGGAGCCCCTCGCACACGGCTCCGAGGATGATGTCGCGGTCCCCGGGGCTCAGCTTTCACATCCCTCCCCAGAACAGCATCTCCAGCGTTTGTGACAGCGGCCCCAACGCGGTGGTGGCTTGAGGGTGGCAGTGGCCCTGGAGTGATGGGTAGCTGGAGTATCCAGATCCCGGCTCAGAGGGAAAGGCTTTGGGGACAGGGGAGTGCCCAGCTGGGGTCAGGGACAGTGCTTGCCTGGTGCTGGCAGTGCCAGGGGCTCCAATCCTGGGCAAGGCAATGCGGGGGAAACAGCATCCCCCCATCTCAGTTCTGGGGTGGATTAAAACCTCCAGCCTCCAGCAGATGGACCCGGAGACTGGGATGGATGTGCAGCTCTCACACGCCCCTCAGTAATTCGAGGCTTTGCCAAAGGGTCCCTGTCACCACAATCAACCCTGTCCCACCCCTGGCTGTGGCTGTGGGGTCCCGAGGGTCCTGGGGAAGGGAGCAGCCCCCAGCCTGCTGGGAGAGCGAGGGGCTGGGAGTAGAAACCTCTATTGTTTTCCCACCTGTCCGAGTTACAAAGGGCCAAATGGATTTTCATGAAATGTTATTAAAAAATGAAAAGGGTTTGGCTTCCGGGCCGAGGCCCCGAGTGCCAAATCCGCCCCAGGCAGAGTTTTATGACTAAGTCTGTAATAAAAGCCTTTGAAAGGGGGGCTTAAAACTGGAGTCTCCACAGACCCTCTCCACTCAAGGGCAGCATGTGGGGGATTGCTGTGTGTTCATATCCTGTTTGGCCCCTTCTGAAGGCTTTTTTCTGTGACAGGGACAGTATATCCCTGCTCTGCTGTCAGTGTCCTGCTGGAGATGATGCCTGTCCCAGGCAGGCAGGGACCCTTCCTCTGGCAGAATTTGGCTGAGGGGAGCATCAAGGGACCAGGGAGAGAGGAGACTGAGCTCCAGACACCTCCTAGGACAGAGCAGTTCCCAAAAAGCCCCATGCTTGGTGCATGGCAAGGATCTTGTGTATCCTGAGGCGTCCTGGGTGTACCCTGGGCCATCACCCCGTGAGACAGGGGTACTCTGCATTGTCACCCAATTGATGTTTTGGCCTCCAGAGGGTGGAAAAGGCATTTCTGAGGGTTTGTCAGAGGGCTGGAAGGCTGTGAGCACCCAATGGCTTGGGAAGGCCCTTGGGGAGTGAACTCAAACAGGTCCAGGTGGGTGATAAGTGGATGTCACACACGGAGCGTGGCACACGTGCTTCCTGCAAACGTGTTCCGGCTGCTCGGAATTCCACGTGCAAACCTCAGCTTCAAATAATTTGTAAATAATGTTCTCATTAGTTTGCTAGCTCTAATTAGGACAAAGGGGGGAGAAATGAAGTATTTAGGCTGACTCCCAGGGAAACTGCATAGAGTAGAGCAGCTCCATAGGCTGCAGAGCAGTATCCTAAAGGGAGTTCTGGAAACCTTGAGCTGTTTAAATTTAGGCTGGGGAAGCCCTGGAGGTTAATGCAGGGCCTGTACTGGCCCGGGGAGAGGAGGTGGGAGATAAAAAGGCCCTTTTCATTGCTCTCCATGGCACTGCAATGAAGGGCAGGCTGCAGATCTCCCTTCCCTGCCATCCATCTCTCCTCGGGCTGGAATCTCAGGCTCGGCTCTTTTGTGATCAGGGTTTCAATTGGCGTTTAACACGATCAGTGCAGCAGAGCAGTGAAACATCACTTCAGCTCTGCAAAGCCCCAGCTGCAGCTAAAGCTGTGTCACTTGATGGCTTTGCTGCCACCGTCGCCGTGTTCTCTGTCACTCACAGGCGGAGCAGGCTCTGAGCAGCAGTGAGGGGTGGGAGGCTGAGGGGAGTTGTCTGAAGTTAATGGCCATGGGGGGTGACAGGAGCTGGGGTTGGTTGGAGGTGATGCCCGTGGAGCCAAAGGACAGGTTGGGGTGGGCCCCTGGGTGAGATCTGGTCGAGACTGGGGCTGTGAAGAGATCCCACGGGGCTCCTTGTGGCCATGGCTGGGCTCAGCTGTGTCACAGTTCACCAGAAAAACCTCATGAATTTTGGCTTCTGTATGATGTCTAACAAATTAACTCTCCAGCTTCTTGTGCCTTCTCCTTTGCCTGCAGAATAATCAGGTATTGGGTGGCAGAAGTAGCTTGTGTGAAGGTACAAAACCTCTGTGCCCTGCAAAAAATGGACTGAGAGGGGAAACAGCTGAGCCAGGGGGGAGAGGCCCTGGCACAGGGTGCCCATAGAAGCTGTGGATGCCCCATCCCTGGAAGTGTCCCAGGCAAGGCTGGGGTTTGGAGCGAGCTGGGATACCTGTCACTATGGGGGTGATGGCTCTGGCATGGGGATGTGAAGTTTGTGACATGGATGGGGCTGGATGGGGTCAGGGTGGGCAGTGCCAGATGGGCACCCCCACAGCTCTGGCACTGTGCCATGGCCTGTGCAGAGGGACAGCAAGTGATTCCAAAGGAGGGGTGGGCAATTCCCCCCTCATACCCCTGAGGAGGACAGGAGGGGGCACACGGGCCTGGCCACGCCAGGGTGGGCAGTCCTGCTCTGAGAGCCCCTGGAGAAGGGAAGCGGGTGTTTGGGATTGTTTGCTGCAGAAGGGAATGAGCTGAAGACAATGTCAAGCTCTGTAAATATTTATCAGATGAATGGGAGCAGGGTTTGAAACGTTAGACAGCTGAGAAATGGCTGTTTTAATAATTCTCCTGATAAATGAAAACCTCGGGTGGGGGGACAGGGAGCAGGTCATGGGGGAGGGGAGTTGTTTAGAGATTTGGGGCTTGGGAAGCCATCCTGGGCTGAGATGGGGCCATGGGTATTCCCCTTTGGGAATGAGGATGAGGAGCTGGGACAGCTCTGCAGGACCTGGTCTCTGCTGCCTCCCCCACCACAGCCTGTCCAGGGCTGCTCTAGGGGTGACACAGGAGAGGCACGCAAGGATGAATAAGGGAAAAAGACCCAATTCTTGTTTTTTCAGATCTAAAACTCCTGCTGTGGTGGAGCACAGGGCAAATGTGCAAGCAGGGCATCCAGCTCTCTCTGTATTCCCAGTGAAGCATCGAAAGCTCCGTGCCTAAGGAATGCAGGAGCAGGGTAGCTCCAGCCTTGGAATTCTCCCTCTGCATCTCCTGGAGCTGTGCCTGGGCCAGGACTCAGGTCTGGCTCAGCGAGGCTCCATCGGGTCCTGGCAGGGGACACCCGAAATCCCAGAGCAGGGGCTGGCAGGTGAGCAGGGGAGCTCGGCTCCACGGGCTTTGCTTTCAGATGTGTGTGCAAATTCGGAGCCTGCATGGAGAGTTGATTAATTGCTGGCCATCTTGGAAGGGCTGTATTTTTTTTTTTTTTTAAATAGTGTTATTTTAAACAAAACTTTGCTGTTCCCCTTTAAAGGAGACATCTGGGCTCAACGTGGCAGGCAGGGGAGAGGCTGGAGAGTGGGGATGGGTGCAGGGAGAGAGGTATGTGCAGGAAAAACACCATCCCTGCATGGAATTCATGGGGCAGCTCTCCCTGTGCCAGGCTGGGGCCTGGACCAGGACATGCCCACTCTCCTGGCAGTGCCAGGGGCTCCATGGGACAGGGGATCCTGGGCCAAGGATCCCTGATTTGCTGCTGGGAGGGGAGATTTGGCTTCCAGGAGAGAACACCTTGGGGATAAACCCCATGAGAATGGTCAGGAATATCGGTGCTCTGGATCCACCAGGAAGATTTCTGCTGCTGCCGCCCAGGCATGCAACAGGAGAGAAATATGGGGGAGATAAACCTTGCTCCTAAAGCATCCCCAGCCTCCGTGGGGCTGGGTAGGAATATCCCACCTGGGCAGGCTGTCCTATCAATGTCCTTTATGGAATGTGCCTCTGGCTGTGGGCACTGAGGGACATTGGAGAGTTTGGGGTACAGGGAGCTCTGGTTTGGCCTTTTATGCACGGTAAATTCCTGGGCTCTTCTACTCCCTGGGCAAGCTGGAGCACAGCTGAGACAGAGGAATATAAAGCAAAGCTTTTGTATTTATTTGTCTTTTAATGCTCTGCCATATTCACCTTTCAGGAAATTTCCGTCTGCTCCGCGCGCTCCTTGCCCGGCTCCACATGGTTTCGTTTTCCTCGCCGCTCCAATAAATCTGTGAGTGAAAGCGGCTGCCGGAGGGCTCAGCTCGGCGGCACAGCCTCCCTCACCCACGCAGGATGTCCGTGTCAGCAGCTTGCAAATCCCGCTCCTGCCCGGCTGGGAGCCGGGGCTGGGGGCCTGGGACAGGGCTGCCTTCCCAACGGGATGCCAGAGGGCTCCTGGCAGGGCAAAAACTCCTCCCGTGGGTCTGCTCAGAGCTGGGTGGCTCTGCCCAGGCTCTGGGAGCTCACCTGTGGTCACTGAGAGCTGGCACTGCCCCAGGAGACAGGGTGATGTCCTTTTGGATGCAGGACAGGCAGGCACCGCGCCCGGCGCAGCACCCAAAAGCTTTTTTGGGAGCTCCAGCTGATTGCCCAATGTTGTTCCATCAGCTGCAAAGCCTCCAGAGCCACTTTCCTCCCAAAGAGGGTCCTGGGAAGCTGAAATCATTGCCAGGTTCTCCTCGATTCAGCCAACTTCTCAGCTCCCACTGTGAGAAACGTGTGTTTTTAGTTAATGAAAGCTGAGATTAACTCATGACCCCGGAGTCTGGGAGATGGCACTTTAATAAAACTGATAAATAGCAGCTTTCTGATAAAAATCACTTCTTAAAATGCAACACGATTGTTTTCCCTCCCTCCCCGTGGCCCCCCAGGCTCAGGCGTAGCTTGGGAGGGCCTGAGGGCACGGAGAGGGTGTGAAACAAGAAGGTTGTGGGTTTGTTCCCCGGCAGAAATTGCCTGTGGTTTGCTCCAGGGCTGGCAGGTGCTTGGAGCCGAGGCTCCGAGGCTCCGGCTCTCAAGCCCAGGCCCTGGATTAGAAGAAAACACTGTTATCCTTTATTCCTGTAGATCCTGTTGATATCTCATGAAAATGATTTTGGCTGCTCTCATGGTTCAGGCTGGGAGCTCTGACATCCGAGGGCAAAGCCTGTTCTCTGCCAAGCAGGGACTGGAAATGTTCGAGTTGCCAAACCCCCTCCTCACTCTCCCTCCTCCCCAGCCTCCGGCAAAGGTGGTGCAGGGTTTGCCGGGCTGGAAAATTGCATTTTCCCACTCATATCCCAGCCAGAGCTTGGCCTGGAAGATGAGGGGGGCTGGACTCTCCTGTCCCCCCTCCTGGTGATGGGGACATCATTTGCAGTGTCCCACCAGCTCTGTGGGTGTGTGGTGCTGGGAATGGCTTCCAGCTGAGCCAGGGGAGGTTTGGTTGGATATTAGGAACAAATCCTTCATGGACAGAGTGGTCCAGCACTGGCACAGGCTGCCCAGGGCAGTAGTGGAGTCCCCAAGGGATTTAACAGACACGTGGATGTGGCACTTGGGGACACAGGTTGGTGGTGGTTTTGGCAGTGCTGGCTCCATGGGCTTGTCCAACCTTTTGTAAATCCTGGTGGGATTTTACAATGCCGTGGCTCTCCCACCTGAGCAGGGCACAGGTTCCTCCTGGCTGCAGATCAAACCCAGTGCTCAGTGATACCCTGCTCCAACTGCATTCATCCCCTCCTCCTCTCCTCCCTCCTCTTCCTCCCAGCTGCCTGATGCTTTCTTCCCAAGCAATGCTCTTTTCCCTGGCTCCCCCGACTGTCCCCATTTCCAAATCCATCCTGAGTTACAGCTGAACTGGGATGCTCAGGGAGGACTGACTCTGCAATCCAGCCCCTGGTGTTACCTTTCCCTTTGCTCCGGGGTTTGATCCATCTTGGATAACCAGAGAGCTCTTCTGGGGAAAGCAGCTATTTTTATTTCAGTTCTTACACCAACCCGAGCACATTTCTGCAGGCACAAAACAAATTCCACGTGGAAGAGAATTAATGTGGCCCCAGAGCTGTTCTGGGAATGATACAGACACGGCAGAGGAATGAGGCCAGAGCCCTGAAGATGCCTGGGAGTAAGAAAATGTTCACTGACAAGAAAAGCTGTCATTAGTGGTTTATGAAGGTGTTTGTCCTGCCTTGTGGCAGGAGAGAAAAGTGGGATTTGAGGGGGTTGTTTTAGCCATCCCTCACCACAGCAGGTCACAGCCACCTTCATCCAGAGGAGCCCAAATGTCACCCACGGTCCCCTTTGCCCCTGAGCTCCATCCCCTGGTGCTGCTGGCAGGGAGGGGGGCACCAGCAGGATGTTTGTTCCTGGGAATGACGATCCCACTGTCCTCATCCCCATCGCTGTGCCTGCGGGAAGATCAGCAGCTGATTGGGGAAGTCATTTTCTAACAGCACAAATCAATATTTATTATAATGAAAAAGAGAGATTGATATCAGGAAGGGTGATAATAATAAAAAAAACCCATGTCTAAAGTTATTACTTGTATGTACAGCCGAGGATGAAAAAAGCCATCCCCAAACAGAGGCTTTGTTGGTTTCTTTTCCTTTGTAGAAACAGATTCCTCTGATATTCTCCCTCAGATGCTCCCGGGCACCCTGCTGAGGTTTTGATGTTCAGCTTGCATCCAGAATATTGAGCATGAAATCTAAACATTCCTTCTGGTGGCAGCTGAGGGAGACAGTGAGGGATAACGGAGGAGCCTCTGCCATTCCCTGGGGGAGAGGAAGACCAAGGGGGCCAGGGAGACCCAGAGCTGGGGGGGCTGCAGCACCAACCAGAGCCACATTTTGAGCTACTTTGGTGTTGTTTTTTGTATTAGGGCTACAAACATTATGCCCAGGGCTCTGCCACCTGAGCTTTGCTGCCTGGGCCACTGGGCAGGACAGTGTCCTGTGGAGGCAGCAGGAACCCACCAGACAGAGGATGGTCAGAGAGAGATCTCATTAATATGTGCACCACAGACAACCTCACCTGGCCAGGAGCTTGTGTGGTCACTTCCCAGACCCACCTCAAGCTCCCCTGAATCCAGATCAGGTGAGGCCAGAGGTTGTTTCGGGAGAGTGGTTCCTAATCTGTGGAAAGAACCTCCCCAAAATCTCAGAGATCATCCCAAACCTCAGCACCTTTCCACCAGTGGTGGCTTCTCAGAGTGTTGCATCTCCAGCTCCATCCTCAGAATGGTTAAAGCAGAAGAAACAAGGCAGATTTTAGGATGGTCTTGCAGAAATGGGACTCAGAGGATGCTCAGACATGAGCAAGCCTGTTCCTGTCAAAGTTCCCTCAGCTCCTGCTCCCCAAATTCCTGCCCTTTGGCCCAGCTGGCAGTGAGGGAGAGCCAGGCAGGAATGAGCTGTCTCCTGAGCAAGGCGAGCTTCCTGAGGAATCAATAAATCAGTTTAACGTTCATTAAATCACCATTCCCTATCTGGAAAAGCAGCCCTGAACTGATTGATTCTTCCTGGTGCTGTACCCGGGCTCTTTGGTGCTGGTCCCACTCTTCTGTTCTGTCACTGCTGTGTGTACACCCCCCTGGCCTTCTCCAGCCTCTCCAGCAGCACTCTGGAAAGCAAACTGCATTTTGGCATCAGGAACCTCACTGATCAGGTCTGGGATTTGGGTCTGCTGCCTGGAATGTGCTGATCCCAAGTACTTTGGGAGGATCCAGTTGCCCTCATTCCCACCCCTTCCCCTCCTGCACTCCTGCTCTGGCCTCGCTCCTCCAGAGGTTCTTCAGGGTGTCCCCAGTGTCCCCCCAATCCCAGCTTCTCATTTCCCAAAGCTAATGCCCATAACTTTTCCCTCCTTTGCATAGCTCATCCCTGTTCAATTTTCCCTTCTGAAATGCTCTAAAGCTCCGAGGTTTGCTCCTTCAAAGGACTCAAAGCTTTCCTCTCTTTCTCAGAGATTAATTATAGCTTCAAACACCTGCAGTAACTTCCTTCAATTACCGGGATTCTGCTCAGGAACTTCTCAAGGATTAAAACTTCTTCTGCCTTTCACCTGACAAAATCTTGCTCTGAGCCAGGCCCAGGCCCCACTGGCAGTTACAGCTGAAAAAGCCCTAAATTCGGGTTAATCTCAGAAAAACCCTGCAGTGTGCAGAGAGGGACTGCTCTGCAGTATCCCAAGGATCCAGCCCATGGAAGGGTTACATTCCTGCAATCTTGGAGTGGATCTGAAAGCCAAATCCTTCATTCCTACCCACACATCACCACTTAAGTGCCCAGTTTTGCTCTTCATCTCATCAGCAGAGGCTGCCTGGGGCCAGACAGGGCTGTGGCAGGAGGAGAAGTGTCAGGGATGGGATCAACCTGGGGATGAGGGTGCTGGAGCTGGAAGGAGCAGATGCCCACAGCAGCATCCTGGCACTGGCTCCTCCAGAGGTTCTTCAGGGGACAGCTGGAATTCAAAGCTGTGACACCAGAGGATGAACAGCTGCTGCACTAGGAACCTCGGCAGTCTTGAGGGGTGGAGGAGAGACGAAAATGCATGGAAAAGAAATAGGGAGACAGAGAAGAGGTGGAAAAGGGGTGAAGAAGAGAAGGAAAAAGATGTGGAGAAGAGAGAAAAGGGGATGCAGGAGAGATGGGAAAGGGGGTGACAGTTCACTGAATGTGTCATGGGGCATACTCTACCCTGGGTCATCACTCTGCCCCCCCTCTGCTGCCTGTGGGAGGATGGGACAGCCCAGGGCACATCCTCACTGGGACCTGCTCCCCACTTGGGAGGCTTCTCCTTTTCCCAAGAGTGAATCTGAAGGGCCCAACATTTTTCCTCCCCACCCAGGCACTGAAAGAGACCCAAAACAATTTGATTGATACTTGGAGACAGCGAGGTAACAACATTGACTGGCAAGCTGCTTGTTTCTCTCTATCTCTCTTTTTAATTTCTGCAGTTAATGCAGCATTCCATGGACCTTCCCCAGTGAATGAAGCACAGAGTGATCTTGGGGGGGCTGTCTGGGCTCCAGCACATGGGGTGTGCTGTGAACACGGACCCCCAAGATCTTTGCAGTGAAGGGAAGATGAAATTTATATCATCTCAGTGAACTGATCCTCTTATCTGCATTGTCTGCTCAGCATCTAATGAACTAATGAAATATGCAACAATTCAGCTCAAGAACAGACCTTGCTTTTAAATTAGCACTAATTAGAGATAATTATCTTGGCTGGTTTGATGTTTCTGTGTAATGAGCTCGGGTTTTCTTTTGTTAGGAATTGGTGTGGTCAAATATATGAAGCGACACGCTGGATTTCCACAAGTGCCTCCTCATTCCTGACTTGCTTCAACATCTCCGAGGGGTCCCCTCCCCTTCTGATGCCATTCCACTGAGCTGCCTTGTTGCTGCCCCTCCTTGATGGTGGGAGTGGATGTAAGTGGAGATCCAGGAAAAGGCACTGCAATCCCTGCAGCTCCCTCCCTCCATGCCCTGTTCTTGCACCCCTAGAAAGTCTGGGGAAGGGGTAGGACTGACACACAGCTCCTGCTGGCACTTAGCACCAGGAAGCTGTGGCACAGGTGGTCAGAATTTCCCCTTCCTTTGCCCCAGCCCCATCCTTGTCCCTTTCCCAAGCAGAAGGATGTGGCACAGCCCGAGGACAGCGCAGACACAGCGAGTGAGCGGCTGCGTGGGGCTGGGGTTAAAGCACCATCCTATAAACAGTAATGTGCCATGAATCCCTCATTTCCCAAGGGAATTTTAACAGCCTGGCTGGTGACAAGCTGCCAGGGCAAAAAGCTGTAAAGGGTGATAAAATCACACATCCCTGTACCACAGAGCAAGGCACCCATTCCTTGTGCTCCATAACAGGGGAGCTACCGGGCTGTGGGAGCTGTGAGGGTCACGGGGCAGGACAGTCTGGCATTATGGGGCCATGAGGGACACGTGGCAGGACAGCCCAGCATCGTGGGGCCACCCAGCCAGCCCCAAGCTGTCAAATAATTCTGTCAGCGCTCGTTTTATGGACCTGAAACGGGAAAGAGTGAAAGGCGCTGGTTGTGCTGCTCTGGTGGGAACAGGAGGAATTCCTAAAATAACGCCCTACCAATGGAATGGGATATCTGTCCCCAGGCCCCCCTCTCCCTATGGCATGGCCAGGACTCAGACAAGGCTCAGTTTCCCTCCCCATCTTTGCTGTGGGTTGAACAGCAGCTCCATAGGCACTTGTGGAGTTTAAGCAGAGGGATGAGGTGCAGTTCCCTGGCAATGGTGCCTGACAGCCAAGGGAATTCCAGCTGAATGATCTCCAACAGCTCCTCCCTGGAGAGGCTTTAGGAACCATGGGGTGGTGGCTGTAGCTCACAAGAGCAGGGTCCCTGGGGAGCTGGGGCAGACACCGAAGCGTTCTAGCCCTCTCTGGCAGCGCTTGGCCCCACTCCCCCTCACAGCCATATCCAGAGGGAAGGCTGGGGGCACATCCCACCCACCCCGGGGTAGGGTCTGGGGGTGGATTGGGGAGTGAGGGCCTTGCAAGAGCTGCAGAAGCAGGAGTGGGGCAGCCCTGGGGGACTGTGGGCTCAGGAAAGGGTGGAAGAGCTTGAGAGTGGAGATCTGCTCACTGCCTTTCATCCCACCAGCACCACAACACCTCTTCATTAACAGCCATTTCCCATTTATTTCAATTTATTTCCCTTTCCCATTTATTATGATTAACACTTGGAGGTTGTGTTGGATCAAATATTGGCTCCTGCAGAACATTTTTATAAAACACACATATCTGGATCTATATATCAGCTTGCACACAGACATGGAGATTTTCCTGCACAGACTCTTTATTCTCTCCCAGCATGGGCCCAGAGCAGAACCAGTGCTGGGGGAAGCATTGAGCCAAGGGATCTCTGTGCCACAGAAAGGAGCCAGCAGTGCTCCCAATAATTTGCATTCACTGGCCCTTCCTCCTGTCTCATCCCAGGCACCCTGAGGCATGGGAAGGGCTCATGAATCCTTAAAGCTGACAGGGACTGCTGGGCTTTGCTGGATGCCACAGAACCCAAGACGCCATCGGCAGTGCCGAGTGCCCTGGGGCTACAGGAAAATGCTCTGAGCTGCCTTTCCATGGAACCACTCATGAGTGGGAGCAGGGGGCTCTGAGCCAGCTTTCCATGGAACCTCTACCAGCAGGTGCAGGTGGCTCCAGGCCCTCCAGAGCTGGCCAAAGGGCACTGGGAGGCACCGAGAGCAGCTCTGAAGTGCTCATAAAGAGAGGAGGGTTTTGCAGCATTTTACACCACACAGACTGTGTGGGGTGGCAGCAGGGCGCTCTGGATGGGCCCCTCTGCTCACAGGGTGCACAGTGAGGCTCACTGCCATCAGACCTGAACCTCACTGGTAATACTCAACCAGACCACAGCGAGTCAGATGTGGGAACACAGCAGCCCTGAGGCACCTCTCAGGCGGTACAAGCACTCACATGAGGAGCAGGACCCCGCGGGGCAGAGCAGGGAGGAGAAGAACTCCTCTGGCTGCTGCAGCCTGCCCACAACCTCAGCAGCTCCCCGGCCCTTTCCCTCTCTCCGCAGAACAGTGGAGATGCAAGCCTGGGAGCAGCCTGACCTGCTCTTTGTGGGCAGGAGGAAGGAAAGGGCTGAAGAGACAGGCGGGATTTGGGCAGTAAGGGTGGCAAAAGCATCACCCAGAGCAGCCTTTGGGCTGGGCACCTTCTGCCACCACAGCTGACACAACTGCTCATGTCACCTCCTCTGCCTGGCCCAGACAGAGAGGGACAAGGGTGTAGGGAAAAGTGAGAACCTGCACTGATCTCCTTGGAGCGGTCAGGATCATCTGGCATTGTTATTTCTGAAGTTATCTGGAGAGAGCTTGTTCCTGTCGGGAGCAAAGTCAGCACTCCTGCCGTCTCTGAGACCTCTGTCGACAAAGACAAGGATTTTACTTTTCCAAATTACAAATAAAGCTGCATTCGTGAGCTGATATTGGCCTCTGATGCCATCTGAGCTGAGAGCAACACGAGGTGATTTAAGGCACCGTTCCGAGTCCCCACCTTCACACGAGTTGCCTTTTGCCCCCTCCCCACCTCCCACCCCTCCTGCAGCACCTGCGGCGCTGCCCGGCCCCTGAGCAGCCCCTCACGGGCACAGCGGGGCTCCAGCAGCCGCTCCACGGCTCTTTCCTCCTCCGACCAAGGACACAAGCGTCCCCTGCCCCGCCAGCAGCCGTAGTGGGTGTCAGGGGCAGCCCGGCTGTCTCGCACCGCCGGCAGCCCGAGGGCGATGTCGCACGTCTGTCCCCTTGTCACGTCTGCATCCTTTCACAGCATCGAGCATCGTCCTGTCCCTCCCCGCGGGCCGGGCTCGTCCCTTAGTGTGCCAGTCCTTATTGTGCTGCTCCGTGCCCCACTTTCAAGGAGCGAGAGGAGAAAACGTTGCTGCCGTGGTCTTCTGGAAACTTGCAGGGATTTGCCCGCTGGGTCCGTGTGTGACAGTCGGTGACAGGAGCTGAACGTGACACGTCGCTTCCATCACGTGTCTGTGGGCCCCACCTCCAGGCTGCCAAAGCAATAGCGGATGCTGAGCAGCCAAAATCCATCCCGCAGCTTCAGTGATGGAAAATAAAGAGCAAACGTAGGGATGCGTCTTTCCTTTCCGTTCAATCAGGGAATCATTTGGGTTGGAAAAGACCTGTGTGATTGTCAAGTCCAGACTAACCTGTTTCCTGGTAACCACTTCTTGGTGCTTTTTCCACAAGGGAAGATTTCCAGAGGCTCCAGAATGGCCAGAAAAGTCCTTCCTGCCCCCCTGCCCCAGCAGCTCCTTCCCCAAGCAGGAGCATTCCCCCTGGCACAGGATGCTCACCCTGCTCCATCTTGATGGTGCCTGGCAGGAGCTGGGTTTGGGGGGGTCCCTCTCCTACATCAGGGCTCTTGACCCCAGCCTGCACCCAAGAGGAGGAATTGGTTGATCTCCAGGTTTTTGTAACCAGCCTTAGCTCACCGTGCTCCCCACAGTGCTCCTTCCCACATCCACCTTCCCTGACAGCTTGACATGTTTTCTCCCAGCCACAGGGGGATTTGATTTGGAAGAGAGAGAGGGAAGAGTTTTTGTAGGTGGCTGTACCTTGGATGGAAACCTTTCTGGGCCAGGCAACCAGGAGCATCACCTCCCTCCCCAACCCTGCCTTGGGCCACACAGTGCTGCCATCCAGCAATGCCCTTGGCATCAGTGATGGAAGCGGGGATGTCACTTGGGGCTGACACGTCCCAGCAGCATGAACATCCACCTCTGGCACAGTTATGGGGAGTGGAATCGACTGCAAGACATCAGACACTGAGACCCGTTACCTTCTGGGAGCACTGGAGGGGCTGGCAGGCACCTTCCCTTAGCTCCTGCACACCTCCAGTCCATGATCCTGGAGTCAATCCAGCCCTGGATGCTCCATAACACCCAACACCAATAGAGCAGTGGCAGCAGAGCATCCAGAGAGGTGTTCCAGCACTGAGGATTCGCTCCCTGCCTCCCACCTGCCTGGCTGTCCGTAACAGGGAGGAGGAGGATGCTATCCCTCCTCAGGAAACATTCCTCCCAAGCAGCTGGAAGGGCTGAAGCAGAGGCAGCCCTCACCCAGCTGGCCTCTGAACGATGTCAGGCTGGATTTGCACACAGCTGGTGGAGGATGCCCAAGGTGTGACCTCCCTGGGCAGTAATAGGAAGTAATTGGCAAAATGCCCACAGACACGGCTGCCTCCTGCAGGAATCCTGCAGCCCAGAGCCAGCCTAACACGTGTGGGTACTCATGCAAGAGGAGTCTCACAGCCATTGACAGCGTCCAAATCCATGTATTTCCCTGGCCAGGCACCACGAGGCTGTGGCAGGGCTCAGGGCTGCAGCTCCCAAATAATAGGGAAGTTTAAAGTGAGGAGGAGGAGGCAGGAGCAGAAAATGACACTGGTTTTCAGCAGAACATCCCTGCTCCAGCCCAGCACGGGGTTATTTCCAGCCCTGCTCCTGGCTCTGGGAAGGTCGCAGGTGCTCTGTGCCTTCACCCACTGAAAGCTTTGCTGGCAAAAGATTTTTTTTTTCTCAAAACCTCTCTTGCCTTTGATTCCTGTGGGTTTGGAGTCCCTCTTCCTGCTGCGACGGCAGCTCCAAGCTCCTCTCCCTGCCTGTCCCAGCCTTGTTGAGGAGGAGCAGCTGCAAAATAACCTCTTTGAAAGCCTCTCCCCTGCTCTCGCAGCTCCACTGCTCTGGGGATGGTGGTGGGGCACCGCTGGAAGGGGAATTGCTGCAGCTGTGGAGGGGCAGATGCTCTGTGCAGCCAGTGCATCCTTCCGGGCATGAACCTCCCAGCGCTGCTGCTGCTGCAGGAGATGGAGCATCCGCACCCCGAGGAGGCTCCTTCACCTGCCCTCCCTCAGACCACACCAGAGATCAGCTTGGAAATGAGAGAATCACCCCACTTTTTATTGCCTTCTCCCCTTTCATCCCCTACCAAAGCACCCTGGAGTCAGCTCAGGCTGCAGGAGTCAGATCCATGCCTGCCGGCCCCATGGGTTGGGAGCCAGGCACATGAGAAGAGGAAGAAAGCAAGAGAAGGAGCTGGAATATCATAAGAAGACAATGTGATTTCATTATCCTGACCTAGAGGTGCCTCCTTTTAAGAAAAAAAGCATCAAATTAAAGTCTTTAAAACAACAGCAGAGAAGAGACACAGCAAGTGAGCTCCTCTTCCCGCCTTCACAACATCTGTCTCACATCGTCCTGCTAATTTCAAGTTACTCCAAACTCCTTTAATTCTCTGCCAGGGCTTTCAAAATAGTTTTTTTTTTAAACCACAGGCTAGCCAGCTCCACAGCCTCGATTTGAACATGCAAGGGAGCAATGAGAACAGGAATTTAAAAAAAAGAAAGGTCAAGTTGTGTTCACAAGGCACACAAGCTGCTGCCCAGCAGGAGGGGGGGTGGGGGACAGCTCCCTTGGTGATGTGCTGGTCCAGCCTGCCCAGACCCTGGGGATGCAGGCAATATGAACCCACAGGAATCAGTGGAGAGCAGCCAATCTCCTCTGCTTTCCCTGAAAAGCACCTGCTGGGCATGGGGCAGTGGAAGGGAAGCTGGTGTGACACAGCTCTGTGACAGGGATGCTCCAGTCCTGCCTAGGCTGGCTCAGCCACACCAGACCATCCCTATTCCAGCATTCCTCCTCCCCAGCAAACCCAGCACTGCTCTGGGTCTCCCTTTTCCCAGAGACCCACTCTGCACCCACTCCCACATAAGCAGTCCCAGCTGGTCCCAGGCATGTCTCAGCAGGAGGTTTTAATCTCCTAATTGGCACATCCCAGTGGAAAAGCATTTAGGAAGATCCTGGTGCTCTCGGGAGGTCCTTCTCCCATGGAAATGTTTGTGCTGGTGTGTCCTGTGCCCAGCAGGTTGGGCTGGCTCACCTGTGGCAGTGGGATTGGTCCAGGGGGAAAGGAGGACATGTGGGGGACTGGCATGAGGGCTTTGAGGGGCAGCACGATGCACAGCAGGGAGAAAGGAATTCTGGCTTTATCCACAGGCAGCACAAAGCTGCAGCAATGCTGAGGACAGTGGTGAAGGGACAGGGATCGGGTGGGGTCTGGTGGAGTTTGGATCCAGATGCTCTCCAGGTCTCCTGGTATGTCATGGTGGTTGGGAAGCCAGAAATAAAACAGGAATAGGATCGAATTTCTGCAGCAAATGCACCTGCAGAAGCACTCCCAAAATCCCTCCACTCTCATCTGCTTGGGAGCAGAAGCAAAGATGAAAAGACAGGGAATGGAGAGCTCATCTGGATCCGTGTCCTGGAGCAGTTACCCTGCTCTGTGCCTGTGGCAGATTTACCTGGAGAGGCAAGGCTGTGCTTTTTGTTCCTGGACAGGAATGAATCAAATAAAAACACAACCTGAAAACTGGGCTGGAACAACCAATTCTCTGCAGAGCCCCCTTCTCAACCTGCACATCATGCTCGGAGTGAGCAGCCCTTGGGAGAGTCCCCCCGGCAGCAGCCACAGCTCAGAGCCCTGCAGGCGGGAATTTCCTCCCTTCCCAACACGGTCCGGCCTGGAGCTGGGATCGGGGGCTTAAATAAATATGTGCCTATGTAAATAAATAGGAGTGTGGAGTTGAGAGGCAGGTTAATGGCTGGGGAAACCGGGCTTGACCTCAGTGACATTTCAAATTAGTTCTGCTGCGCTGGGCTGGGCCTTTGAGGGGATTTGTGCTCGGGCTGGACGTGGAGAGAAATGTTAAAATTCATCATATGAAGAGGCTCTTTGGAGCTTCCTTCCTGCTGGGCGGAGACCTCTGGCACCCTGGAATGAGTGTCCGAGCCTGGGAGATGCTGGGGCAGGGGGCAGTGCAGACTGGACTCTCACCTTGCTCTCAGCCTGGGGTACCTCTGGGTGATCTCTCAGGTGTTGGGGTAGGTGTGTGCTGTACCCACACCTGTAGGATGTGTCGGGATGCACTTTGGTGTGTGCAATATCCACACGTTCACGGGCACTCAGAAATAAAATTCATTAGAAGTGGGCAGAGAATGTATTATTAGTGCTTAATACATGCACTGAAAGGCAAGTAGATGGCAGCAGGGAATACATTCAGGAACAAAAAGGGGTCATCTGCTCGGGTCTGGCTCGCCCCTCTCGTGACTGTGTGTTATGATACAGGTTTTAATTCTCTCAGCTCTTGCTATCCCTCCTGCAGGGCTGCAGCTCTGATTCTGGGGCAGCCCTCAACCCTCCTGTGTGAGGTGTGTTAATTCCTCACTGAACTGATATAATAATTTTTAATGTGGGAAGAAACCCAATTTCCTGCTTGTCCTGGGGACTGGCTGAAACGTTCCTGTGGAAATGGAGCCTTGGGCAGGCTGTGTGCAGGGACTGTCAGCCCGGGGACACGGACCCCAGCAGGGAATGCTCCGTGTCCCTGGCTTTGGCTGCTGGCTCCATCTGGGACAGCCAGGCACGGCCCCTCAGAGCTGACCCTGGTGTGTGCCTGCAGCACTAAGGAGGAGAGGTGACGGCTGTGGCACCAAGCAGCACCACCAAGATCACCCTGTGAGCACCAGCCCCAGGCAAACAAACTATTTCCAACAGCCCCAGGCTGCCCAGTGCTGGATCTTGATTGCCTTCCAGCCATTCCCATCCTCTAGCCTTAGTAAATTTGTTTTCCATCCTCATTAGGAGACTCTTGCCAGGGCCTGGGGAGAGGGGGAGCAATGGAAAGCTCTGGTTCTCCTGCACTATCCTGACCTGTTGCCTCCTCTACAGCAGCAACTTTGCTGGCAGTGTTGGACAGGGATGGGGTCCCCTCCCTGGCACTGCCTGTGCCAGCCTGGGGCTGCTGGGACTCCTGGGGATGTGTGGCAGCTGCTTCCAGTCCTGCCCAGCTGCCTCAGTGGCTCTGCAGGGCAGAGAACCCACGGCCCAGGGATGGCCCTGGCCCTCCTACTCAGCTCTCAGTGCCACAAAGGATGGAGGAGCTGGTGCCCATTGTCAGGAGGATCCAGCATCCCACCTGCAAGGATCTCTTGGGGACATTATCCCCTCTCTGGGCAGGACCTGCTTGACCTGCTGCCAGTGCTTGTCCCCACACTGGTGGCAGTGGTGACACACTGTGACAGAGGGTGGAAAGGGAGAGACAAAGCTCTTTGCTCCCTTCCTTGGGAAGAAACCTCTATTTTGAGTGGCTGTGTAGGAGGATGCTGCAGGAGTTGGGGGTGTGTGAGGGATTGGGCTCCCAAAGATTTCAGACGCATTTGGATCAGTTTGGCTGGTGGAGTGACTCAGCTCCTGACAGCCCTGTGAGACCTTTGCACTCCGCCTAAACAGGGATTATTTCATCCTCTCAGAATGGCTTAAGCACTAATAAAAGGCATTAAAAATTAATTTTCCACGCTGTCTGTTGGTGTTTCTCCCAGCCCTGGATCGCACTCAACAAGCAGAACTGATAAGCAAACCCAGACCGTGTTCTCTGCGCTGATGCCCCCGTGCAGACACCCCCCCCTCTCCCCAGCACATCACGAGGGGAGAACGTGCAATTATTAACCTTCCTTCTTTTTCCTTTCCTTTAAAAAATTAAAAAAGCAAAGCTGTTGCTGGCAGCTTGGAGATTTGCTACGGGTGTCAGGCCTGCTCCTCTCTCTCCTTGTGTCAAATCCCGTATGCAAAGGAGATTTGTACACACGCACAAGGCACCGCCGTGTGTGACATCCGCTGCCCCCCCGACAGGCGCCATCCCTCTCCCAGCGGCTGGGAGGGAGGATCCTGGGGGGAGAGGGGGAGGGAAAAACAGGGAACAGAATCACAGAATGGTTTGGGTTGGAAGTGGCCTTACAGGCCATCTCACGCCAGCACCTCCCTGGGCAGGGACACCCTCCACTGGAGCAGGGCACGCAGAGTGTTTTGGGGAATCGGCAGCAGGGGACCAGGCAGGGTCTGTGCTCCGGTCTGGGCTGTCACTGGGGCTCATGGCAACTTCTCCTTTGGGCAGGAACTGTCCAAAAAGGACATTTACATCCCCTCTGCTGCCTGGTGGGGTCTTGGCTGGTGCCTGTATCATGCAGGTGTCAGGAGACATCTGAGCTTTGGTGCTTAACGGTGGAAGCATGGGATGTGCAATGGGTGTTGAGCAGGATCCCTCCCAAAATAGGGATGAACAAGCCCAGTGCCCGTCAGACAAGGCATGATGGAGGGATGCTTGGCAGAGGCACCATCAAAACACAGAAAACCATGCAAGGACCCCCAGGTGACCCTTGGGAACAGCACCTGGCACTACCCCACTGCACCACCCCAGAGACACCCCGGAGCTAGGCACTGGGGCAGAGCCTGCCCAAGGTGCCAGCAGGACTCTCGTCCCTGCACAGGCCAGGACACCAGTCCGGGAAAGCCACTGGTGCCCCATTCCCAGCCAGCACCGCCGCTGCCCCTGCCTTCCTCGCCTTGGATCCACCCAATTACAGCTAATTAGCTTTTCTGCCATAAAACCCTAAGGAGACAATGGAGAAAAGCCTCCTGCCTTTGACAGTAATGAAGTTAAATAGATATTTATTTATCCTTTTATTAGACAAACCAATTATAATTTTACGCTTGAAATAGCTAATTTTTAAAAGTGATGTCGAAGCATATGTATATACTGGGGTAATATATGGCCAGCCCTGGCCTGCAACAATCCTGCCTCATTACCAGCACGGCTGACGTGGTATTTAAATATCCTCTAATGCACCCATTCATAAAAAGATAATTAAAAATACGCTGAAATGCAGCTATTAGGACAGAGATCCTGGTTATTTATAGGCTCTGGTTTTAGTTTTGAATGATAAAATCCCGAGTAATTGCTTGGAGTGGTGAAGTGTTGCTTCCCCAGCACCCTGACCTGCTGTGGCTGGGAAAGCAGAGGCAGCTGATTCCCAGTGAGCTGTCAGTCTGTCCAGGATCACGGGATGAACAGGCTGAGCCTCCCAGTGCCCTGCAGGAGAGAGGAGCCCAAAACGTCTCCAGAACACCAGGAGAAGACTCAGAGTGTTCCTCCTGCTGCAGGATGAGCCGTGTCCATCTCCAGAGCCCTGGTGTCAAACAGTGGGATGGGCAGAAAAGCTGCTGCAGATTGCAGAGCAAACATTGGGAGTGAGAGTCCCAGAGAAAACACTGGGAATGAGGGTCCCAGAGAAAACACCTGGGAATGAGGGTCCCAGAGCAAACACTGGGAATGAAGGTCCCAGAGCAAACACTGGGAATGAAGGTCCCAGAGCAAACACTGGGAATGAAGGTCCCAGAGCAAACACTGGTAATGAGGGTCCCAGAGCAAACACCAGAAGTGAGGGTCCCAAAGCAAACACCAGGAGTGAGGGTCCCAAAGCAAACACTGGGAATGAGGGTCTGGAGTGGGCTCAGGTTTCCCCACCTCTCTCTGCCATCTGGATGTGGAGTCGGGTGGCTGGAGACCACCTGACTGCTCAGCCAAACACCAGAGACCAGAGATCATAGAGGGACTCTTAAAAAATTAATTTCCCTGGCTATAAAGCCCCGGTGAGTGCTGCTGAGTGCTGGGCTCAGCTGGCCCGGGCAGCTCTGGGTGGGATCTCTCCCTGCAGCGTTTGGAGCCATCTGGCCCAGCCTGAGCCCCCCAGCCTGGCCTGAGTCCTCTGCTGATGATCCTGCCCAGTCCTCTGGCTCTTCATCCACTTCCCTCTTCCCACAGGTCCGGGGCCTCCTGCACACGTTTCTAAAGGCAACAGGAGTGACTTGGGAAATGAGAAATTTGCTTTAAGATGTGATTTCAGCCGTCTCACACCTAGGTGGGATTTTCAGCTAATTTCCCTGAATATTTCAAGTTGGAGATTTCTTGCCTCAGGGCTAAAGGGTCAGCACAAGCCACTAGAAGTGGAAGCTTCTCATCCCACAGCTCAGGGCTGGAGTGTGGGGCTGGTGCCTGCCCATGGGAAGCCCATGGGGAATACCCAGTGGGTTTGCTGCACCTCCTGATTTCAGTTTTACACCACACTACTTCATCTTCCCAAACTGAACTGTTCTGCATCATTTTCTGGGGAGCCTTTAGGAGCCAAAGCAAGAGTATGACCCCTGGGATGGCAGGACTGGGAAGGGATGGGTGTGCCTGTGGCACCACCCGGCTCTGCCAGCCCAGCCTGCTCCTGCACAGCCACGGTGCTGAGGACAGGCAGGTTTGTGTGGGACAGATGTGAGCCCAATGTGTGACAGATGTGCTGCAGCATCTGGGCACGAGAGGGAAAGGGCTTCCAGGGCTGGGAGCAGCCAGAGTGTGGAGCAGAGTGACTCTGGAGCCAAATCTCAGTTGCCACAACAAAATGATGAGGAGTGGACCAGAACGCCTTAAATCCTCTTCTGAATGCACCCAAGCACGTGCTCTGCTTTCATCCTGCCGGGAACAAAAACTCCTGAAGAGGGCTCCAGGACACCCCAACCTTGCTTCTTCACAGAGATCCCCGAGATCAGGGGCTCCCCCTGTGTCCCCTCAGCTGTGTCCCCCCGTTCCTGCTGGCAGTGGGCTCGGATGCCTTTGCTGCTCGGGGTGCGGGTCTGTGCCAACCCCCGGCAGCGTTGTGGGGCTCTGCCCCAGCCTCCTCCAGCCCCGCTGCTGGAGCAGCCCCGATGCCACGGTGGTGGCTGGGGCACCTTTTGGGGGCACCCCAGGCTGGAGGTTTGCTGGCTTGATTGCTGGGTTCTGCGGGGACACTGTGGGGACACTGAGGGGCCGCATTCTCCGGGTGTCCCCCTTCCCAGCCCCCCAGCCGGGCTGTGCCCCCGCGGGATCCCCTCGCTGCGGACACTGGGTGGCACTCGCACGCCTTGGCACGGGAGCTGCCAGCAGGATTTTTCCGGAGGAAGGCACAGAGATGGAGGGGTGGGGAGGAGGATTTACCGCCCTCCCTCTCCCCCGCGGCTCCGGGGGTCCCTGGGGTCCGTGGGCGCTGCGCACCCCGCGGCTCTGCCCCTCTGGGGTCCCCTCGGCGGCCGCTCCCCGCTCTTCCAGAGCATCACCCGAGGCTGCACAGCCCGGCGACCCCTACCCAGCACTGGGATACAGCTTTGTCCCCCCATCCCCAGCCCCTTCCCAGCTGGGGGAGCACTGGGCGGGCTGCAGCTCTGCCGGACCCTCTGCCACCCCGCAGACCCCGCTCAGCACCACCCCGTGTGCTGCCTGCTCTGGGATCTCCAGCCGCCAGATCCCACCCCCAGCCCCGCACCGGCCCCCGCACCCGGGGAACCGGGTGGGAATTACAACACATCATTTATTAAAGGGTTGCTGTCAAGGTTGACAAGCCCCCAAATTAAGTAGCTTAAAAATTCCATTAGCTGAGGTCTTTCTGGTGCCATGTCCTATCTCACTTTTGTTTATCAACCTTCACGGCTCTGAATATCTGGTAGCTGCTCAGCTGTGTCCGTACGGTGGAGGGACTGGGGGAGGATGGGGGAGCCGGGGGAGGGAAAAGTTCCCCACAGACAGCGCGTCTGAGGAGCTGTGAACGCGCCGGGAGCTGCTCACACCAGCCCGGGAGGGCTCAGGGTCACGAGTGTTCAGCACTCCAGGAACACGAGGGGAGAATCCCCCACAGGGAGGGGAGCAAAGGAATGGTTGGATGGGATTCCAAGGCTCCAAGGTTTCACAGATGGTGGCCCGGTCCCACCACCATCCGTGCAAAGGATCCTGTGCCCTCTGCTCCCAGCCTGGAGCTGCTGCTCCTTTGGCGATGGGAGAAGGGAAAAATTCTGCATTTGGGTCAAGACAGGTGCAGGGGTGGGCTGAGCAAGGGGACACGGATCCCTCGTGTCACTGCATGCATTCCCCAGGCACCAACTAATGGAGATGTGGTGTTGTTGCACAGCTTCTCCTGGCATCACTCATCCCTGGGATGTGGCAGGACCTTGGAGTTCCTGGGAATGGGGACTGACAGCCTACACAGGCATCTCTACAGCGCCGCATTCCCAGCTCAGGAGAGGGCATTTGCACAGCTGGAATGTCACATTCCTTTAAAATAAACACCAAGACAAGAAATGTCAAAGAAGCTCTGGCAGGGCTGTGTGTGCGGCCAACGAGAGGGTGACAGAGTCTGGCACGTGTCACTTCCAGTTACCAGTGTCCCAGCAAAGTGTCCTCACCCATCCCATCTCCCAGAGCTGCTGGGCTGGGGAGCAGAGTGTGTGACAGAGGCCGCGGGGATGGGCCAGACCAGCACAGCTCTGGCCACAGCTCTGGACACGGGTCTGGACACGGGTCTGGACACAGCTCTGGACACAGCTCTGGGCACAGCTCTGCTCTGGGCACAGGTCTGGACACAGGTCTGGACACAGCTCTGCTCTGGACACGGCTCTGGGCATAACTCTGGACATGGCTTGGACACAGCTCTGCTCTGGGCACAGCTCTGGGCACAGCTCTCACAGTGCACAAGGGAAGGAGGTGCTGCTGGCACCTGACCGTGTGGTATCACCCATTCCTTCACCCAGTGTGCTGAGGGAAAGCTGCTCCCAGGCTCCAAACTGCCGATCTGCCTTTGTCAGGGAGATTTCCTGGGAATTCCAGGAGGTGCATCCATGTACCAATGCCATCCGCTCCGGGAATGCAGCACAGGGTGACGGCTTCTCACCCACCCTGGACTGAGCCAGCCCAGAGCCAGGAGGGGAGATGCACCCCGGATGTGGCTGCTGGAGATAGCTTTGCTTCCCCACCCCAGCTCAGCTGTGCCCCTCTCCTGTCCTGTGACAGTCCCTAACACTTGCATAGTGGCAGGAAAAGGAGATTTTGTGCCTATGAGTCTGTCAGTCCTTGTTTTTCATTGTCCCCCTGCACAAAAACAAAGAGAATGGGAGCTATCACAAGAATCAGCCAAACTTCAAGGAGCCATCCCCAAAAATCCATCTATTTTTAAGCACAGAGTGTTAATCACTCCACGCCCTGGACGAGTGTGTCCCTCACCGACCCCTGCCCACCCGGTGGGTCCACTCGCTGCGGGGGTGGCTGATTATTAAAGAAAGAACAGGACAGAGGTCTGGTGTCCCCCTCAGCGCCCTGTCCTGAGTGCCCCGTGGGACCGGAGCATCAGCACGAACTGAACCGGGGCAGGTAGGAAATGCCTAAACCTGCCCCGTCCCCACGGCACAGAGGGAGGGGAGTGTGTGTGTGCAGGGCCAGGCACCCTCCCCGCGCCCTCCTGGCTCCAGCAGCAATTACTGGGTGTGAGGGGAACAAGAAATCTGCGTGAAAAATCTAGGAAAAGCAAACTGCTCCATTCCACCAGGAAGGAACCCGGCTATTTTTAAGTTCAGGGACGATGCACGCAGCCAGATAAAATATTCAGACTTGTACAAAAGAAAACAGGAGGAGACTGAAAACATCCCAGCCCTGTCTGTCCCTTGCAGCCTTCTCCCCACCCACTCCCTGGGGCTGCCTGAGCCCCCCTCGCTGCCCCCGTGACACTCGCCTGGAGCCGGGAGGGTGCAGAGACACGGGGATGGGCGGCTGGTCCCACATGGAATGCCAAACGCTAAATACGTGCCAGGGCATCTCAAGGAACGGCTTGTGAAACCCACTGACCCAAATTCTCCCACCCAGAACACGTCCTGGCTGCGCCACAGAGATAATGAGCTGAGGCAGCAGATGAATTGTTGGCAGCCACCCCGCCGGAGAAGCGACGCCGGCGGCCACGGGGCTTGGGTTACCCCCGCAGTTTGTTATCACTTGAGATAAGAGCACCCCACAGGCACCAGCCCATTGCCCCCCTGCCCTGGGTGTGGCACCCCGAGGTGGGGGGGACAGGGCACGGCCCCGGCTCGGAAGGGACCTCATCGCAGCCACCAGGTCCAGCGGGACCCCCATCCCTGACCCAGTTCCCAGCCAGCACCCGGGGGGGTTCCAGGGACAGGGGGAGCCGTGCCCAGGAGCTCAGGGGGTTGTGCTGGCCAGGATTGCCCTGGAAGTGCCAGCGTGGCACATCCCGGGCACCACAGAGCTCCTCGGGAATGAAGGGGTTTGCAGACCCATAAATCAGACCTGGAGCTCCACAGCACCAACACGAGCTCTGCCTTTTGGGGCACATCCCACTGGCTCTGCTACTGCTGTTCCCGTTGTTCTGCCAGCCCACAGAACGGTGCCGGGGATGTTTTTATGCTCCCTTTATGCTCTTCAATGCGAGCACAAGGTGAACAAATCCACAAAGCATGGGAGCAGGTGGGGATATTCCTGCTACTGGGAACTCCTGTGGGCTCTTTTCCAGCCCAAGACCCCCAGTGCTACCTTTCTGCTGTACAAACCAAACCAGCTCAGTTTAGTCTCAGTCAAAGAGAATGGACTTGAAATGTTGGGTTTTTTTATGTGAGACTGTGCTCAGTTATTACTCTTTGCTTAATTATTTTTTTTAAATATTAAAAAAGTCAGAATCCACAAAACAAATATTCCCATTTCTTCCTTAAAATCTGATTCTATTGGAATCAAAAAGAAGGATTTTACTGCAAATCTCCCTATACAAGATGAAAACGCCTAAAGAAAAGTTTTTGATGTTCCAAGAAATACCTGTTCAGGGGCTGCTCTGCCCCATAACTGGGGTCAGGCACCTGCAGCTCTCCTGGCTGTGCTGGGGAGGCCATGGCTGTGCTGTTGTGCCTTTGCAGAGGGAAACTGCCTCAAATTTCATCCCGGGAGCACTTGGCCATTTGAAATATTTTCTTTTTATATAAAGACCATGAGGATTTGCTGCTGGCTCCATGTGTCAAGATGTCCCCAACAGGCTGAGGAGTGTGGGTATCACCTCCTCTCAGGGTGGAAATGTCAAAGTTCCCTCTTGCTTCATTTTATTGAAAAATTGGAATTTTTTTCAGATTCTAATTATTTACCCGTCACACTAAAGGTACTTCCCTTTGCAGTTAATTTCTCATGACAGTTTTAAAAGCAACAAACAAAAGTACCCAAACCAGAGAGGTGATGCTGTGGGTTTCAGAGAACTCCTCCGGCTCCTGTTTCCCCAAAGAGCATTCCATGGATGAAGGAGTTTAAAGTATCTGAATTGCCAAAAAATGGATTGGAGAAATAAGGACCAGCAGTGCAGAGCACTACCAAAAATACCCAGGATTAAAAACAAGGTTTTATTTTAGTGTTTGTTTTGTTCTCAGCCAAAAGGCTGCTGGGGGACATGCACGGAGAGATTGAAAAGGTCAAATTACCCGAGAAGTGCCTTTGTTAGAGGTGATTAAAGTACAGAGAGGTGTGGAAAAAAATTATTATTTCAATTATTTAAAAAAAGGGAAAACCACAAGGCCTGGTTGTTCACCAGCCCCTACCTGCTGAAAAATGCTCTCTCTGGTGTTCCTTGAGCCCTTCCAGCAGCACCAGGAAGGATGGAACTCCTCACTCCTGGCAACCTGGTAGAGATGATCATTCCTAGTGACTACTAATAGTGAGTATTTAATTTATTGGGTTAACTGCCTGTATCCTATTCCATTTGTGATGAACAAAGCAGACTGGGATCCACGTGTGAGCAAGGGTGGAAGACAAGGACGAAACCACCTTGTCTTGGGTTTTTACCACATTTCCTTCAGCAACAGCAAAGCAGTTTGATTCACTGGGCCAACGTTTGCCTGGTTTGTTTAAATATTTATAGATATTAGTAAATATTAGTGGCAACCTATGAGCATCCTGAATCCATGGAAAGTGTGTCCCCACAAACGCTGAGGCTCGGCTGGGATGAGGAATTTGCTGTATTTTGTGGGAGAATGGCAGATTAAGTGCTCACAGCAATTTTTACAATGATTTGCCATAAAATGTGGCGTCGTGACACCATGAAAAAAAGAAGGATTTGCTTGGGGCTGTTGGTAAATATTATCCAGCTGTCACCAGTGTTACCTGCATGGGACTGTTGGTCTTGGTGCAGTGGGCAATGCCACCACCCCATCCTTGTCACCTGCAGGACCTGGGCTGTGCCTGCTGGCACAAATCCCTAGCCTTTCCATGAGATACAGCAGCTTCTTCCTTCCTGTCCCTTCTCCTCAGAGCAGCCTCTTGCCCCTGGGGATGAGCGATATTATTGTTATTTAGCTCAGCAGAGCAGCGAGCGCTAATGGAACAGCTCCGGCGCGCTGCCAGCTCCATTCCCACTCTCCCAAGAATGCCCCTGGCTGGGCAGGGACTGCGCTCCCCATCCGTGCTTGCTGCTGCTGCTGCCCTGCTCGGCCCCATGGCCATGCTCGTGCCCCAGCCGAGCAGTCAGTGCCCCATGGCCGGGCATTAAACAGCTTTGGGGACGCTGCCCCTCACCCCAGTGTCTGGCTGTGCCTGCACAGACTGGCACACGTCCTAACGCCACTGAATCGTGGTGGCACGCCAGATGCACGCTGGATGTGTGCTGGATGTGCTCATGGAGTCCAACTGTTCCGTGTGCTGGATGTGTGTGGGGTGTGTGTGTGATGGGTGTCGATGCCTGTGAACAGGCAGGAGCGCACACGTGGGCACAGGCAGGGAGTGGCAGCACTGTCCCTGTCCCTGTGCTGCAGGGGGGTGACGCGGGGCTGTGCTGCTCCTTAGGGCCTTTCCCCATCTGTTTCTTAGGGATGCTCCTGTGACAGGGTGCCAGTGCAGGTGCTGAGAGAGGCGCTGAGTGAAATTCTGAGGGAGGTGCTGAGCACCCTGGCTCAGGGCCAGACTGGTGGGCACTGTGTCTCTGGGAATGTGGGTGCTGTATCTGTGGGAATGTGGGTGCTGTATCTGTGGGAATGTGGGTGTTGTATCTCTGGGAATGTGGGCTCTATGTCTCCAGGAATGTGGGTGTTGTATCTCCAGGAATGTGGGTGCTGTATCTCTGGGAATATGGGTGTTGTGTCTCTGGGAATGTGGGTGTTGTGTCTCTGGGAATGTGGGTGCTGTATCTCTGGGAATGTGGGTGCTGTATCTCTGGGAATGTGGGTGCTGTATCTCTGGGAATAGGGGTGCTGTATCTCTGGGAATGTGGGTGCTGTGTCTCTGGGAATGTGGGTGCTGTGTCTCTGGGAACGCTGTCTGGGGCACTGGGAGCAGCGGCTGCCCCTCTCCCTTTGTCTCCTTTCCCCTTGAGGGGGCATTTCACATCCCCTATTGACAACGTGTTGGGGACATTTCGACATCGAAGTGACAGTGGCATTTCCATGACCTGAAAGCGGAGCTGGGGCCGTGTGGGCTTTGAAGGGATTCGCTGTCCGGAATCATGAGCTCGACTGTGCCGGGCTGTTAAAGCGCCGTGATGGGAACAGCAAGTGACAAAGTGTTTCTGCAGAGCGAGATCCAGCCTGGCAGGACTCATCTCCCCGAGCCCTTGGAATTTGCAATATTCATTAGGACTTGGGAAAAAATGTGCTTCCCTTGGAACGATGCAAATTATGAAAGGGACCCATTCTCACACGTGTGCCCCCGGGTGCTGCACACGGGGTGGGGGGCACCAATTATCCCCCTTCCCACCCGCTCCGGGTGCTTTTGGAAGGGCCAGGGGGAAGGGAAATGTCATGGCTGGTGTGTGGCCCCTGTGCCCTGTCCTCTGCCAAGCCAGGGAAAGGTCCCTGGAGGAGTCCAGGCGTTCGTGGGGCTGGTTGGGGGACAGCACTGAGTGTGTGACAGCAGCTGTGCCATGCCAGCCCCAGGGGTGGCAGGGCACTCTGAGACCCAGAGCTTCTCCTGCCTGTGCCACGGCTTGGTTATGGCACTGTGAGGCACCATAGTGTGTCACTCCTTGGGACACACATTGTTCCAAAGGACACCACACCAGCCCACGGGACACCACAGTGCCAGGCAGTTCCATGCCAGGAGGGACCATGCCACACCACGTGTGGTGTGCCACATCACACCGTGCCACATGGGACCATGGCATGGCACACCTCACCACATGGCACCCACACAAAGCACAATCATGGGGACCAGTGTCCTGCTCCAGCCCAGGGTAGCACTGGTGCTGGCTCACTCTGTGGGGACAGCCCTTTTAAGAAGCTGATGCTGGGATCTGGAATGTTCCCCACCCTCCAGGGCTTCCTTCCCTCTCCTCCCTGGCTTTGGAGATACCTCAGCCAATGGTTACCAGGGACTTTGAAGGCAGTGGCGACACCTGAGAGTCCCCAGCAATGCTGCCAGCAGTGTTTGATGGGGCGGGATGATGAGCCCATCCCCATCCCAATCCTGCCCTGCTGGCAGAGCCCAGCTGGGAGCAGAGAGGGGAGTACGGCCTGGGAGCTCGGGGGCCATCTGGAGCCTCTGGGAGATGCTGTATAAACATCCACAGCCCGGGCCCATCTGTCAGGGCTCAGTGTAAACACCCTGGGGCGGGAGCAGGAGCCCCTTTCCCAGGAGCAGGGCTTTGGGGGATGACAATGCATCCAGGCTCCTGCCCCAGTGTCCAGGGAGCCATGGGAGCTGCCTGCAGACACCCTGACTCTCCTGAGGGATCAAAGCACTGTGACAGCACATCTGGTTGTGCCTGGGCTGGCCATGGGGAGCTCGGATGTTTGTTTGACCATGGACTCACAGAATCCAGGAGGTTGGAAAAGGCCTCTGAGATCATGGAGTCCAACTGTTCCCCCAGCACTGCCAAGGCCACATCCACATGTGTTTTGAACACTTCCAGGGCTGGCTGTGGAGTAACTGATTAGGACCATTCAATGTGCTCACCATTCAGCTTACTCTGCCCCACTAGTTCAGGAATCCTCTGTAATTAAGTGGAATTTGGGTTTACTGGAGATATGCTCCCTTGCTGCCACTGCTGCTGGAGATGCAGCAGGGCTCAGATCCGCAACTCCTCCTGCTCCTCTCCCACAAGATCTCACAAGAATGAGGGCAGGAAAGAGAGAAGGGACCACATTGGGTGTCTGCAGAGCTGGGTGGGCCACCGGGCTGGTGCCAAGGGCTCTGCAATGCCCTGAGTGTGAGCAGAGCCAGCTCAGGGAATTAATGTCTTAAGGACAAAGGGGAGTGTTTTGATTGTGGAGTGATCATTTTCTACTTGACTTACGGCAAATTTCCAAGTTTCTGTCCTGATTTGATGGAAATGGGCCTAATGATAAAGCGGACAGTGGGTTTGTGCTGAGCGTGAGGCGCACGCACGATCCATCGTGGGGCCCAGAGCAGGCACAGGCAGCTCCCTGCCTCTGCCTGGAGCCTCCCGAGGGGTGGCCACCGGGGAAAGGGTTAATTTAACCAGTTCTCATGGGGTTTTGGAAAGTTCCCTTTTTCCAGGAGGCTGCCTGACGCGCTCTGACAGGGCCCTTTGAGCTGGCACAAAGGCAGCGCTCTGCCCCTGCCCTCTGAGCGCTCCCACCCGCGCCAGCAGCAGTTCAGAGCAGCTATAATCTCACTAGCAGCGGCTTTTACTGCTGTCACTTCGAGCCTCCTGCGCCATGTGAGTGCCTCAGATCTCCAGCAACGCAAAAAAAGCTAATGAAGGAGGAATAAACAAGTGTAGCCAGGCAGAAAGGCTGCACGCGGGAACATCTGAGCCAGCCCGGCTGCTGGGCCAGGCTTGGAGACACCGCAGCCAAACTGATCTGTAATTAAAAAAGTCTAATCTTCTTTGGTATCCAGAGATAAAGCAGGGGGGAGGACGTGCATGGAGGTGATGGGGAGGGGAAGTCATGGTGGGAGTAGAAATGGAAGGAGAGAAAGAGGTGAGAGCAGAGAGGAGAAGGGAGATTGGCTGGAGAGTGCATGAGGCAGAGGGATGGCACAGAGGGACCCAGCCAAATCTTCCTCTAGACACAGAAGATTTTAGGTTTTCTGTGCTAACAGGGACTCATCCTCAAAAATACACTGCATTTGACCTGAGGCCATGGTAAAAGCTTCCAAAACTAAATGATAGCTCTGAGATTATGAGTGTGGAGTTGAATAGAAGTGTTATCTCACAGAGTAAAAAATTTAGAGTTTAGAGCTTTAAGATATAGTAATATATATGTAAAAAGATAGAGGGTTTAGAGCATAGTCTCTTCCTCCTCCTCCTCCTCCTCCTCCTCCTTCTTCTTCTTCTTCTTCTTCTTCTTCTTCTTCTTCTTCTTCTCCTTCTCCTTCTTCTTTACAAGTTTATGTGTGATTGGTTAGAAAAATCTGCAGTATGGAACATAAGTAGCTAGTTATTGAGTTAGAAATTAAAATAAATTAGTTAGCATCTCATAATTAAGTAATTTAAGCTTAAAAAGACCTTGAAGACATTACTCTGTACTCAATTTTTGCTCTGTTAACTGTTAGAATGTAGAAGCAGTCCCAGTCAGTGAGGCTGTAACTTAAATAAGAAATAATAAACTTCCAAGTCCAAACAAAAATTCTGTGTCTCACACTTTTAATCCTCACTCTGAGAAGAAGAACCAGATAAAGCAAGGGTTTCACCTCACTCCTGTCCCTCCTTCTGAGGGAAAAGGGGCTGGAGGGGCATCCTCCTTGGTGAGCCCAGGTCATCCCTCTTCTGTAAGTCAGAAAACTGGGANGTTAACTGTTAGAATGTAGAAGCAGTCCCAGTCAGTGAGGCTGTAACTTAAATAAGAAATAATAAACTTCCAAGTCCAAACAAAAATTCTGTGTCTCACACTTTTAATCCTCACTCTGAGAAGAAGAACCAGATAAAGCAAGGGGTTCACCTCACTCCTGTCCCTCCTTCTGAGGGAAAAGGGGCTGGACGGGCACCCTCCCTGCTGAGCCCAGGTCATCCCTCTTCTGTAAGTCAGAAAACTGGGATACTGCTGGGATCCCAGCCCTGCTCCTGGCCCATCTCTCCCACTCTGCCCCCTCCCCATCCCAGGAAAGCCTGGCCTGGGGATGTCCCCACCCCAGCACAGCCCATGGGGAGCAGGGACCCGGCCCTCCGGGGTCTGACTCCTTGTCCTGGGGTCACCACTGGAGAGGAGTTGCTGGTGGCACAAGGAGCAATCATTCCTATTTTCCCCTGGCTCACGAGAAAGGGAACAAATGTTGCTTTTTTTTCTTGTGAAGATGAATAAGGAAATGGAAAGCCAAAACTCATTAAAGTCATGGCTGTGAATCCTTTACTCTTCAGAGCCTTCAGGGGCCATGGACCAGTGGGGTTAAGCTGTGGCACTGAGCCAGGCTGTGTCCCTCAGTTGTCCCCAGAATGCCCATTTGTCTGACAGAGAAGGGACGGCTGTGCACAGCCTCCCACCAGCTGTGCTGCACACCAGCCATGGAGCTGCACCCCAAAACAGCGCAAGGAAACCCCAAATCCACCTGGAATGCCCTAGAAATGTTGGCTTAATGTTACTTAAGATAGCAGCTCCAAGAATTGGCAGTTATCCCATCATCTTCCTTTGTGCCAATAATAAAACTCCTGGCCAGAGCAGTGTGACAGACCAAGTGAAACTCCAGGAGATCTTATGAGGAATGACAACCTCATACCTTGGGATGGAGTCACAGGTCACCATTTTTTCCTCCTAATTTCCAGAGTTAAAAAAAAAAAATAATAATCGCAGCCCTCTTGTTCCCTCTGGTTAAAAGTCATAAGAGCAGTAAATTAACAGCATCAAAGATAAGGAAAAAACCCAGCCCTACATAAAAGCAAGTGGTCAATTTGGAGCCCTGGGAGGAGAGCTCAGGGCTGATCCAGCAGGGCTCAGTGCCTTAAATGTCTCTGTTGTTCCTTTGAAGAAAATCATTGAAGTCAATGGACTCACTTAAGTGTTGGAAATGAGATGTGTGATTAAGCCCCTTGCTGAAGGGAGGCCTTGAAAGTTAAATTATCTCATAACCACAGCAGTGAAACAGTCTCAGGAATGGGGAGCATTCTCTGCCCCATTGCAGACAGCCCTGCTCTGTGTTTTGGGGTGCAGGCTGGGGGCAGAGCTCTGCCCCCCATCTCCAGCCCCCTGAGACCACAGCCTTTCACTGCCCACATCAGGGAGTCGCCGTCTCTTCTTGCCTCTTTCGCTGTTTCCTCCCTAATTGGCAACTTTTAGAACCAATTTTATCGTCAGCTTCCTTACATCCCACATTATCCTCATCGGGAGCAATTTAAGGATGAATTATCTCACCTGGAAGTGCTGCCCCTCCTGCCCGGCAGCGCTGCACATCTGTCCAACAGCTGCCAGAGAGGAACGGGGGGAGTGGGAGACGTGCCCTGCAGAGGTGGTTTACAGAGGAGTTTAATAAACCCGGCTCGATGCAGGAGCAGGATCCTGCCAGCTCCGTTGTTCAAACCTGGAAACATCTACAGAGCCCCAAACAAAAGGAGACAAAGAGTATATTGCATTCAGTATTTCTTCTCCAGATTGATTTATCACTGTCACGTCTGTTCCTTCCTTCCCTCTGCATTCCTGTCTCCTGGTAATGCTGTAATATCGTTTATTATAGGACATTATATAATGCACTCTGTTGCTGCGAGTGTTGTTATTCCTAGACCAGGTTTCTTTTTTCAGACCCAATTCTGTAATCAAGGAGTCTCCTGCTTTGAGGCAGAGCCCCACAGAGACACCTGCACTTTGTCCCTGAAGGAAGAGGAAAATCCTCATGCTTTGAGAGGTCCTAATCTGAGTTTGCTGCCATGTGGGATCTGTGTGTGCCCCAAAAAGGAAGAGTAAATGGCAGTGTTTGTACTGTGAGTGGGTTTTGATGTGGGTTCTGGAATCTGTGTTGGGTTTTTCCTGCTTTCTGTGGTGGCTCCTGGACTTGGCTATGTCCCCACAGCCGGGTGGGAATGACCCTGGGGTGATGACCCTCTGGGGATGCCCCGCTCTGGTGGGAGCAGAGCTGGGAGCTGTGGCTGTGGTGGGTGGAATTGCGGGCACGTAAACCTGCGAGATGAGCTTTAAGATCCTGTCTAACACAAACCATTCCGGGATTCAGTGATTTACTCTTTTTTTTTTTACTTGAGCAGCCCAAGCTGATCCTTGTGAATCATTGTGGCATGACTTCCTGGCAAAGTGATGTTTCCCTTGTGTAGCAGGACAATAAAAGCAGAATTACAAATTGTTCTTCTGCTGGAAACCACACACAGAGCCCTTCTCTGCTGCTTTGGTCCCAAATACTGTCTATGGTTCCCCAGTGCCCCAGCCACGGATTACTGTTCCAGTCATGGTGACTGGAGAGGTGGATGTGCAGGGAGGACAGGTTTTGGGGGTCTGTTTGAAGTCTGAACACCCCTCTGAAGCCATTGCGGATGGCAAATAGCCAGGAGAGCTGATGCTGAGGAAGGAGTGGCTGGGCCCATCATAATTCATGGCCACAAAGCAGGGAAGTAGCCAAAGGTATTAGGAGGTTTCCAGGAGGGATTAGGCACTGTCTTTGAAGGCAGGTCCAAAGGGGTGATCAAGCAACTCCAGAAGTACAAACCACAGCCCAGCAGAATGTGGGAGGACACCCAGCGGATAAAATCACCCTGTACGTGACTGATTTCCTGTGCTCTTCCTGGAGAAAACCCACCTGGCTGGGGCTGGAGCACCCCGAGCTCCAACGGGGCTGTGTTTTTGTCTAACAGCCAAAATATCAACAAAGGGGCTTTGGTGAGGGCAGATGGGCTCTGGCAGGGGGGGCAAGGAGGTGGGCAAGGTCTGGCAGTGACTGAGGTGGCCAGGGCAATGCTGCGGAGGGGACAGGACACTACAGGGGGTGAGGGTGGGTGGGGACTGGGCAGCAGGGCCAGGGCAACGCTGTGGAGGGGACAGGACACTGCAGGGAGTGAACAGGGTCACAGCAGCAGCAGCTCTTCCTGCCCACCATGCCCAGGCTCAAACCCAGCACTGGCCATTTCCGTGGTGGCTCCTGGCCACAGCCTGTCCAGGTTCCATCAGCTTTCCTTATTTGGTGCTGGGAGGGCTCTGCAAGACCAGGAGTTAACTTTTTCTAGAGCCTAGTGAAGGGGGACCAGAGGAAGAAGGTTCTGGAGTATCAACAAAAAAATTATCTTGTGCAAATAAACAGGAGAGATGGATTATCCCACGTTGTTTGCACAGGGAATTGCTGGAATGCCTGCTCACCACGGCGCTCACTGGAGCTGCTGGGGGCCTGGGCTGGATTTCCACGGGGGGCTGGCTCCAGTCTGTCCCATCATTTCCTTGGATTCGCAGAGGGATCTGCTCTGGGTCACCTTCCCAGGCTGTGGTGTGGCCACGTGCTAAAGCAGGGCAGAGCATTCAGCCCCTCATTCCCATGGGCATCTTCTCCTCCTGTTCTTGGGTGGACTACAAAGCTCAGACCTCCAGCAGCCCTGCCTCCCTGCCTCCTGCCTTTAGCTTTCCTTAAATCCCTTTTCTAGGAATAGAGACTTAGATCAGAGTGAGCCCTCGCCAGGACGCACAAAGACGTACAAGAGATACAGAGCCAAATGCAAAGTAATCCTCACACTCTCCAAGCAGAGGATCTCCAGGCACTTCCCAGGCAGTCCATCCTCACTGCAGTGTCAGGAGAGGCTTGGGGGTGACACCCACAGCTTTGCCAGAGGGCACTGGAGCTCAGGGAGGCCCAGCCTTTGTGTTTGAGGAGTATTTGGTGATGATGGGAAGCCTGGGTGGTGCAGGAGATCTAGAGATGTGTGTGGCATACAGAGGGGACCCCATGCCATGATAATTCCACACTCTGATGATCCATGCCATGCTCATCCCGTGCCATGATGCCCCTGCCTGCTCTCAGCTGTCCCATTCCAGGCTTCACCTTCATCTCTTGTCCTGGCGGGAATTTCACCCATGCAGCCGCTCCCCAGCCATGAAAACTCCCCCCGGCACATTTCCCTCCACCCCTCCACAGCCACCTGGGGCTGAGGGGGATGGACAATCTGTCCTGGAGCCTAGGCTGGATTCCAGCCTTGTTTAGGCTCAGGTTGGAGCCTCTGGCCAGACCTGAGCTGTGGCTGGTGGCAGGGGGCACATTCTCATGTCCATGGCTGGCTGCTGCTGCTGAACATTCTGTGGGGCACACAGATGTTTTAAGGAGCATAGAGATGTTTTAAGAGGCACAAAGACGTTTTAAGGGCCACAAGGATGTTTTAAGGGGCTCAGAAAGCACAGCCCAGCTGACACACGGCTGACATGGCCTAGCACACGTGTGTTATGTGTGTTGAGGAGGAGTCTGTCTGCAGCAGGGAGGAGCAGATCTCCCGGGTCCTCAGCTTTAATATCCTCTGGATGAATATCTAGGAATTACACATTTATGGGAACCCAGTTACACACACACAGACCTGCACATGTGGCAAGTGAGGGGTGACCAAGCACAGACCCCTGTGCTGCTGGCAGGGCCAGGGGGGCACAGGGCAGGGCCAGTGAAGCACAGGGCAGAGCCGTGGAACTGGAGAGGAGCAGGAAAGCAGCCCTGGCTCATTTGTTTTTTGTGACATCATGGCCTCCTCTGGCTTTTTTCACAGTTTTCCTCTGTTGTATTTAATAGACTTAATGGATCACACAGCACTATAAGAACAACAGACCTTCAATGTTTTTATTAAAGCCATCTACAAAAATCCCTGTGTGCTCGAGCTTTCCTGCGGGGTGACTCTGCTGAGATGCTGTTTCCATTAAGGACAATTGTGGCGAATAAAGAAGGAATGAACAAACAAATGGAAAAAGGGAAGGGGAGGGAGCAGTGGAGCAGAGAGAGCTGCTGCTGGAAAGAGGGTGACGCTGGCTGTGTCCCCCTGCCCATGCTTGACTGGGGCCCCTCTCACCCAGCCTGGCATGGGGGGCAGTGCCAGGGCCTCCTGCAGACCCAGATTGGTTTGGGGAGTGCTGATGCTGGAATTGCTGCTCCATCCTCGCAGAGGGGTCACAGAGGGGAGACTCTGCTTTCACACCTGCCACGTGGGGTTATTCCCTCTCTCCTTTGGAGCTGTGAGCGCTGGAGGGAAGGAGCTCTCCCTGTTCCATGTCTGTGACTGTCACCACCCAGTCACTGCCAGGTTCCTGGCTATCAAACCTTTCTGTCTGCGGGGCTGCCAAGCACCAAGCAGGTTGGTGAGTGCTGTGCTGTGCTGCAAGAAATAGAGGGAGGCCTAGGCTTTGGTTGGCAGATCACAGCCCTATCCCTTTGCTCATATGCTGGGGCAGAAAATGAGCACCTCAAAAAGCATCTCTCCAGCCATGGTGATGCAGCATCCATGGGAGACCTGCTACTGCTTCAGTGTGGGGTGAGGGGACAAATGTCATGGCCACAGAGATGCCACTGAGGACCCTTCTCTGTGCACTGGGACATGGAGCACCACCAGGGAGATCTACCAGGCCAGGGAAAGGAGAGTCATGTCCAGTGCTAGGCTCACATTCTCCGATGTGCAGCTGGGCTCTGGAGTGGCTGGGAGAGGCTCTGAGCCTGGGCACACTCGGTGATGTTGGAGCAGCATCTTTGTCACCCAGCTAGAAGCAGCCAGCTCTGCCCAGCACAGCCCAGTCCAATCCCCTCTGACCCCGAGCTGGTCCCACTGCCAGGCCTGGTGGATGCTCCAAGGCTGAGCAGGGCAGGATCTGAGGCCGCAATGAAGTGTGAAGGATGGTCTCTCCTCACCCTCAGCCTGACAGGGAGAGCATCCTCCTCCATCTGCCAAAAGACTCTCAGTTTTCCTTCTGCTGCTTTGATCCTTTTTCTTTCTTAAAACTGATACCCAGGCATTTCATTTTGTGGGTGCTCAGAGTTCAAGAAGGTCTGGAAAAGCCCTTCTGCCTCTGCAGAACCCTGGGACTCTTGTCTGGCTGCCGCTGTCAGCAGCCCCTGCCCGGACATGGCTCTCTCCTGCCACATGAGGTGGGGAAAGGGAGGGATACACCATAATTCCTTTGAAGGGTTGATGTCAGTTTTTAACTGGAGCTTTGAACCTTCCTCTGAATCCCAGGGAAGCTGACCCAGCCAATCCCATCAGTCAGCAGACACAACTCCAGCTCTGAAGTTCACTCTTCCTTGCGTGCCGCCATCCCAAGGAGCACAATGACAGATGAAGCCTGTCAGTCCTGCAGGTATTTTAGTTGTGACAACACCCTGGGCACCCAGGGTCCACCTCAGGACATCAAAAGTCGTGGCCTCTGGATGGCAGGAAGGGAAGCACACAACCTGCAGGAAGGGAAGCACAGGAACGCCGTGGGTGGGTTGATGGTTGATGTGCTGGTCGCTCAGTTACTCTGGGGCTTTTGGAGGCACACAAGCCCCTCGGGGACACAGCAGTGCTGAGCAGGAGCAGACATCTCTGTTCCACCCCGGGTGGCTGAGGGAAGGTTTTTGGGGAAGCACATTCTGCAGGTTGGTGTCTGGGTTTTTATTTTCTCAAGGACTCTTTTTCCCTCTCGTTACCCTGTGCTCCTTTGCGCGCCCTCAGACACTGCAGAGTTCTCCTCGAGGGTTTGACAGACACGGGCAAAGCTCTCTGATTTATGCCACTCTGACACTTGCTCGACTGTAACACCTGGAGAAGCCGATCCTACCTGCCCTGCCAGAACTGTTCACCCAGCCCTAAATCAACAGAGACGGTTCTTGCCTGCGCCTGCCTCTCGCAGCTCGCAGAGCAGCTCCGTTTGTGCGTGGCCGGCGCTGTTCCCTGTAATGCGCTAAGCTTCCCGACATGATGTTTAGCACATGTTCCCCGCTCTGCCCCCCCGCTCAAAGGCAGCCTTATAGTTTGCAAATGGGATGAAACCACTGTGCGGCCCCGCGCCTTGGCCGCGCTCCCGCCCCGCGCCGCGGCTGCCAGAACCTTTGCCGCACCTTCCAAGTCATTATGTGCAGTCAAAAGCCTGCCAGAAGGGCTGGGAGGATAAAAGAAAGGAGGAAAAAAAATAAAACAGGACCAAAAAGCCCCTAATGCACGTGAAGGAGCGGCAGAGTAAGCGAGGCATGTCCTCCATGGAGCGCTGCCCGCCGCTCACCGTGCGCTGCCTGCTCCAGGTGGGTCTCCTCCTACGTTGGCCTTTTGGGGAACAAAAGCCGTGCTTGCCCGGGGAGGAGAGCTCCGTCCCCCCTGGGTTTGTCTGGGACGGCTGCCACCGTCAACAAACCCAGATCAGCGCCGAGAAGCTCGGGGGGATGTGTCGGGGCAGGCTGGGAAGCGCGGAGATGTGGCTCAGCCCCGCGCAGACACTGGGACCGTATCGTGGGGATCAGGAAACGCCCCCGAGGAGCTGATGAGTGCGGATACAAAGAGCTGTGGTTGTCTGTGTAAACAGGGAACCGCAGCCAGGAGAAAGGATCAAAGCTGGGATATTCACCCAAAGCCGCAGACCTCTACTCCGGGCTGGAGGAAAGCGCCGGTGCTCGCCCCGGGCTGTCAGCGAGGGCACGGGGCAGCTCCCGAGCGGTGGGACACAGGGACGGGTCTCATGGCCCTCCCGCCCGCTCTCGTGGTTTCAGAGGTGACAGTGGTGTCTGAGCTGCCCGCGGGCACCGGAGGGACCGAGGGACCCGCGAGTGCCCGCAGCGGGATCGGCCTCTCGCGGGGTGACAAAGGAGGGGACAGCGAAGGGGGACAGGGTGAGACAGGCTGTAGGGAACAGGACCAGTGGAGAGAGGAGATAACGAGCAGACAGAGCCGCCACGCTCCTGCCGATGTAGCCAGTCCTCCGAAAGGACTGCTTGGTGTTTTCCCGGCTCCCACCATCAGGAGAGGCTGTGCGCTCACCAGGGAGCTCCGCTCCCGCTCTCACCGCCAAGGGAACGGGATATCTCTGCCCATATTGGCACCTCCCTCTCCTTTTGTTTCTTTTCTCCATCCTCCTCAGCTCTGCCTGCTCTGGATGCGGTATTTCGGGAAGCAGTCCCTTGCGCTGTGCAGGGAAGGCGGTGGCTGCTGGCACTGCCCGTGCCTGCGCTCATCTGCCCCCAGGAGCTGCTCCCGCCGCAGCTGCCGGGCGCCAGCGGCCCCGGCCACCTCTCGCTGGAGGTCCTGGACTTCTCCCAGTGACCTGGAGCTGTTTGCCCTGTTCGTGCACAAGACCTAGATTTTAATGCCAGCTGAGCAGCTGTATAAATGTTTTGTGACATTTCGGAGACAGAATGGATGGCGCTGCTCAAACCTCCTCTTCCCGAGCGCATTCAAATGGTACCTTTTCAGTTTCAGGGAACTTTGTTTGCTTTAAAGGCTTTGTGATCATTTCCAGTGGAGGCCTCAGACAGCCAGCTTGCCTCAGTCCTCCATCCCAGGACATCCTGCAGGCCGGCGCTCCCTTTTTCTCTGCGGGGTGGCCTCCACCACAGCCACACTCCTCTGCATTCAGAGCTTCCCGGGGGCTTCAAACTCTTCCCAATCCTGGAGCAGCCATTCTCGTTATTAACAGCCCTTTCTGAACACACACAGCCCGCTGCAGTGTGTGCCTGGCCCACGGGCTCTGGGCTACCTGAAAAAGAAAAGTTAAAAGCTTTGCTGAATTTGCTAATTGGCACAAACTGCAAAACTCCTCCGTGGAGATTCTGCCATCTTATTTAACGAGACCATTCCCTTGGCCTCGAGGCAGAAGGGAAAGACCCCAGACACTTAATGAGCTTCACAAAGGCCGGCGAGTTAATAGAGCGCAGTGTGTCGACTGGAAAAATTAACTTTAGAATCAAGTTTTCAGCAGTAAAAGAAAATGGTTTGAGGTCTAGAAATGATCACAGGGGCCCAGTACACCCAAGGGAACCAGCCACAGTGATACTTGTGTGACAGGGGCATGCCACAGAACTGGCACAGGGTGCCCAGAGAAGTTATGGCTGCCCCAGACCTGGAATTGTCAAAGGCCAGGTTGGACAGGGCTTGGAGACACCTGGGGTAGTGGAAGTTGTCCCTGTCCATGGCAGGGATGGGACTGGATGAGTTCTAAGGTCCCTTCCCACCCAAAGCATCCTGTGACTCCCTGATTCTCTGAGGAGTGCCCTCACAACAAAGCCATTGCTGTCACCTCTGGCTCCTCAGCCAGGAAAGCAAAGTAAATATTTCAGCATTTAACAGCCCCTTTTCTGGGTTTCAGAGCTTGTGGGGAGAACACAGGTTCGTAATTGTACTTCAGAATATGAGGTTCTTTCTTACATATGGTCTGGGCTAAAAGGGAAACCAACTTCCTGCCCTGTCCCTCAAAATAATTTCCAGTTACTGAGAAATTTCTCTCCACAGTGGCCTCCCCTTGTTTAAGAGCAAACAGTGCTTCGATGCTGATAAGGATTTAAACCCAACTAAATAACATTTGCTTTTTACGTGAGAACCACAAATTTAGTGCTCTATGTGCTCTCAGAAAAGAGGCCTGAATTGGTCAAAATTTCCTTCCAGGTCTGTGCACACACAGGGACTGATGTGGCTGGGTGATGGGGCTGTTAAAGCCAGCTTTCCCTCCCTCCTGGCAGACACCAGCTTATTCTTTACCCCAAATCCTTACAGTTCATTTTTTAAACCTCTTGAGCAACTTATCTTTCAGTATCTCTCTTTAGAGCCTCCCATTCATCACGGCTAATTGTGGGCTGCCAGCACCCAGAGGGGATTCTGCAGCCCGGGCTGGTGTCATGGTCTGGTGGATGGCATGAGGGGAATGGCTGAGGCTGGGCTGGCATTTATCATCTCTGAGAAGAGCTGGCTTAAAAAAAATAAAAAGGCAGAGTCTGGATGGATGAAACTGAGTCAAGGGCCCACACAACAAGTCTGCAAAATCCTAGGAGGGGAAGGAAAAGTTTTCCCTTCTTTCCCCACAGATTGGGAAGCACTGGAATTCCTTGGAGCAGGACATGGCAGGGAGAGCAGAAGCTGCAGCTCCTGGCAGTCCCAGGGCTGCCTCATGCTTTCCACAGCTTCCCTGAGAGAACCATTAACGCCTTTGGTGTTTGGGGATTTTTTCCCCCCACTCCACTTCAACAGAGAAAGGGAAAAAGGTTTTATATCCTCTTCCCAATGCCACTCCACTGAACACCAGCCTTTCGGCAGGAAGAAATTATCTTCAGCTAAGTTTTGTTTGGAAGGAAGAAATAAGCATTTTGATAACCTCTTTGATATAATGGAGGATGTTGATTTCTACATTTTTCTAATATCTCCTGATAGCTCCTAATCTCTAAATGTTTGTCAAACTCAGTTAAGAACAGGGAAGGAAGCAAAGTGCCCAGGGGTGTCCTGCAGCTTGGACAAGGCAGGTTTATCACTGCACAGGAGGTGCTTTAGGCCTGTCCTTAAGGATTTCTGTGTTCAGATGGATTTTTCCATCACTGCCTTGCTCCATGGCCTGAGCAGCCTCCCCCCAGCCCAGGGTGCCACCCAAACTCATCCCTGACACCGTGGCCAGGACTGTTCTGGGTGCTCAACCACCCCGGCCAGGTTGGTGCTCTGTGCCTGAGGGCAGGTGTTGGGATTCACGGAACATCCACAGGAATGAAGAGATTTCTTCCACCTCCCGTTGGTTCTGGAGCACGTGTTCAGAGGCAGAGGCACCCCCTCCTCTGGGGTGAGCAGGGGGTGCAGAGCCCCCCTGAGCTCTGCTGCCTCCAAACAGGAGCAGCTGCAGAGGGTGGGCAGGGGAGAGCCCCAAACCAAGCCAGAAAATCCAGCCTGGAGGAAAAAAAAAAAAAAAAAGACAAAACCCACAAAGCTGAAAGGCAGAGTGCAGTAAGAGAGAGTTACCAGGAGATTGTGAAACACAAAGCCAGAGCGAGCCCAGAAGGAATGTACACAGAATGCATGAAAATCTCTGCTCCTCCTCTGACAAAAAGTGTTTTGCAGCGCCTCAGTTCCAGCACCTCGTGCCTGCTCCTTCCCTCTCCTGTGGCTGTGGGGAGGGGGCCGAGGGCAGGGCTGCAGGCTGCCAGCCACTGATGTCTTCTCCAAAGGCACCACGAGCTCTCCTCGCTGCTGAAAACCCCAAAGCAAACTGCAGAGGCTCACCCAGAGCATCTCCAGGCAAATCCAAAGCTCCTGGGAGGACCTGCAGCCTTGGCACCTCCCTGTGTTCCCCACAGTGGGGACATTCCAGGGTTATCCACAGCAAGGGGGTCCCAGAGACAACTGGGGTTCAGTCCCCGGGGCCTATGGCAGGGATGGGCAAATCCACAGGGAAGGTGGCAGCCAGAGCTGATGTTTCTTTCCAAAGTGTAAAACCCTCCCTCATCAGGCACCTCATCCCCTCATCACCTCCTCGTTTGGAGTGAGAACTCCAAAATGTTTCCTCTCTACCCATTTCTCCATATCTGAGGGCTCTGGGTAGTCCATTCTGTGCTTGGTGAAGTACCAGGAGCAAACTGTGTTTGGAAAAGGCTCTTCTACAGATGGCTGCTCTCTGAGTTACTCATGTGCTCTAGAAGGGACGAGCCATCTCTCAACCTTCCAGGTATTTTCTCCTGCTTGGTCACGCCCTGTCACCTGTGCCAGTGCTGGGGTCCCAGCACCCACCTGGCTCCTCTGTGTAGGAAAACCCGAACTCCATCACCCCAGCCAGGCCATAACCTTGTTTGACCTTTCATTCTGAGCAGCACTCTGAGTTGGTAACAATCCTGATCCATCTCTTTGGTACTGAACTTCCAGCATCTTTCTCCCTTAAAATTCCCTGGAGGCCACTCACAGGCATGGAGCTGATGCCATCTCCTCATTGTCTGACCACAGCAAAGACTTAAAAGCTGCTGTTCTGAAACATTTCAGCAAAAAAGAACATTATTAACAGCAAGATGATAAGACTTGCAGGTTTCAAAGGCAGGAGACATGAATGATTCCTTTTCCTAAAGAATGAAACCCAATGAAAATGCAACATTTCCTTCAGAAGCAAGGGCTGCCTTTCAGCCTAAAGGAGGACAGAGAATGACACGTGCTCCTGAAGACCCCTGCACCCCTTCACAGAGGGTCTGCACTGCACCCCTCTGGTCTCCCCTCCGGAAGGACAGGAGATCAGCACTGCACAGGGAGGCTGATGGATTCTGTTTGCCAGAAGGCCATTAGGATAAAAGGAAAATCCCACTTAGCAGAAGTTATGAATTTCCCAAAGTCAGGCTATTGGCACTGGCGGGGGATGGGAAGTGCTGATTATTAATGAGTGTGTTGAATTTCTTCCTGCCTGGGCTGCCTCTGAGATGAGCAGGAGCTGCCCAGAGGAACATGGAGCAGCTTCTTCTCTTCCCAGGGTGTCTGTGGGGTGGTGGCATTAGTCAGGGCACTGGCCAGACCTCACCTCCCTGCAGCTGCATCCCCAGGAGGATGCTCACACAAGTAACAGCCTCACCCAACCTTCAACTGGGCCACCACAAGAAGAGGGGTGGGTTTAAGGTGCCTTGATCCCTTCCAACCCAACCATCCTGTGATTCCATGATTCTGTGAATGTCATCCTAGGGCAAACATGGGGTGCCCAGCCCCTCCCAGCACCCCAGAGCTGCTGCCTCAAGGTGCAGGAGCCCCCGGGGCAGAGCTCCCTGTGAGCTGGGCCAGCCAGGTGAGGCAGGATCAGCCACTGCCTGCCCTGAGGAGCCTGCACAGCACACGCTGAGCTGTTAAGGACAAAACCTGTTGCCTGGGAGGCAGAGTTCCACCTGCTCTGATGGATGGAAAGTGTTTAAGTGAGGGCGCAGCAGCCCCAGGACAGCCAGCCCAGCACTCCTCCATCCCTGCGTTGATTTATTCCCTTCTCCCTAATGCTCCTCTCAGCTCCACGTGGCTCAATGCAGCACAAATTAACAGAGCCCACAAAAGCCCTCTGAAGCCATTCCCCTGATTAACAGGTCTGTAGTGCTGAAAGATATCTTCATTTTCATAACCTGGCACTGAATGGATGGCAGCCACGGAACTGCAGCACGTCATTCCCGAAGGGAGGAGTGGCACGGATTTTTCTGTACTGTAGTAATTGCCAAAGACTGAGACAAATGGCTCAAGAATCAAAAAGGGGAGAGAGGAAAGTTGGGGAAGGAAGGAGGAAATGCTGCAGGACTCACTGGGGACTGAGGGTGGGCAGTGATGGCCCAGACTGTGATCTGCAGTGGCTCTGTCCATCCATCTGGGCTGTGCAGGCCACAGCTCTGTCCTGGGGCTGGCCCAAGGCCATTGGTGGCTGCAGCTCCTTGTGTCCCTCTCTCAGGAGCCAACACATTCATCAGCAGACAGCAGGGCAGTGACACACATGTCCCTTGGAACCATTAAATATGAAGTTGGAAAATACCTCCAAGCTCACCGTGTCCAGTGCAGCACCAGAGCTTATACAGCTGCTTTTGCCACATCATTGGAGTTTTCTTTTCCTTCCTGGCCACGGTGAAATCACCACTGCTGCAGGGGACCCCAGGCACTTATGTGTGGTGCCTCCAAGCAGTGCCAGGAGCCCTGTCTGGCTCCCACCCAGGGTACAGTTCCTCAGCTGGACCCCAGATCCAGCCAGGCTGTGAGCAGAGCAGGGGGAGCAGCAGTGTGGGGCAGTGCTGTGTGTCCATTCCCAGGTCCTCACAAAGCTCCATTTTTACTCTGCCATCAGGACTAAAACCCCAGGATATCCTGGGATCATCCAGGGTGAGAACTCTCCCTGCACAGAAGGTCTGGGCATCGTTCAGGGTTTGGAAGCTGGGCTTAGGCCACTTAGTGGCTCTCCAAGCACTTGACCCTGGGATTTTATGACTGACTGGGCCTGGCTGCACCTCCTGCTTCTCTCCAGAATTATGCAGAGGCTGTTCTGTGCTCCAGAGGGATGATGGGGGTAGGGAGTGAATCCTCCTCCCTGTGCTGGGATTGGGGCAGCCCCACTGGCCACATTTTCTGCTGTTCCCCCTCTGCGGCCACATCCTCACCCCAGATAACCCCAGCCAAGGGAGGGGAGGAAAAGCTCCGGAGCCAGATAAAGACAGAGGGATTATAAGGTGTTTATGCTTTTGCAAAATTAAAGTCTTGAAGGTGAGACAGGTTTACATTGGCACAGAATTAATGGTTTGATGCAGCGCGAGGGGACAGCGAGAGCAGGGAGCGGGGCCATCCATCAGCACGCGCCGATGGCACAGGGGAAGGAGATGCCGGCATAAATCAGGCCCTGTGCAGGAAATAAGCAGGATGGATGACAGGCAGGAGCTGGTGATCTGTTATTCCCACCGCGCCAGAAGATGCAGGAAATGTGGCTGGGTGAGTTCAGGTCTCGTTCCAGCACAGGAGCTCTGCACGGCTCCGGGTGGGATGAGCCTTCCCTGCCCTGGGAACCAGGGATGGGTCTGCAGAGCAGCTCTGTGCTCATCCCTCCTCCTGCCCAGACACTCACACGAGGCACAGCAGGACCTGGGGGCTTCACCCCCCTCTCTGGAGGTGTCAGTGCCAGCTGCCATCTCCACATCCTTGGAGAACTGAGCCCAAAAGAAAGCAGAGGAGGTTTTCCAGCCAAAGGGGATTAGGGATCTCTCACCCATCCTTCTGGCATCTCTGCATTGCTGTCTCTCCCTGCCAGGGCATCCCAGCTCTGCTTTGGGAATGTGGGCACTCTCCTGAGGGAGATGAGACAGGAGCTGGACTACTCCATAGGCTTAGGCTCATCTCTAGTGTGCAATTCCCTAATTTTGAGACTTTGGGCTCAGTTTCTCTGGTTATTCTCCAGACCTCCCCAGCAGTTCCTGGTGCCGCTCTGACTTCAAAGGGAAATGAGACCTTACACGTTTAATTGAGGCAAATTTCCTCCCTGTTGTCGGGTCAGTGAGGGGGGATTAATGGGGGCCAAGGCTCAGCCCTCTGGGGACACCCAAACATTTCAACACATGGGGCAACCCTGGAAGGTGGAAAACAGGCGATGGGGAACTGGAGGTGACCAGGGCTGATCAGGAGCAGCTGAGACACATAAATCTCCCCAGCCATCAAGAGCTGCAACCTCCCCCCCACCTCTTTATTTAGGCTGTGTTTTTCGAACGTAACCTGAAGCAATTAAACTCTTTCATCAGATGTCCTGCCTTCAATTTACCTCCTGCTTAGCGATATCACAGGCAAAGGAAGGACGTGGGAGGCTCCTGCAGCCTTGCACGGGTCTGTATGTGGGCAGAGACAGATCAGGTGAGTCCGGCAGTCCTGGACCGTCCCTGCAGCTCTGTCACCTCCAGGAGCAGCCCTTGCCCCGAGGTCACCTCTTGGGAGAGCAGCACAGCTGGTGGGAAGCAGCTTGAGTGCTTCACACACTGTCCCTCCCCTCTCCTGGTGCCTGTCCATGCCATTCCCGGTGACGAAGGAGAGTTTGAGTAGAGAGGAGCGAGGTGTCTGTGTGGCTGTGACGGGGAGCTCCAGCCCTGTCCCTGTGGGACACTCCCAGGAAGAAGGAGAACACCACAGCCCTGCCGAGGCTGGGCCCTTCCCCCTGCACCAGCGCAGGGCCGGTGACAGATCGTGCCTCACCCGGCCAAGATGTGAGAAGGGGTTTGTTTGGACAGTTCTAGGGGTCACTTCCAGGCTCCCGGAGATGCCGCTGCTGTCAGCAGCCGGCGATGCAGCCCCGCGGGGACCCGACCTCTGCTCCTGGAGCTCCAACCCGCGGCACTGACACCTCCCTCCTGCCTTGGGGAGGAATTTCGGATGGGTTTTCTCCCATCGACCCGCCCCAGCCCCGAAGGTGTCCTGCTGGCAGCGCTGGGATGCAGCTGGTCCCATCAGCTATCCCTGATCCTCACCACTGCCGTGCCCAAAGCAAAGGGGACAGTGCAGCCCCAGCGGGATTTGGGATGGCTGTGAAGGATTTCAGATCCCACAGAATCACTGCCTGCCATGGCTAAGGCAGCGAGTCTCGCTCTTGTGGGCGAGCCCGGGGAAGACGCGGTGCCATCGCCGTGCCAGCCCCGCGGGAAGGGCAGGGGCCGAGCTCTGCAGGAGAAACCCCCCGTCCCTTATTTGAGTGCTCAGCCCCTGCTGCGAGGCTGAAGCCCACGAACATTAACCCTGAGGCTGTAAAACCTGACTCGGTGTTTAACAGCCACACGGCGAACCACAGCGAGCCGAAAAACTGCGCGGAAATTCCCAAGCCAAGGACTGCGGCTGGAATTAATTAGTTCTTGCTCTGACAACCTTTTCTGGTGCCACCAGGTGGTAACAACGTGCAGGAGCCGGTTGTCCCTTCATGCCACCCGGTCCCAGACAGCTGCTCTTAGGCACTGCTGGGTGGGAATGAAATCTGTGCCTTGGGATATGGATCTCCAGGGAGAAGCGGCAGAGCATAAATCCTCCCCGGAGTGTTGTATGGCGATGGGGAAATGCTTCTGAAGGATGGAGGGATGTTAGCTGCTACCAAATGTCAATTTTCTCGAAGGACTTCTGGAGAAAAAGGGCTTTGCATGAGCCCCGGGCACAGCGGTGCAGCGTGGGGGAGCCTCGGTGGTCCTGCCTTGACCAACAGCTGCGCTGATGGAGCCGTGTCCCCACCGTGACTGTCCCCAAAACAGGCACCCACAGCGCGCCGGGGGGCCAGGGACTCTGCAGGTTTTCCTGGGGAAACTCCGAGCATCGCCCCCCAGTCTGGAGAGGGAGAAGGGGAGAGGGGAAGGGCAGCAACGACCTCAGCGCTAAACATTCCATGATAAAGGTTGTTGCTGGGCTTTTCCCGAGCCCTGATTGCCCCCGGGAGAGCGGAGCCGCACAGGGCGCTTTTCATCCGCCGGTCCTGCCCGGCCCCTGCCCGCCCCGCTCCACCTCCCGCGGTCCCGCCTTTCCTCCTTCAAGCAGCAAGAAACTGAAAATCCTTTGATGCCAGGAAGCGATAGAGAATGTTTTCTGCTCCCAAAATAAAGGATACAATTTTACAAGCATCTCCTCTCCTCCTGAGGCCCTCCCACCTTCCCTATCCCTCGCACCCTGCTCCTCCCACCCCCGCTCCCTGCCCAGGTGAACGAACTCCTGGGCAGAGCCCGTTGTCATCTTTTCAACAACATATTTTTCCCTCGCTCTGAGTGTGCAGGGAGCGGCTCTTACTGTTTACACACCTCTGGCTCCGGGGCAGGAGGTGAAACGATCCCGGCTTTCATTCCACGGAGGGGACCGGGAGATGGAGCAGCCCTGGCCGTGGTACCCACCACAGCTCCTGGGATGGCCAAGCTGCTCCTCCCCAGGGTCCCCCACACTTCCCCTGCACCAGGATACAGCTCCTGCCTCTGGGATGACTCCTCCTCCACCGGGAAATGCCCAGGGCCTGGCTGCTGGCTCGAGGTGATCCTGGGCATCACCTGCCCATGACTGCTGGCACACACCTGGGTATCTCCCTGCCATGAGGGTCCCATCCCTGATACCCCGAGGTGGTTCTGGGTGCAAGCTGAGTTTACCAGGACTGGTGCAGGAGCATGGGCTGCCAGCAGCCCCTCCCTGAGCCATTCTATGATTTATTAAAGGCTGAGCCCATCCCAGCCATCCTGAGCTCACCAGGGTTGGGGGAAGTGACCCCACTCCCCTGCAGCTGCAGCATATCAGAGCCTCTGAGCTGGCAACTGGAAAGGAAAACTCTCCCACCCCTCTCCTCGTGTAGCACGATTGTCTCCATCCAAAGGTGTCTCCTGGGAGCTGTGGTCCGGGAGTTTCACAGATGTGTGTTTGTGAGGCTGCCCCAGTGGAGCGTCCCCAGTGTCAGCAGACACGTCCCTGTGTGTGCAGGGCACATGGCCCATGCCCAGCCTGTGCCTTCTGCTGGTCCTGAGCCCGGGAACTTGTCTTTCCCCGTGTCCTTGGTGCCTCCTGAGCCCCGCTGAGAACTGCTCTATTTGTGCTGTGGGGGGTTGAACAGCCTGATCAGGGGATCCCCTGCTGGGGGAGCTGGATGCTGAGAGCCCCCGAGGACCTTCCCACAGAGACATCGCCTTGCTGCAGGTGGAGATGGGAGCATGGAGCCACCAGGAGCAGTGGGCACTGCTGGGAGCTCAGGGATGGCTGGGGCAGTGGTGGAGAGGAGAGGGAGCAGACTCAGGGAATGAGTTCTCTGTGCCAGACCCCTCCAGGAGTGACCTGAGAGCACCCCTGGCCCTGCAGTGGGTGCTGAGCATCGCCCCCGTGCCCTCTCAGGCTCCACAAACAGGAATGGGCTGGTTCTGGTTCGGCTGCTACTGCAGCTCCTTTATTCTTTTATCATCTTAGCCCCATCTCTCAGACACGACAGAAAGCACACAGATGAGGGAAAGAAGTAAGGTTTGCTGAGCAGGGTGGGATTTCTATGCTACTTGGGGGACTGTGTCCTACTTTCTGGTGCTTCTTTCCCTCTCTGACAATACTCCAAGGGCAAAGCCTCCAAGGACCCCGAGCCCTTGACCTTCTTCGTCAGGCAGAGCTGCTCAGACACAGCCTCCCCGACGGACCCCGGCTGGCGTCGGAATCAAGGATGTTGATTGCATTCAGATTCTAATTTACTCAACTTGCTACTAGGAAGTCATCAGAAAAGATGGTTTAAAATCATTCAGGGAAAACTCAGAGCATAAAATTTTAATTGCCACCTTGTGAAATGAGGTTCTCCCGGGCTGGCCAAGACTGGCTGCTGTGCCAGTGTGGAGAGAAATGTCCCTCACCAGCTCAGTTTTTGTGGGCAGGAGGATGGAGATGAGGGCAGTTGGCTGCTGTAGCTGCTGCAGGATTTGATCCCTACAAGCAGTGTAGGAAAAACATTTTGCTGAACACCAGCCAGCTCTGGGTCAGGCACTCCAGGCACTCTGCTCCCACCAACATCCAAACTTTCACCCCTTCAGCAAAACCTTTTGACATCTGTAAGAGCTGCCACTTCCACCTCTGCAGCAAGATTGAGTTATTCGTGGTAACCTGGTTAACAGAATAATTCTGCTGGGTTTTGACTCAAAATTGCCCATGAACAGCCTCCAATTTTGGTGATGCAATTCAAAACAGAGAATAAAAGACTTGTGGGTATGTGTCCGGTCCCTGAGCCTTGGACTATGGAATGCTGGGTCTCCCTGGGAACACACTCCAGTCATGGAGCCCCCTGGGGTCTATGTTTGAACAAACTCATGTAAATCCATCACAGATAACTTGTGAAAGTCTCCTTAATGCTCTCTGGCCCCGCACAATGACCTGCACCCCTCAGGTGCCGAGGGCACAAGGGCAGATGATGCCAGAGCCAGCACAGACACAACCTCACTCCCCTTCAGAACATCACGAGTTTGTGACTGGAAACAGGAAAAAACCTCTTCCTTCCCCCTCATCCTCCCTCTGAGCAGGCTCCTGGCCTTACACAATTATTTATGTGCTGGAAGAGGCAAATCAAAGATCATTAAGGTGAGCCCAGTAGCAGAGAGGCAGAGCTGCTGCTGGAGCTGGGCTTTGCTGAGCAATCTGAGCCTGCTCCCGGCTGCCTCGGGCATCCCTGTCACCTGCCAGTGTCCCCAGGTACCACAGAACCCACAGATCAATAAAGCCACCCTCGGGCTGGAGTGTGAGTGAGCCCAGGACAGCATCGATCCCTGGCCAGTGCAGAGAGCAGAGCCTGTAATGGGCTGGGATGAGCCGGGGCTGACGGATCCTCGAGCAGCTGGAGATCAATAGCTTTCATAAAGCAGACTGAAAAATGGGGGAGAGGCCTAATGGCACCAGAGTGCTGGACTACACTTACACCAGAAAAACAATTTGAGGAGGACAGAATAGCAACATTGATCATGCTACTATTTCCCCATTTTTATCTTTCTTTGGGAAAGTTCTCAGCTGACTCCAGACATCACAAACCTTTACTGGAGCCCCAGTGCAAGCAGAGGCTGCACGTGGCATTGCTGCTCTTTGCACTCCCAGTGTGTTGTGCTGGGTTTAACCCTAACTTGAATTAGGAAAATTCCCTGGGCAGGCCTCCTCTCCCCCTCCCTGCAGTACCAAACCCTTGGACTGGAGGAGGAAAGGTGCATGTCCTGCACACAGGGAGAGGGGCAGAGCTGCCCTGTTCTGTCTGCTGCCACACCCTCACTGGGACAACTGGTGGGAGTTTTGAACATGTCCCTCCCTGCCCAGGCACCATCCAGAGTGCCAGGGGTTCTCTATCCCTGCCAGGGAGCCAAAGGCACCCAATGGTCACAGGGCACGGCCCCACGGCAGCTCACAGGAAGAGTTATGTGCTCAGGATTAACTCCCTGCTGTTCTTGGCAGCACCTGACCAGATGATTTATCTTGGAATGCACCTGCCTCATTTATTATTTTTTTAGAGATCTGTTCTGCAGTGGTGGATAGGTTCTGCCAAACAGTGCCAGACTGGGGTTTTCTGTGGGGTGCACCGAGCAATTCCTGAAACCTGGGGCCATAACAGAGTCTGTGGGGAGAGCATTCAGCTTGCCATGGACTTAATAAAGTTTATTGAGTCTTTGAGCCTTTTGTCTGATACTTCATCAGAGTTTACAGCTAAACTGCCAGGGAAAATAAATTTGCTGCTGAGGGGCAGGTGGTGGAATCGCCATGGATGGAAGGGCAAGGCTGGCAGGAGGGGAGGGCAGAGGGGAGGAGGTGACCACAACGAGAGCTGGGTCACAGCCAGGGGATCTCAGCTTTTAAAGGAACAATTTTCAAAAACTGCCATGGAAATTACTGTAAGGTCGAAGTGATACAGCAGAACACAGTGGTTGGATAAAGAAGTTCAGGAGAGATTTATCTGCCATGTAGGGAAGAATTGTGCCAGGATTTGCTCGGTGGCAGTACCAGAGGGATGTCCTGAGACTGAGATGGTGGAAAGCCCAGCAAGAGAAGGAACCATGGAATCATTAAATCCTAGGATGGGTTGGAAGGAACCTTAAAACCCATCTCATTCCTGTCCCTACCACGGGCAGGGACACCTTCCACTAGCCCAGGTTTCTCCTGTCCAACATGGCCTTGGATGGGGCAGCCACAGTTTCTCTGGACACCCTGTGCCAGGGTTTTACCACCCTTATTTTAAAAAATATATCCAATCTAACAACACCCTCCTTCAGTTTAAAACCATTGCCCTTATCCTATCAGACCTTCCCCTGTTTTAGCCATGTCTGAGAACAACAAAGGGGGATAAAACTGATGATGGACAAAACCAACCCTCACCCTCCCTGCAGCCTCATGGGGTGTTTCCCTGGACCTGGGGCTCTGTGCTGGTGTTTTGGGGGCTGCACAGCTGCCCTGGGGATGCTGCTCCCAGAATCCTGAGACAGGAGGGCACTGCCAGAGCTGTCCTGAGATAACATCTGCATCAGCCTCTCATGGAGCAATCCTGGGAGAATTTGAATCCTTGGAGACAGAAAATCACCCGGGCAAAAACCCTTGTGAAATGTCTCCTTCCCATCACTTCAATCCCATCCACTCCACAGAGCCATAAGCAAAAAGGGCCCATCTGTTTGGAGTTTGCTTTGAAAAGGAAAACCAACCTTGTGGGACAGCATCTCCCAGCGCCTGCTCCTCATCCGCTGATCTCTTCAACCTTGGCACACCGAGCATCTCGGCAACGATTTTTCAGCACACCCGAGCGCAGGAGAGAGCCTGATTTACAATTATCCTTCAGTTACAAAGGTAATTTTAACTGAGATTAGCTGATCCTGTAAAGTAATTGAAGCCAGGAGGTCTGGGGCTGCTGTGTTGTTATTATCACCAGATGCCATCGGAGAAACAAAGGGTGAGGGCTGTCTCCAAAAGTGCTTCTCAAAATCTTCCAATTCCATCTCTCCAGGTATGAAGGGAGGGCGAAATCTGACAGGCAGGAAGGGGGGAGAGAAGTGTAAGGATGAATGAGGAGAGAGCCTAAATGGATCAGGACGGACAAAGGGAAGGTCAGGGAGGCGGTGAGGGAAAGGGCTGCTCGTGGGCTGAACTCATGCCCAGGGACCTCTCTCCAGCCTGCTCCGTGCCCAGGGAAGGGCTGTCTCTTCCAGAAGGCACTAATTATCCCTTTTAGAGAAAGAAACCATCCTGCAATTAAACAAAGGAATACCCCCTACCCTCACCCTCTTGGGATACTTTGATACATTTGCAGATGCTGCAGCTGCATTTGGGGTCACCAGCCCAGCTGGCACCCCTGGCCCTCGCTGCCAACTCTCCCCAAATCAGAGAGACCTCAGGGGCTCCCAGGACATTGGTGCTACTGTCCCAGCTCTGCTTGGAGTGGGGCTGCTGATCTGGCACCGGCCCAAACATGTCCCTGCAGTGAGCAGGAGTTCATTTAATTGCTTGGAGGGTTTTTGGCTCCTCTGAGAAATCACCAGATCCCGCAGGTGATGATTGGTGGGGAGCAGGAGCATGGGCAGGAGTGTGGGGAGCACAGAGGGAAGGGCTGGGAGCTGCCTCAGCCTCTCCCTGCAGCATCCCTGGGCACAGCAGGGCCCGGCCTCCAGCCTGGCAGAGGCACCCCAGGCACAAGGGACCTTCCAGCCTGGCACAGCCATCCCAGGGCACATCCCAGCACCCATCCCAGGACCCATGGGAACATCTGACTGCAGCAGCTGGCTTCTCTGACACGGGCTGGACTGGCACCTACTGATTGCATTGCCCAGGTTGCCCCTGTGGCACTGCCTGGGTGGCATCACTGCCACACCTGAGGATGGTTTAGCTAAAGTGCCTTCAGCTGCCAGACACCCTCAGTGCCAAGTGGAACCAAGGCACTGCCCTCTCTAATGAGAGCCCAAGATGTGATCAACTGAAATATTTCTGCTTGTTCAATAAAACAAATGAAGTTTTAGGACAGTTCAAGTGCAATTAAAGCCATCATGTCACAGACGTGGGGGACAGTCCTGTGTAATCAGATTACAGCAATTCCCTGACAGGATCAGATCTGATCCCAAACTCCACGTCAAGGTCCCTTCAACTCCACACCAGAGGGAGAAAAACTCCAAACACAATCAGGAAGAAATCACAATAAAAAAGGAATTGCTTCTGCTGGGATTGCAACCAGCAGCGATCGCTGTGATTTGCACTAATCAAGGCCAGCCAGGCCCTGTCTGCTGGAATTATCTCTCTCACTAATCCCCAATGTGTTTCCTATTTGGGCTCTTCTGGGCTTCCCTGTGGAGCAGCCTGGGTGAGCCCACGGTGGAACTGGCAGGGCTGGAGCTCTCCTTCCCAAAGGAACACCTGGGACCAGTCTACTGGCACTGGGGCTCTGGAGAAAGGTGACAGGGACTGTCACCCCTGGGGCAGGGGGATGCTCCCACTGGGGCCCCTTACATCCACCCTGAGTGACACCTGAGTGTCTGGAGGGGGCTAAAATAACAGGCCACACTCTGGAACAGCCCCATGCAGTTCCATGGAACACCTGGGGGTCTCAGGGGGGCTAAACTGGGGGAGCCACGCTGTGGGACAGCCCCGTGCAGCCCCGAGTGACACACGGCAGAGCCGGGGCTGGAGCGAGCAGCTGTGGTGGCTTAGGTGTACACAGAGCAACGTGAGAGTCATCAGGGACATCAGCAGGGATCACCCAGGCACTGGGACAGCTGGGATTGGTACCAGGAGGAGTGCCCATGGGAGCAGAACTGGGGGTGCCCATTGGAGCACTCAGTGCTCTGGGCTGGGGGACAAGGTGAGGGTTGGTCACAGGTTGGACTCAATGGTCTTGGAGATCTTTTCCAACCTCAAAGATTCTGAGATTCTGTGACTGGTACAAAAAGGGCTCTGAACAGTTTAGCAGGACTCCAGGTGGGTCCTGGCTCGTGTTCATTTGACACAGGAGGTTTTGGCTCTGTTGGTCAATGGGTCCAGGAAATGAACCCATTGCTAACTCTGAAATATGAAATAACCCAAACAATTCTCACTTTACCAAGAGGCTGCACATCCCACTCAGACCTCAAATCCAGGAGCTCCAACAGAGGGAGAGCTGGAGGCAGAAGCAGCCTTCCTGCAAAAGATAAAGCTCCCCACTGCATCCCTGTGTCCCAGGGCAGGCAGTGCCGGGACAGGGCACAGGGAACTTTTCCTTTTTCTGTGAAAGCTGGCAGGTACAGAATCCACCATCATGGAGAGCTCTCCAAGGACATTTAGTACATCCAGTACAACCCTTTGCCAAAAAAAAAATGAATCAGGTAAGAGATCAATCTGAGATGAATAGAAGGGAAGTGTGATCCATTCACCGGCGGAGCGTGAGTGATGTCCACAGCCAAATTCTCTGAGTAAACTCTCCATCATGGATTATTCATTCATCTCAGCTGCTTATGAGGAAAGAGCAGAAAGCTGAAAATGTTCCAGTGCCAATTATTTATTGAAAGGATGTTCTCCTTGGTGGGCTCGGAACACTCAAGCACGGTGTTTATCCTGCCTTCCTTGGGAGAGGCTGGATCGGCAGAAACGGGGAAAATCTCTGCAGGTGTTCAGACTGAATTTCCCTGTGTTGAGTTTCATCACCTTTATTCATAGCTCCACTGCTTTTGGGCCATTCTGGACAATATTTCTTCCTTTTCAGTGTTTACACCCTTCGGATATTCCTAGAAAGCCATTATATTCCCCGTTAGTCTTCTCCTGGCCTGGCTGTATTTCCTTATTTTAATCTTTCCCCATCATCAATCCCTCCTGCCCCTTCATCATCTGTGCCTCTCTTCCCTGAATTCCCTCTGATTCGTCGGCATCACTCTTGTTTATGATTCCGAGATCTCATTTAGCATTTGATTTCTGCCAAAAATAAAATTGAGCTTGATTGTTTTCGCTGATGACTGAAGGAGACATGAATTGTTGCTTGGAAAACAGTCCTTGAGACAGCAATATGTGAGGGAGGGGAAAGCAAGGCAGCTCCATCAGGCAGACAAACACCCAGATAATGTCAGCTCTGGCTCGATTGGATCTTGGGAGCGGGGACGTGCTGACAGTAATAGCCCCCACTGTTGGAGTGTTTAGCTTTTGAACAGAAATGGGAGTTATAACTCAGGCCCTGGTATAAATCACCAGGCCAGGAAAATCTCCCAGATGCAGGCCTGCACAATAAACAGGGCTGAAATTCCTCATCCTTGAGGAAAGGAGCAAAATTGCAGCTCCCTTTGTGTGGGATAGTGAGAGGGGGTGTGAGTTGGATCCAGCAGTTTGGTCACTGAGACCTGCAGCTGGGAAAGTCACAGTGGGTTTGCAGAGAACACCTGAATTGCCACAGGGCTGGGAAAGAGAGTGGCAAAGGGCAAAGGGCAAAGGGAAGCCACAGAAGGGTCTTCATCCAGGGAGGGAGATCCAGCCTGGCCACCCTGAGAGCAGCTCTGGGACTGGCACTCACTGCCCACACCTCTCAAGGCTGTCCGTGGGCAGGTGTCTGCCTGCACCTGTACCTGCATCTGCACCTGTACCTGTACCTGTGCCTGCACCTGGATGGAGCTGTGGGATGGTGCTGCAGGGTCCCTGTCATTTCTGGCCACCTGGTGATGTCATTTCTGTCTCCAAATGCTGGTTTAGGGACCTGGTGTTGCTCATCTGGATGACCAAAAGCTGGCTCCAGCCTGGTACTCTTCCAGATGGCTCCCCTGAGGAGGACTGACCTCCCTGCCAGTCCCACCCACCGACTGGAACTGTCCCCTGGCATCTCTTCAGCCACCACTGGGACAGTGCTGCTGCCACACGTGGAATCACAGAAGGCTTGGGGTTGGAAGGGACTTCCTCTAGTTGGACTATTCCATGATTCCAAGGTTTTACTCCCTTGGGAAGTCACGGTGTGTGTCCGTGCCCTGGGAACCCCCTGGTCCCAGTGTGTGAGTCTGGGCAGACGGGAAGGAGCAGCAGTGGCCACCCTGTGTCCGTGCAGGAGCAGGACCTGGGGCCGGGAGCAGCTCCGCAGGAGAGGGGCTGCAGTCGGGAATGCTCTCCCCACGCTGGAACACGGATCCCCCGGATCTGAGATCCGCATAAACCCACAGAGCAGGAGGGGGCTGGTTCCCCCTGGGAAGCAGCTACCTTCCAGGGAGACCCCCGAACAGAGGATCTGTATCTCCGGGGGATTTCCATTTAAATGCTCCTTGGCAAAATCCCCTTAAAAAGCTGCTGATGACTAGTGGAAAGCTTTGGAAAACATGCTAATTACTGGGAAACAATGCTGCATCTCCATGGCTAGAGCCCCTCTGGTTCCCTCCCTCCCTTCCCGGCACCACCAGAGGCATTTCCATGAGAAGGGCAGCTTTGTCTCTCCGGGCTGTTCGTGCTGCTTATTCCTGCACCTGAAGTCAGGCTCCAAAGTGTGGGATCCCTCAAGGCATCTCCACAGCAACCCCCCTCTCCCTCCCCCGAGCAGGGCTTGGGACAGGGAGCTCCTGTCACCCCCGGGAGTGGGACAATTAGGGACGGGATTCATTAGCGCTATTACTATGCATGGCGTGTGCTGCAGCAGCATCCCAAAGCTCCCGTCAGGATCAGGTATCCTGTGTGCTGGGAGTGTGTAAAACAGCTATCAGACACAGCCCTTGCCTCTGGAAATTCCACCGGTTTTTCCAAGGAACACGTGTTTCAGCAGAGGGGAGGACCCCGGGTGTCTCTTTGCTGTCACCTCCCACTGCTCCAACCCCACCAAGGGCTCTGTTCCAACGGGAGCGTCAGCTCGGGAATCAAATCCCTGCACCGTGGAAAAAGCCATGGTACTTCTTGGCTTCATTTCTATTTGGTTTGTTTTGCCATGGCAGAACTGGGATGGGATGGGATGGATGGGGTAAAATCCCTTCCCATGAGCAGCAGTGGCTTTTGGCTGAGGGATGAAATATCCACGAACTTCCCCAGCAAAAGTCAAGAAAAATGACAGTGAGAACTTGGACTATCTTGCAAGGACTAATGATCCCTCCTGATGAGAGGGAGCAGGAGGGAAGGGGAGAGGACTCTGGTTTTAAACATAACCCAAATCCTGTAAGGAAAACCCTAATTCTGAATGTCTATGCCCCACGATTTTTCTGCTGCTCGTGCCGCTGTCAGAGCCCTCCCTCGCTCAGGCTTTTGGAGACCTGCCCCACCTGAATCCTGAATAGTTCATTGGGGTAGGGATGCACAGAGTCATTCCAGGTTTGCTCAGGAGCAGTTGGAAGTGTTCCTATTGCTCAGGGGGACAGGGACAAAGCGATGAAAGAGGAGGGAGCTGTGCAGGGAGAGAGCGGCACGGCCGAGCCGCACTGCGGGAACACGGAGCGTTCCCATCGGCCAGGGACAGCCAGGAACACACGCAGCAGCTACGAGATGACAACAAAGCAGAGGGATGGCAGCAGCTCCAGTCCCCGAGCTGGCACCAGGCAGCCAAGGCTGGCAGAGCCATCCCTGCAGCAGGTGCGGTGCCAGGCGTGTCTGCGAACAGCGAGTGGGATGTGCCTGGGACATTCATGAGGTTTCAAGAGGAAACAATCCCATGTGAACGCTCACTTCCCCACACCCAAATTCCTCCTTTTTCCTAGAGAGGCAAGACCAGCACGGCTCTTCGCATCGCTTTGCATCCGAGCAAGGGATTAACCATCCACGGTGCCTCAATGCAGACTGGAAACCTTCCAGGAAGTCAGCACCCTGGCGCTCCCTCTCCCTCTAAATGCTTTGGCTTCCTGCAGGAAAATGAAATCCATTAACAAGTTCCACCCCTGCTCGAAATTCAAGGCTAGAACTGTCAATGCTTTGGGAAGGAGCTAAATGGGGGGATTTCCATAACAATCAGCAGCTACAGCATTAATCCATAGTCATATTAACCTGGGATGACAAGGACACGTCTGGCTGTTGTCTCTAATGTAATCTGCCATTGTGCCCGGCCCCGCTGAGCCCGGCTTTGTGCCGGGCCTGGGCTGGGAGCAGCTCTGGCCGCGGCTCAGAAACGAGAGAAGGAGGGTACAGACAGGGGAAAGCATTACTGTGAGTGTGCTTGTGTGAGTGTGTGCCTAACGTGGGTGTGAGTGTTTGTGTGTGTGCACAGTCTCTCCCTGTGCCCTGGGCACGGACGGGTGTTGGTGTTGGGTCTTTGAGAGGTCTCAAATACTCAAAACGAGGGAAACAGCAGAAATTCCGGTGTGGGACCAGGGCTCTAGGAGGGAATGTGTGGATGTAGCGCCGGGCGGGTGTGTTGTGGCTCCCGGGCTCTGTCCCTGCGGATCTGCCGGCACAGCGATGCTGCCGTGCCAGGCTCTCACAGGTGGTGCTGGTGACGATCCCGGTGGTGCCAGGGCAGCTCAGGGGAATGGAGAAGGCGTCCAGCCCCTCTGCTCCTTTACAGGGCTGGCAGCGCCTTCCCTGCAGGGCTGGGCAGCCCCCACCGACCCTTCCCTGTCCCTCATTTTGCCGTGTTTGCCTTCCAAGAAGCAGCACCTTCTCTGTGTGGAAGGATTAGGACATGGATACAGAGCTGCAGTGCCGGGGCACCCCACCCCAAACGAGCCTCCTTTCTGGCCCTTCTCTTTACAAAAACCTTTCCAATCCATTCCATGATTTCTGTGTTACTATTTAGTTCTATTGTAAAGGGGGTGGAAATCGGAAACTCTGATTCACCAGGATCTTTGCACAGAAACTTCACACGCTGGAACAATTAATTATCCATTAAACCCTTTGTCTGTGTCATTGCATTGTTCCAGGCTCCCATTGAAGCCCCTCAGCGAGGCAGTCGGGCTGCCAGCCTGCCAGTGTAGTTAATCAGCTAAGGAGCTTAGAAACACAATAGACACAGCAACACGGTGCTCTCCAAGCACCACGATGCCCAAGGGTCTCCAGCCACTCCAGAAAACATGGAATTATCCATGGCTTGGCCCCACTGCGGGCCAGCAGAGCTGAGCGAGACGCTGCTCAGAGATGTGACATTAAAAAGCTCCTACAAGCTCCAGCATCGTGGAATGGTTTGGGTTGGAAAACCCATCTTGTTCCACTCCTTGCCAAGAACAGGGACACCTTGCACCACCCCAGGTTGTTCAGACCTGTCCAACCCAGCCTTGAACATTTCCAGGAATGGGGAGTCCACAACGTCCTTGGGCAATCAATGTCTCAGGGCATCATGGATGCAGGGAGCGATGGGGACACGCAGGTGGCCAGGTCACACCAGGCAGTGGGGACAGCGCCCAACAAGGCAGCAGCTTCAGGGCAGCACTGCAGTATGAGGTGGATTTAATGGGGAAAAACTGCTGAGAAACTGGGAAAATTTCAGCTTGGCTGAGGTTAGAGGTGACGCTTGTGTCTGGAAAAGTGTTGCTCTGTGGCTGAAGTCTGGGAAAGCGGCATTGGCGGGAAGCAGGTGGAGGCATGAGATCTTTGAGGGTACTTTTAATGACAGAAATTTTGTCTCCGTTGTGTTTAGGCCTTAATTACAGCAGCCATAAAGGTGTTTGTTACCTGGCGACGAATGGCGGGCCAAGGAGAGAACTCTCTCATCAGCTCTTACAAGTTTCAATTACTTTTTCTCAATTATGTTTATGTTTTCCTTGCAGCTTTCGGGAACAGCCCGTGGGCAAAGGCACTGTTCCCAGGAGGACGGAGAAGGTCAGGAGACAAAGCCACAGAGGATTTGGCCAAGGTCAAAGTGGACAAAACCCAAAAATTTAATTGCAAAGGTGGATGAAGGGGCTTTTTGATGACCATCAGCCAAACCTGGAGCTTTCAGGGTGGCTTTTTAATCCTGCCTCTCACTGGCTTTCCTGTGCCAACCTTCTTCTGGCCGTTGTATGCCCATGGGACACTTCTTTGCCATGGCTGGGACACGTGTGGCTGTGTCTGCCACAGTCAAAGGCTGCTGGAAAAGGCTCTGCTTCCATGTCCCTTTAACACAGCCATGAGTCCCTCACGGGCTCTGGAACAACGAACAATGAGTGATAAAAATCCAGAAATCACTCCCAGGTTTTGTCTCCCAAAGTAGAAATTTTTCCATGGCTATACCACAAACCCCCCAGCCTCAAAGCCCTGGAGAGCAGCAGAGATAAGAACAACTATCAGCTTGAAGAGGCTCAGGCTGACAAGCATCTTGCCTTGGAAGAGCTGATAAAGCTGCAAGCTGGGAGGAATCTATGCCAGAGCATGGGAGGGATGGGAGCCTGGGCTGGGAGTGTCTCTGGAGAAGGGCTGTGGATGTCCTGCAGTGTCACTGACCTGTGCAAAACACCTCTCCTCGTGCTGAATCCTTGTTCCCAGCCCTTCCCTGGATGGAGCACAAGGAGCTCACAGCTCTGCCCCTCACTCTGACCCATCCCTGCTCTGGCTGTCACCTCCCTCTGCTGTCCCAGGAGTGCTCCGTGTGTAAAAGTCATATCTGGAAGGAAAGAACAGTGAAATGGCATCAAGCTGCGCCAAGGGAGATTTAGATTGGATGTTAGGAAGAATTTCTCCACAGAAAGTGTTGCAAAGCATTGAACAGGATGTCCAGGGCAGTGGGGGAGGTGCCACCCCTGGAAGTGTTTAAAAACCTTGTGGATGTGGCACTGGAAGGCACGATTTAGTGGTGAACCTGGTGGGGTTTCATTGGTGATTTGGCTTAATGATCTTAAAAGGCCTTTCCAACTTTAGTGATTCCATGATTCTCCTCTATGATGTCACTGGTTTCCTTCTCCATGGGATTCCCTCCTAATCCTGCCACAGAGGGTCCCAATCTATCCCACATCTCCTTTTGAAAGCTGCTGGGCAAAGAACCAAAAATATCCTTCCCTTTGCCCTGCAGAGAGGAGGCCTTGGGGTGGGCAGGAGGCTGCTGAGATCCCAGCCATGTCCTGGGAACACAACACAGAGAGTGAGGGAAGCTCTGACATTCCTGGTGCTCCACTGGCCTCAGCCCCATGGCCAGGTCCTGTGGCTGTGGGGGACCTTGGCACTGGGGGGGACAGCCCTGGCTGGATGGATAAAGGAGCAAAAATGGGAATATTAGAGCTCCAGCACGGTTATTTGTGTTTCCTGCCCCAGACAGCTGCCAAAGCTCGGGCACAGCTGTGTGCCTGGACAGGTGAGAACAGGGGAGCAACACCAAGCAGAAATTCCTGCTGGGACACACGAGTGTCTCCCACTCTTCCCCAGCACCGTTTCTACTTCAGTTTGTTTTTGGGGCAAACCTGGGAGGTTCCCAAGTCCCCCCATGTCCAGGGGTTCGTGTCCCCAGGTCCCTGGGCAGGATCAGGGAGCCCTGCGAGGGCTGGAGCGGATTTGCTGACTCTGGGAGTGCTCTGTGCCGATGGCTCAGCGCTGCTCATTAACGGGGGAAGGAACACGTCCCCAGCCCTCCCCCATTGCCAGGCCAGGTGGAGACATGATTTATTGCGCTCTTTAGTCATTATTCTCAGTTACCCAATTATGTTTTTTAAAGTTAAAAATGCAAGAACTTTGCTGCGGCTGCATCTGGGGATTCTGCAGCATCTGGAAGATGGTTAGGAAAATAAAACCCAGAGGAAACCAAGAACAACAGCACCAGCAGCTTCTCGAGTGCTACCTGGCAGCGATGTCCCCACTAGGCCACGGGGTGACAGAGCTCCCCCAGCCTTGACCCGGGGCTTGGCAGAGCCAAGTGGGGCTGACCTCAGGCAGGGGCTTGCCAGGATCTGGGGCATTTGGTCGAATTTAGCGAAACCTGCTCTTGCCTAAAGCCAGAACAATCAGCAGGGAGGGCTCAGCACCAGACAGACCAGGTTGCAGTGCTGCTGACTCAGCTCTTCCCCTCACCCAGCTCCTTGAGTGCTGCCACGGTGAGTTTGGAATCACTGGATCATCAAGGTGGGAAAACCCTCTGAGACCATCAGCTCCAACTGTTCCAAAGACACCACTAAGCCATGTCCCCAGGTGCCCTGTCTACGTGTCTGTTAAATCTACCCAGGGATGGGAACTCTACCACTACCCTGAGCAGCTGTGCCAGGGCTGGACAACACTTGGGGGGAAGAATTTTTCCTTAATATCCAATTAAACCTCCCCTGGAGCAACTTGAGGCCATTTCCTCTTGTCCTGTCTTGCCCTTGCCGGGAAGGACAGCAGATTTTGGGATGGCTGGAGACACCAGAGCCTCCAGCTTCCCACTGTGTCCCATCTATTTCAAGAGCCCAGCCTTGGAGCAGCCAGTTCCCAGAGGAGGATGCTCTTAAAAGGCAGAGAATTCATTACAGAGTCCCAGGTGATGTTAAGGTCTGGAGGGGAGAGTAATGGTTCTGATTTACTCGTGTTGGTATTTTTGCCTCTCCTCTCCCCATGTGAAGCACGTGGCATTTCTGCTGCTCAGGCATTCCTTAGGTGCAGGGTTATTTTTGCCTATTTGCTGATGCTCAGATTCCTCCCTGCCCGTTTCCAGGTCAGGTCCCAACATACCTGGAGCTCCCCACCCCTTCCCTCTGCTTTCATCTCCCCAACCCACTTCCTACCTGCCTCCTCTTGGGATCTCTCCCTCTTTGGCTTCCCCTCAGAGGGCTGCAAGGGGAGCAGAGCCTCCCAAGACTCCCAGTGCCTTCACCACTTTCTCCAGCATCCCTGCAGTATCCAGACCTGGTCCTTTCCATCACAGCAATCCCCCAGTGCCCAGACCTGGTCCCTTCCATCCCAGCAATCCAGATTTTCACAGGGCTCTGGTTAAAGATCACCTTAGATGAACATGTCTGGGTATCTGGAAGTGTTTTTTCTTTCCTAGTTCAGTGCCTTCCCCATCTCTCTGCTCTGCTTCCCTGTCATTGCCCCAGTGAGCTGAAAATGTCACCGCTGCCACCACAACCACCTGTGCCTGCAGAGCCCAACGAGGCACTTAATTAGGTGGGGGAAGAGATGGTTTTTCCCTGCCTGACCACATCCCACCCCAGAGTCAGCGGCTGCTCAGAGCCATCGATAAACTCCATGTCCTGGTTCACAGCCTCTTTGCAATTACAAATGGAGAAAACATAAAGGAAGGGACCTTAAATCATCTAAATTAAAGCTCTGAGAACTGTGCAGTTCCACTGCCTCAGATTAAACAATCACAGCACTACAGCTTTTCCATCAGCCCTGATGAGGAATTTGGGCAAGGCTCCATTTCTAGGACGAGGGGGGATGGTTTTAAACTAAAAGGTTTAAATAGGTCAGATACAGGGAAGATTTTTTTTACAGTGAGGGTAGAGAGGCCCTTCCCAGAGAAGCTGTGGCTGTCCTGCCCCTGGAGGTGTCCAAAGTCAGGGTGGACAGAGTTTGGAGCAATCTGGGATAGTGGAAGGTGTCCCTGCCCATGGTAGGGGTGGCACTGGATGATGGTGAAACTTCCTTCCAACCCAAACCATTCTCTGAACTCCCCAGCCAGTGCCCTGGAGATGCAAACATAAGAACACTCTACTCCAGGGCCACAGGAGCTGCTTGCCCTGCCTGCCTTTTCTCTAGCACCCTAGACACACTTCTTCCTGGCAGGGAGGTGAGAAATGACTTCAATAATTTCAAGTCTTACCCCTTCCTTTAAACATATTTCAAATCCAGGAGTGTTTCTTTCCCTCCTTGGAAGCACCAGGCATTCTTCTGGCTGGTCACACACACTTGGTGCCTTGCAGCACAAACCCTGACCTTGATCCAAGACAAGTTCCCATCTCTGGAATCCTCAGGTACTGATGCAACCATTCTTTACTCCTTCCCTAATTACCTCATTACCTTGGAAAAGAGGGAGAGCCTATCCTTTCAGCAACAATCCCCAATCCTGAGGGGATTCTCCGTTTCAGGCATTTTCCTCCAATCTGACAATTCCCTGCTCCACGGGGTGTTCAGGTGCTGTTTATGCAGGAGCGGAGCCGTTCATTATGCTGATGGCTGAGATGAGAGATAAGGGATTGCCAAGGAAACACGGCTTTGCAGCACATCCCAGGTGGTGATGCTCACGTTTTGGGAGAAGTGGGAGCTCACTTGGGGCTGGGGCACCCCTGTCGTGCATAGGGATTGGAACAGCTCTGAGCCTGATGTCTCCTGGCTTCCCACCACACAAACAAACCTCCAAAATGAATTCCTACAACTTTGACTGGTATTTTGTTCTATTTGCACTACAGGATTCCATTTTGAGGGGTTTTGGGGGTGCTGAGCAGGAGGTGTGGGGTCCCCAGGTGTTTCTTGTCCGGGAAGAGCCACTGTGGAGGCAGGAACAGGGACAAGGGCTTTGCAGTTACCCAAAAACATCTGATGACACGAAGTGAGAGAAGAGAGGGGTGGCTCAGGGGGCTTGGAAAGGAGTGCTGGAACTGAATCCAGCAGAAGCAAATCAGGAATGAATGTCAGGGAAGATATTTAAAAGCCTTCCAATGGCTCTTGTTGAACTGGAATGGTTTCCCAAATGGATTAGGGACAAACTGTGCCATGGGCTGCCTTGGACAATAGGGGATGATTTAACAGAGGGCTCAGGCTGGCCTGGTTAAAGTGCAGACCCTGGGCTCTTTGGGATCTGCAGAGGACTCTGGTGCCCCCAGGCATGTCCCTGTGGCTTGGCTCAGCTCAGCACAGCTCGGCATGGCTCAGTTTCTGTTTTCTAGGAAAAACAGGAAGGAAAGAGGAGAAATGCTGTAAAAAAACTGGAGAAGGAAACAGGGTTGGAGGGAAACAGAAGCTTGTCACTCGTTAGGAGAAACCCAAAATAAACAGGATGCCATGCAGGCTCTTCAAACCAGAAATGTGACCTAATTTTCCTTTCCAGCGACGAGCCAACTCCCTCCCCCAGAAAGAGCTCCCTGCCCAGCCCCAAGCATCCAGCCAGGAACCCTGGGACCCCCAGTGTCCCCAGCCCCAGGATGGGCCCTGCAGCACCAGAGCACAGGCAGGGGTTGGGTGCCAAGGGAGAGCCAAAGGGCACCGCAGGCAAAACATCAACAACTGAAAACATTCACAACTGAAAACATCAACAGCTGAAAACATTCACAACAGAAAATATCAACAACTGAAAACATCAACAACTGAAAACATTCTCAGCTGAAAACATTGGGTGGTGCTGAGGCCCTTAATGGCAAGTCCAGGGGAAGTGGTGTCTGTGGGTCACAGGTGAACCAAAGAATGATGGGTTGGGTGGGAAGGGACTTCAAAGCCCATCCCATTCCATTCCTGCCATGGGCAGGGACACCTTCCACTGTCCCAGGTGGCTCCAAGCCTCATCCAGCCTGGCCTTGGACACTTCCAGAGTTCCAGGGGCAGCCACAGCCTCTCTGGGCACTCTATGCCAGCTCCTCCCCACCCTCATAGGAAGAATTCCTTCCCAATATCCCATCTAACCCTGGCCTCTGGGAAGCCATTCCCTCTTGCCCTGTTCCTCCAGGCCCTTGTCCAAAGTTGGCTGCGCAGTTGGGGAGGCTGCCTGTTGTGGCACTTGGCCGTGGGAGGTGACAGGGCTGTCCTGACCCTACTGCCAGAGGTGAGTGTGGGGCTGCTGGAGGTTCCCACCCCTCTGCACCCAGAGACAGCACCCGGAATATCCGTGGCTTGTTTCTCCTCAGAACAAGGAGTGCACGTAGTAATTGTATCGAAGCGTGCAAATAGCAGAACAAACAAAATCCTCAACTTGATAGGAGCAGGGGTTGTTGTAGCTAGGAAAAAAAATGATCAAAAACATGTCACACAGGAAAAAGGGTTTCCATTCACAAAGAAATCATTATGGTTAATTTAATTCATTGTAGCATTTAATATAAAAAAGCTTTTCTACAGAGACTGGGAAAAAAGCCAACATTTATATATAAATGGGTTTTATTTTAAAAGCTAATGCAGTGGGCAGGATGCTTCGGGGTTATTTTCTCTCCCTCTTTCTTTCAGCGCATATGCAAAGCTGGTATTGTATCCAAAAAACAAGGAATTTGCTGCTATCTAAAGTTTACAAATTGCTTTTTTTCAAAAGCACCATTTCATATCCCTTAGAAATGGAAATGACAGGGTTTTATCTCCTCCACTGCCTTTCTCTCTGCTTTTTAAAAGTTACTTATATTAGTGTCCAAGGCACTGATTTGCAGAATGGGCTTTAAGTATTCCAGCACTGCCATCCCTGGGAATGCCTGACATCTCTAACAGGGATGCATTTTCTCAAGGCTACTAACCTGGGAGTGCCCCTGGAGCTGCCCTCGGAGGCTGGAAGGAGAATCAGCTGTGCTCGTGCAGGGGGCAGATGGCTCCTGGGTGACTGGTCTGACCAAACACCTTCAGCCAGGGAATTGCAGGGCAAGGAAGCATGGCACATCCCTTGTGTGCCCCGCGCTCCAGATGGGCAGGGACTCAGCTCCCAGGGCTGGGACTGTGTGTGGCACTGGTGCCCTGGGTCACACAGAGAGACAGGAGAGTGCTGGGGACAGGGCTCAGGGTGGGCAGGTGGCACCCAGCTGATGCAGAGCAGAGCCACCTCTCCACCAGCCATTGCCAGGGCTCCGTGTTCCCACAGTGACCCCTGGATGCAGAGCCTCTGGCTGGGAGCCTGTCCCCAGGTATGAGCTGTGTCACCCTGCCTGCCTTTCCCACTTTCTACCCTGCTTTTCCCTTGCTGCTACTTCATCCTGTTATTTCCATGTCCATAATCATGGAATCACAGAATTGGGTTGAGAGGAACTTAAAACTCACCTTGTTCCCACACTTTCCACTACACCAGGTTGCTCTAAGCCCTGTCCAACCTGGCCTGCAACTCTCTCTCCTTCAGCCTCCTGTGTCTTTGAGGAGTACAATCTCATCCCCCTTGGATCTGTCCTCTCCAGGCTAAACACACTCCAGGTTTTCAGTTCAGGTCGTGGTTCTGAGGCCTCCAGACTCTTCCTTGCTCCCTCCTCAGCACTGCCTGCACCTGGCACAGATGGGAACTTAACCTGTAAAGTTCCTTGCCACCTCTGCACCTCCTGCTAGGGCAGGATCCTGGCAGGATTTTTATTTCCCTTCCCTTCCTCTAAGATATCCCTCCAGGGATTCTCAAACTATTCACCAGTACCAACAAATGCAGCCATGTCACATGTGTGGAGCAGGGAAAATTATCCCGCTGTGAAGCAGCTCAGCAGAAACCCAAGCACAGCAAGGTGAAGCACCTTGCCCAAGGTCATCCAGGAATGGGGAATGCCAGCCAGGGCACTCCCCAAAACCCCACGCTTTCATAGACACCTCCACAAAGCCATTTCCTTTGTAAAATGCCAACTGCTATTAAATCCCTGGACTTCTTAGCCCTGGAATTGCATCCATTACCCTCTCCCAGTGCTCAGGGCTCTGTTCTGACTCTATCAGCTGGCAGGACACCCTTGTCCCGGGGAAGCATGTGCACGAGGCCAGCGCTGATTTCTGAGGGGTTCAAGCTCCACCTGAGCACCTGCTCCTCAGGCCTGGGCTTGTTCCTGCTGCTGTCCTGGCACCTCGGCCGGGAGCTTCAAAGCAGGAGGGATCGGCCCTCTTCCAAAGGCATGGAATGCAAAGTTTGGGAAGCGTGCTGGAACCGCTACGTCTCTACCCACATCCCTGATTTATTACCCCCGGTGTCTGTTGCTGCTCAGGACCGGAGTTCCTGTTCAGACCTTTGCTTTTCCATGCCAGTAGCTTTGGCTTTTCAGCAGGAAAGCTTTCTCCCTGGATTATGCAAATACTCTGTGCATTGTCGTTCCCTGTTTGCGTTAAATTCACCTCCCCTTTGCTTTGATTAATGCTCCCTCTCCCCCACATGCTTGCTCCAATATGTTTGTTTTAGGGATGGGCAAATGAGCTGGGAATAAGAAAAATGGAACTGAACCTTCACCCAAAACTTGAAGTGGGTGGTTTGGAAAAGAAACCCACAACAGAATGAATAAGGCTTTGAACCACACAAATAGTTCCCTTGTTGGTGCAGCAGAGACAGTCTGGGCCCCAGAATGATGAAATGCTGTGTCCTCTGCAGTTTCCAGGAGCTCTCCATTTGCTCACAGCAGCTCTTGCCCCCAGGCAGGCTCTTGCAGAGGGATCAGGGGGAGGGGGATGCAGCCAGCCCTGGATGCTGCCATGGGATCAAGTCTCCAAGAGCTGCTCCAAGCTCTGTGCATTGCCCAGTCCTGGGATGTGGTATGGAGGATCACACTGCCACAGCCAGGCTGCCCAGGGAACACCAAAACTGCTCCAGAGAGACTCTTGGGATCACAAAATCAGAGTCAGTGAGGTTGAGAAGGCCCTCTGAGATCATCAAGCTCAACCTGTGCCCCATCCCCACTTTGTCACCCAGCCCAGAGCAGTGAGTGCCACATCTAGTCCTTCCTTGGACACCTCCAGGGATGTGGACTCCAAACCTCCCTGTGCAGCCCCTTCCAAAACTGATGCCAGGCAAACCTAAATACCCAAATCAGCTTGGGACAACTCCTTTGGAGCCCTCTGTAGAGCAGGGATGCCAAGCTGCAGAGAGCTGAGGCTGGGACAGGGCTCCAGGGTGTCCCAGAGCTGGGACCTTGCAAGGACAGGGAGCTTGGATGAGCCAGTGGGGCCTCACTGCTATTGAAGGGGATGAGAACCCTCTATCCCTTGTGGGGCTGAGCACAGGGCCTGTGGCTGGGGCCAGCAGTGTTGTGGCCCAGCTGGGCACTGCTGGAGGGACACGCTGAGCTTTGGGCACTGGGCACGGGGCCGGAGTGCCGGTCACAGCTCCCACTCCCATCACATCGAGGTTTGTTTGGGAGAACCTGTCAGAGCTTGGCAGGTTTCCCACCACTGATGAAAGCAGGGAGGATGTCTGAAAGCTTCACAAGGTGATACAGCCATTAAGGCACCGTGACAGACTCGCACAGAGGCACCGAAAAGCAGCAGAGATTGGCAGCTCTGGGGCCTGGAACCAAACAAGAGTTGCGGAATCAGCGCTGGGTGTGCGAGCGCTCGTGTGGGGCCGGGCACGCTCGGGAAGTCACCATCCCTCATTCTCACCTCCCTGACAGCTCCCAGCTCGAAGGAAGATGTAAGCAAATAGAAGGGTGGGAGCCCCCGCTCGCAGTCCTGCCTGGAGATTATAAAGGGCCATTCACAGAGCTGCTTTTATGCCTTTAAAGTGAATGTTGTGCTGCTGAAAAGTGGGCTGGGCTCATGGCCACAGAGTCTCTGCTTCTCATGGGCACAGGTAAGGCACAGATGAAGGGGCTGCAGCCTCCCCTCACATCTCCTGCCTGGCACAGCACCAGGAGTGCACCAGCATCCAGCTCTGCCTTGGACACTGACTCCAGTGCAGTGCAGAGGTGCAGGATGCCTTGGGAGCAGGGGGAGGAAATCTCATCTCTCCAGGACACTCCTGCCTGGTCTTCTCATGAGACTTCTGCCACTCAAATGCATTCTGGATGCAGATGCTCCCTGTGGCAGATGGGGTTGGAATAAAAATCAGCAAAGGTCAAGGTGATAATGCCTGGTGCTGGAACGGGAGCTTCTCTTGGCTCACCCAGGCCTGGGGGAATGTGGGTGTCTGTGCCTGCTTTCCCAGGGTTCCAGTCCAAGGCACACCAACAGAATGAAATGGTTCCAAACACCTTTCAGAGCGTCTTGCAAAGAGGTCACTTCATGCAAGAGAAGACAGTGGGAAACACAGGGCAAGAGGTGGAGGGAATTCAGGGAGTGATGCAGGGGGCAATGAAGGGAGATGGGTACAGGGATCACAGGCTGGAACAAGGAAAATTATGTTCCCATCCCCAGCTCCCTGCAACCAGGACTGGCTCCTCTTCCCTGACCCAAGCTGGGGCATCCAATAAAGGGGGAATTACAGGGCTGAAGTTCTGCACCACGCAAAGAGGAAGCATCAGCCAAACATTCCTGGCCCCCACCCCTGGCCATAATTAATAAACTCAAAGGAAATTAAACCACAAGAAGAAGAAAGCCCAAACACCAAAGCGAGGCGCCCCGGCCCAAGCGGCATCACGTGCGGCGCGGGGGAAGCGGCCCCGACGCCCAGGCAGAGCCACAGAGGTAATTGCAGTCACAGGGCGAGAGGCTAAACCAGCATGAAATGAGGCAGGGAACAGATATTAAATTTGCAAGCCCCGGGCAACAGGACTCCGTTCAGTTTATTTGCATTAATCAGGTCAGGGGAGTAACCTTGTTTTTTTCCTGCAGGAGATACCATCAGCCGTTATTTGTTTCTCATGTGAAAGTATCACAAGGCACAAACAGCGGCTGGGAGAGGCTGGTGGAGCCTGGGCCGCATCCAGCCTGGCTGGGAGGAGCAGCTCAGCCCGCGCCAGGGCCGTGGTCAGGCACTGGCCACGCTCCATGCCCTGGGAGCCACCGAAGGATGGGATGGTGGCGGGACCGCTACCAGCACCAGAGGAGCCCTAACTCGGGGCTGAGTGAGTCAGCAGCCACACACCTGCTGCCAACAGCTCCTCACCTGCTCGCAGCAGGACTTGGTGTGAAGGGAGAAGTTTCTCTGGCCAAGCAAATTCTTGGGTGAAAGAAAACCTCTGAGGGCTGCCCACAAATTCAGGAACAGCCATGACAGTGCCAGCGCCGTGGGAAAGAGCCACGTAACTTGTGGATGTCATTTTTGGGGAGTTGTGCTTTTGCATTATGGTGGGGGATGAGGCTGATGTACCAGCACATCTTTGGGGTGGTGTGGAAGGGACTCATCCCTTCAGACATGGCCTGGGGACATGGGCACACAGTTCCTGTCCCCAGACCCAGACAGGTGCCTGGACTGGAGCAGTGGGAGGCACAGAGGCCCAGCCACAGCCTACAAGAGAGCAGGAGAGGCACTTTAGGCAGAGGCTCGGGATGGCTGCCCCCAGAATCCCCTGTCCATGGATCCAGCATGGAGCTCCCAGCATCCCTGCCCAGGGACCCAGGATGGAGCTCCCAGGATTCCAGCTCATAGATCAGCCATGGAGCTCCCAGGATTCCAGCTCATAGATCAGCCATGGAGCTCCCAGGATTCCAGCTCATAGATCAACCATGGAGCTCCCAGGACCCCTGCCCATAGATCCAGCATGGAACTCCCAGGATCCCAGCCCATGGATCCAGTCCCCTCCATGGCAGCTGCTCAGCCTCACCACAGGCACAGGCCGGGGCACTCTGGGCCGTGCCCAGACTCCTCACACCAGCACCCTCCTAATGATGAGCAAAGGAAAAGAGGACCAGAGCAGCCACCCTGGGCTGAAATATCAAAGACCAAAAGTGTTTTGAACCTGATCCAGGCTGGCAAAGCCTCGAAAGTGGCCAGAAAAGCAAGTCCAGACCTTGATCCTGCCATTTCAAGTGTGAGAGTTCCTGGCAGAGCAGGCTGGTGGGAGAAGGGGTAGCGGAGCTGTGCTTGCTCAGCAGCACTCTCGTCTGAAGGGGAAGCTCAGCTCAGACCTGGGAATTGGCAAAACCCACCCCATGCTGGGGAATGCTGGGGATTAGGGAATAACTGGGGCTGCACAGCCAGGGATGGGAGCAGAGAGGCTGTGGGATGTGTCTGAGTGCGTGCTCTCCCAGGTAGGGAGGGTTTGGGATTGTTTGCTTTGTCCGGGTACAAAAGGCAGAGCCTCTGTGCCCACTGCAGAGTTCAAGCAGGCCCTCCCTTTCCCAGGATCCAGCAATATTATCCAGCTGCTAAAGCTCGTGGAAGCGCTGAACTCTCCTTTCAAGCTCCTAAATAAATCAGAGCGGAGGGCAGGCGGCTGCGGAGGGGCTGCTGCCTCCTCGTCCTGCCAGATTGCTGCCTGTGCACAGACCAAAGCCATCTTCCAGCCGCTGATTTCACATTCCAAGGGAGCAGATTAATGCCTGCAAACTTCTCAGTGGAAGCATTCAAACGCTAATTGGTAGTTGCAAGTAATTAAAGTAATTTACTCAGATTATAAAGAAATTTCTTAACAGTGATTAAGCAACTCTGGGACGTGTGTAGTTGTTTGTAATCACTCCCCCAAGGGGATTAAAGCTCTTGGCTGTGTGTAATATGTCTTGTAACACCCTATGGGTCCTGTTGGCTCATGATAGCAAAGAACAGCTTGTTGGAAGAGATATAAATCAGGCCTGTGTGCACATAAAGTACCTCACATCGGGAACAGCTCTCCTTCACGCTCCAAGCCTGGGAGCACAACTCTGCAGCGAGGGCAGACATCCCACAAACCGGGCTTTGCTCCACAGGCAGGGGCTGTGGCATCAGTCACAGACACCACCGAGGGGAGAGGCAGGAGCAAGGGCTGTGGGGGAGAACGAGCTGCAGCGTGGGGACAGCTCGAGGCACGGCTGTGCCCATCTCTGCTCACTGGTTTCCATTCGCTGGCCCATACAGATGGATGGAATCCACTAAAAAATACTAAATGGATCCACTCACCCCATTGATTTAGTGCTCCAAAAGTAATGGAGGAAAGCTGCCAGCTCTCTGTGAAGTTGATACCTAACAGATTACACTAAACCAGAGCTAATCAGCAGATTATCACTCTGATTGTTCCATGTCCTTGTTATCCCGGCCAAGCCTCCAGACCTTGCCCAAGCCTGTATTTAGGCTCAGGGAGGCAATTCCCTCATGGAGAGCGGGGAGGAGGGAGCCTGCATTGCTCATCTGTGACATAAGGATTTTTCTTGCTTGCATTTCACTTTTATTGCATGGCTGCAGTGAAATATTCCTGTCCTAGTCCCAAAACGTGCTGGGCTCAGAGTCCTGGCACAGAGGAACACCTGGAGCTGGTGCCCTTCCCACCACTGAGAAGCTCCTTTCCTGTAAGAAGGGATCTCACAGCCAGGCCCCTCTGCCCTGCCTGGAGCAGATTCCCTTCAGCTGTTCATCCCGTATGATGCTTTTAGCACATGAGTCCAGGGAGCAAGGCAATTCCCAGGAAAACATTCTCTGTGTGTTGCAGCCTCCTCTCACACCCGATGCCTGCGGTCTCACCATCCTGCAGCACCACCAGAATTTGTTTTTATGTTTTATTTATTTATAGGGTTTTTCTCCATGCTGGGAGTACAGAACTGTAAATCTTCCATGAGTGCTGGCTGCAGCAGGATGCCAGTTTACCTGGGCACACAAACACTGAGCAAACTGAGAGCTCATCTCCACAATGACTCTGGCACAGAGCTTTGGTGTTTGCTTTCTGCACATTTTTGGCCAAACAAAGACAATTGTTCAATTAATTTTTTTATTTATTTTTTCTCTCTAAAGGCAGCACAGGAAGGATGGAACAAGCTTTGTTTGCCTGCCTGGAGGAAGGCATTGTTCCATCACGAAGCCACCACAACCCTCCGTGGCCCCATGGGGTGACCCTGGGTGTCACCAGGGCGCTGCGCTGCTCGGGACAAGCTTTCCACACTCACATATAAATAGATGCTTTATTTCTGTGTTCTGTTTACTGTGCGTAGAAATCTGATTTTCCCTAATGGTCCTTTATAAATAGTTTCCACCCACCCCCTGCTTGAAAGCTTCTCTGACTCACATTGGAAATTAGGTTCTTCCCCTCCTCGCTATTGAGAACAATTATAGCTCTTTGTTCCGAGGGAATTAAGAAGCACGAGGGCTGAATCCAGCCACATGAAAATTGTCACTCTCCTTTGTTTTCCGCCTGTAATAATTATCCTGCCAACTGCTCACTGCCATCCTCAAGCCCCGGGTGCCTCGCTGAGCACCCTCCACCCTCCAGCCCAGCCTGCCCCGGCTTTGTGCTGATTCAGGTTTTAGTGGCTGCTCTTGGGCACGTCATTCATTTACCTTTTCCTTCCATTTCCCAGTGGAATGGCATTCCCGGGGAGAAAGAGGCCTCCAGACAGGCAGGGCAGGCTCGTGAGGGGACAAAAAGGGAGCAGTCTGTCCTTAGGCAAGACCCCGGGTGTTGGTTGTTGGTCAAAAAAGGCTGCAACACCTTTCCCAAGGGTTCCCAGGTTTGGGCCACCCCCAGGTGAAGCCAAGTGCCCTGGCAGGGGTGACACAGCCCCTGCTCTGGTGGGGATTTCCCTAGAGCATAGCATAAACCCCCATCCCAGATGGATGGATGGATGGACAGACAGATGGATGGATGGATGTGCAGTCGTGCAGATGTGGCATTTTGGGACATGGGTTAGTGGTGGCCTTGGTATTGCTGGGGAAACAATGCTCTTAGGGGGAGGGCTTTTCCAACCTTTATCATTCACAGAGTCCACGATTCCATGAAAAAGAGAGCAGGGGCAGGCAGCCAGAAGGATTGACAGAGAGATAAATGCTTTCCTCTTCCCACAAATCTTCTCCAGTGTGAAAACCCCTGTTTAAAAGAACACAACCAAACCCTGCCCAAATTTTTTAAAGGATCTAAAATGGCTCTCCATTGACCCCTCCAGCCACACACTCATTTTTCATTAAACTGTTCCTGGAATCTTATAAGCAGTGAGAGAGAACAAGCAGACAAAAGAGTGAAAACAACTCAGAGGGCCCTGGGGCTGTAATAACTGAGACAGAAACATTTCAAATTATACCTTGGGTCAAAATGATTTGAGATTGATCAGAAACAAAAATTACCCCTGAGCTCCAGTTGATTGTCTGTGCCTGGGGTTCATCCGGAGGCTGCGTTTCTCCAGCATTCCCATTTTTCCTGGGAGTGGGGATACCTTGACCTGCGTATTTATGCAGCAGAGGAGAAAGGAAGGAGCCTTTGAACCCTCAGCACCCACCAGTTGAAGCGGTGTCCTGGATAAACTCATCCCAAATTGTTTCCTCCCTCCACCCCGGGAGATCCTTGTTTTGCCATTATCAATACTGACAAGACCAGACTGTTCAGTAGCTGCGATTTGGGAAACAAAAGCTGTCCGCTGGGAAGTGCTCCTGGCTCTCCAGAGCTTTGTCACTTCCACTAGAAATGGGCACGTGCAGGTCCCTGTGCCCTGGGGACAAACTGGGACATCCCATCCAAGGGCTGCAGCACAGGCACACCCGGGAGTGCTAACTTTAGGCACTAGCTAAAACAAATGTAAAATAAAATTTATATTTATATTTATATTTATAT
>VZTB01010981.1:357435-373050 GCA_013397245.1 Thryothorus ludovicianus
CTTCCCTTCCCTTCCCTTCCCTTCCCTTCCCTTCCCTTCTCCCTTCTCTTCATCCTGGTTCTAGACCAGACCTGTGCCCCTCCTCAGCTCCTTCCTGGCATTCCCCCATCACCCTCCAGCTCTTCTGACATCTCTGCTCCCTCTTTGTCCCCCTTGCCGAGGCCTGACAAGCTGTGGCTGTTGGAAAGCAGCAGGGGCTCCGGAAAAATGCACATGTGGGGTGCAGGAGAGGGAAGCAGGGGTGGGGAAGGCATCAGAGCACTTGCAGAGATGTCTCCCCTGCTGGAATCCATTTATTTTCCCAGTCCCTGCTGGGATGTGCCAGGCTCTGGGAGCACCCACTCCATCACAGGTGGTGCTCTGAAGCTCTGCAGCCCTGGGGTCTCTGTCTTGTCCCTCTTGCCTTGAGTCCCAGTGATGGACACCCTGAAAAAATCCCCATCAGACCCCTCGGCTCCCCCCCAGAGAGTTTAAAAAGTGTCAACAGAGCAATTTCCTGCTGCTTGCAGAGAGCAAACCCAAGTGAAAGCAGAGCAGAGGGAATGTAGGAGAAACTGGGCTAAGCTGTGCTTTCGGGAGCAGCCGGGTTTACATTCGATGCTGTTTTCCTGGCAGCCATCCCGGAGCCTCTGCTGTGCCAGGGCTGCTGGGGAGGGGAAGCCAGGGGTCACGGGGGAGCTGGGGGGGCTCTGGGGAATCACTGCTCCCTTTCCCTGCTGGGATAGAACTGGGTTAATGGGACAAGTGTTTTCAGGGCTGACTGGCCAAGCTGGTGCTGCTGCTGGTGCTTAACCTGCAGGCCGTATAAACCTCCCAGAAATGAGACTTTCTTCCAAGCACTCATCTTTATCCTCTCATTTTCCAGCCCTGTGCTGGCAGTGGGGCACCCACCCAGCCGGGCACCCACACATATCCCTCCTTTTTCCTTCAATTTTCTGGGTCACAGCAGCTCAGTGTAAGGACAAATGACAGTCCCAGATGGACTCTGTGTCTCTCCCAGCCTGGGAGCAGTTGGCTCACAGAGTGCCTCTGTCCCCCTGCCCCCTGAGCCAACCTTAGCTTTGGGGGGATTGCTTGGCTCCTGCATTGCTCCAGGCACTGCAGTGCCAGCCCCAGTGCTCCCAGTAGCTCCTGCAGGTGAGGCTGCAGCTCCCTGGCATACATGGAAACACTTAACTCCATTACCCAGGCACTTCCACGCTCACTGGGCTGCAGCTGAAGCAGAGCAGCTTCAGCAGGGAAGCACCGAAGGCAACTTCTTGTCAGTGTGATTTGAAGTGACACTTCCCTTCCTTCCCGGCAGCTCTGAGAGACCTCCCGCTCTCCACAGCTCTGCTTTGGTCCTCGGGTTTTATCTCCCGAAATTCCCTCGTGCAGCAGCGCTGGTGGGTGTGATTCAGCCTGCTCTCAGCTCGAGTGGCCTCACTGTGACAGGCAAAGAAAAAAAACCAGCAAGGAAAAGAGGACACAGCGATCCCTGTCAGCAGTGACATGTGGCTGTCTCTGCAAGTGGCTGATGTCATCTATCCCCCTTCCCAAGAAAGTCTCTCCCTGGGCAGGACAGCACGGCACAGCCTGTCCCATGGAGCACAGGGATCAGAGGGGCTCTGTCACTGTCCCCCACCCCGTGCCCAGCCCTCAGTGCAGGGGGGGAAGTGCCCCATCCCCAGCACTGCTGAGGGTCTCCTCAGGGACCACGTCCTGCACCTGCAATTTCTTGGCTTGTGCAACCTGCACTCCAGGAATGTTTACATGAATTCCTATTGGAATCTGCATTCCAGCACGGACTGAAGCTTTGCCTTGCACCCAAAGCCTTTGGTTTCCTTTTCCTTTCTCTTTTCCCTTCCTTTTCCCCCCTTGTTGAGCTCCATCCCAGTGTCTCCAGCCTGGGGCTGGCAGGCACGAGGTGCAGCAGGAGGGAGGTGACAGGAACCTGCGTCAGGCTGGGAACAGCCACTGGTTCCTGGGCTGAGCTGGGATGGGAGCTGGATCCCAGTTATTGATTGCAGGGATGCCGGGGATTTTGAGACAGGCTGGATTGAGTAATGGGCTGTAATTTGGTCCAGGTTTTGCAAATACATTGATGAATATCCAAAAAGGAAAAAAGAACACCAGCTCTGTGGAGATTCCTGGGTGGAGGCAGAGCAGGGCTGTGTCTCCATGAGCTCCTGGGTTGCTTTTTCCTGGGGCAGCTCCTCACAGCATCCATCAGCTCAGCAAATCCCAGCTGGATCCTCTGCAGGGGCTTTGGGAAGGGCTCAGGGATGGGAGCTTTTTGCACCTCTCATCAGCCAACTGGCACATAATTGCTTCCCACCACTGCTTCCCAGCCTCCCTGGCTTCCCTGGAGCAAGGTTTGGGGTTTCATCCTGATGCACCAATGCACACTTCTTTCCCTTCCTAAAAGCAGGTTCCAAAGACAGAGCCCAGGCTGGCCCCAAGCATCCCCAACACACTCATCTTCCTCTCCCTTTGCACTTTCTCTGTGCTTTTCCCCTCTTCTGCATCCTCTGGGATCTCTATATCCAGAAAAAAAGGAAGATCACAGGCAGAGAGGCAGCGCTGGGTTGGTTTGGGGTGATGGGTTGGGCACCCCAGCAAGGCTGGGGGACAGGGGGACAAGGAACATCACTGAGGGACCCCACTCTGGAGCTGGGGGGGGCTCCTGGCTGCGTGCTGGGGGAGGGAGGGTTTCAAAGGAACTCATCCCAAGGCCACATCTGCTGCATGTGTTTAAAACAACTCATTAAAGTTCCTGAAAGGCCTAAAAAATGAGTAATTCTCTAAATGAGGGAGGCTATAATAGCCTCTAACAAGCTGTAATCGGAGGCTGGTGAGCACCTCCGGAGCTCGTGGGCTGGGGGGGCCCCCCCGCCCCCAAAAACACGGGGATGGAACACGAGACCACGGGGGTGGATATGGGCACAGGCAGGGAGGGTGCCCGGTAGGAAAACGTGGGGAGAGGGGAAATAACAGCCAGGAACAAACAGCTTTCAAGGAAAACAGCAAAGACTCCAGGAGATGTATGGGAGGAACTGGGCTCTGTAGTGGGGGAACCACATCACCCCCTAGGGCTGGGTGTTTCCTGCTCTTCTGGGCAGAGAAACCACATCACCCCCTAGGGCTGGGTTTTTCCTGCTCTTCTGGGCAGAGGAGGAGGCCTTCTCCTTTCCTTCCAGCAGAAAATACCAAAGCACAGGAGTCCAACAGGGAGGAGGAGGAGGTAAAATAGCCCAGGGAAACCTTGGGGAGCTTGTGCACACTCCCCACAGCTCCAGGGCAGTTGGGATGGTGGGAGCTCCTCATCCCCCCCTGTTCCTCCACTGGGAGATCCCATGGCCAGGACAGAGTTCATCCCGAGGTGCCAAGGGGGACACTGCTCTGTGGGGTGCTGCAGTTTTCTTCTAGCTGGATCTGATGCTTTTAAAATTGTCAGAATTGCTTTTCCTTCTCCACCAACTCCACCTCAGCACACGCCGCTCCTTCCCCGAACAGCTCCTGCTGCCGCAGCATCGGCATCGGCTGGGGATGGAGCCACCAGCCTGCACCAGGCCTGGGCTGTCTTCCCACTGCCAGCGAGCAGATGACATTTCCCTGGGCTCCCAAAGAACTGGAGCACATTGGAAATGCAGGATTCAAGATGTTCAGCTCTTGTGAACAGCTCACGCTTCTATACTGGGAGATGATGCACCAGGCTCCTGGCACAGCTCCGGGCTCTGACTTCATGGAGGGACATCACTCATGGAGCTGTGCCTCAGCCCCAGCCATGGCCCACCCACTCCTCTGGGGCTGCTGTGTCCTTGGGGTGAGGATATTCCCAGTGGGAAGGGGATTTGGGATGGGAATTGGGGGGTCTGGTGCAGCTTCTGCCTGCCCAGAGCTGATGACCCCCATGTGAAGGAGGAGCCAGTGGGATGCTCAGAAGGAGATGCAAAGGACAGTCAGAACTGTGTTCCTGGCAGGTCTGGACACATTTCACATGTTCTTCTTTGTTTCTTAAAGCTCCATACCCTGGAACAGCAGGTCCAAAATGAAGGTTTAGTTGAAAAACAACCTCGTGGCCACAGGGAAAGAAAACACCAGGGAAAGAAACAGGAGCAAGGTGTCCCCAGAGCACCATGGGGGCAGAGCCCCATCGGCCTTGCTCCATCTCCTTAGGATTTCTCTCAAACTGTTTTTGTCTGGGCCTTGGCTTTCCAACCTCTCAGGTTGTCATTGGGGTGTTATTAAACAAAATCATTTAACTGAACCTGGGGCGTCCCTGCTCCCTTGGGAGTGTTATGCAGGCTGGGCCCCTCTGGATTTCCTCTGCCTGAGATCACCTATGGCTGAAATAGGGCCCCTGGGTGATCAGATGTGTCCCAGCAGACTTCAGGGCTGCTGAGGTTGTGACCATCTCCAAGAGCTGCTGCAATGCTCTCTCCTCCCTCTGGAGCAGGCACTGTGCTTGGATGTGATCCTTGAAAGCCTCCATTCTGGAGGCACGGTGGGACACAGGCTGATGTCACTGCTGCTGTCAGGGTGGGGGGTTTATTTATCCAATTGTCATGATTAAATTCCAGTCAGTCATTCAGGTGTCCTGTCCAAGAGGAAGGTCAGGGAGAGAGGAAAAGAAATGTGAGACAAACAAGAGAAGCTGGGAGATGCACAGATCTGGCCTGTCTGTGTGGGCACTGCTCCTGGGCAAGGAATGGGATTGTGCACGTGCAGGAGAGAACACGTGTGTGCTGTCCAGACCACAAACAACACAGAAAAAGCACGGGGACAGGAGCCTCTGGGTCCCTCCAGGGCTGGCACACACAGATGACATTCCTGCACCCCTGGGACATCATCCCTGTACAGCTGGGACAGCACCTGGCNGGAGGAAGGAAGGAAGGAAGGAAGGAAGGAAGGAAGGAAGGATTTCTTTGCCCTTCCCTTGCATTAGTGCTACCCCAGGAGGTGTGAACAGGGCTGGGGTATAATGTATAATAAGGAGGTGATGCCCTGGATCTGGAAATGTGGGGAGCACTGGTGTGCAGACACCCTGGAGGGCTCACAGCCTATCCATGAGATTTTGATCTTGGTATTCTCAAGCCTTCAGGCTCCAATGCTAACTGGAGCCTTGGACCACCTCTTCTCCACCCAGAGGCAAGTTTCTCTGGAAACCATGGAACAGGGGAAAATCCTCCCACCTCCCAGCTGCCCGTATGGCTCATGGCTCCAGAGCTGCCTTCCTCCCCCTCTCACACCTCCCTCCATTTCTGCAAGGCCCTGGGAGATGTTAGATCATTTTTCCAGCTCCTCCAGGTGTCCATAAAATTAGCTGCAGATTCCTCCTTGGAAAGGGGAGCAGCAGTGACGAGGAAACCTGAATCCACAGTTGTGCCCCATCACCATGGTTTTCCTGGGGAAGAGGAGCAGCTCTGTGGATGGCAGGAGCACCCAGGGCTGTGCCAGGGTTCTCTCCAGCTGGAAGCCCTGCGGATGGGAAACAGCTCCCACCTTCACCCATGAACACCCAGTAGCAGTGTCCCCATTTGGCTCTTGCTCCCATTTCACTGGAAGCCACCATTCTTTGGGGAGTGTGGGGAGAAGTGAGGATGGAGAAACCTTTCAGCCCTGAGGCCAGAGGTGCAGTGCTGGCCCCGAGGGCCCCTGGCAGAGCCTGTGCCCTGCAGGATGTCCCTGTCCCTGCAGGGAGGATTCGGGGCGGCTGTGCCGGCTCTATGCATGTGGAGCGTGAAGCCGTCAGAGAGAGCAAACAGCTCCATCAGGCACAGGGAGAGGGATGGTTTGAGGATGAGGTGGTGGCCAGCAGCAGGTCTGCCCTGGATCTTCATCATGTCTGGAATGTCAGAAATCTGCTGGCTGGGGGAGAGGGATGGGGCTGGGGCAGGTGGAGATGCTGGGGTGCAGAAGGAAGGGGGTGCAGAAGCCAGAGCCAATTCCTTCTCTTCTTCTGTTTCCTTTTTGTGCAGGCAGGAATGATCTCATGTTTTGTCTAATCTAAATTCTGTCAAGCAAGCAGGGAGCAGAAAAAAAGAGACGGAAAGCGAGCAAGGGAAAGCTGCACAGTTAATAAAAATCTGCCAGACACATGTTCCCTGAGTCCAGGGAGGGGAGGGGGAGCTGGGATGCACAGAGCCTTGGGAGAGAACGGGAAGGAGGGCTGGGGTCTGTGAACCCCTTGTGCTGAGATTCATCCTGTCACAACCTGGTGGGAACTTTTCAGCAAAGGCACGGCCACCCTGGGGCTCCCTGTCACAACCTGGCTGGGCTCACTGGTGGCTGCCACTTGGGTTGGTGGCCACAGGCCCCTGTGTCCCTTTTCCTGTGTCTCCAATGCCTCCCAAGGTCATTAGGAAGGAAGGAATGCCAAACACACCAGCAGCTTCCCTTCCTTCCTTCACATGGCACGTTTGCTCTGCGCTGTCTCACTCACTAAATCACACGGAGCGGGACAGACGCTCCCTCGGACGTGCGTGTGGAGGGAGCCTGAGGGAAGGCTCAGAAAAGCCTTTGCTTTTCATTCTCAGCCTCCAAAAAGCTTTTCTCACCTGATAGATTTCACTGACTTTTGTTTTCCTTCGCACAGCATCCGCACGTGGAGGAGCGCGGGGCTGTGGGAGGCACGGCCGGGAGGAGCAGCGTGGCCCGGGGGCACGGCTGGAGCCACCGACGCTGTCACAAGGGGTGGCTTTGCTTTGAAATGTGGCTTTTCTCAGCCAGAGCTCTTCCTCTCCTGGCGACAGAGATGTTTGTGGCAGCAAAAAGGGGGAGGTGTTACGGGGGGTAGGAAGGGGAGGCTGGAGGTGGGAGCTGCCCAGCTTGTCCCCGCTGCTGGCTCGTGGTGGCAAATGCTTGTCACATCGTCTTTGTGTCACATCCACAGCCAGCTGCCAGCGTGACAGCTTCCCAGGGGAGAGGAGTCCTTGCCAGTGCCCCTGTCAGAGTCCCTGCCAGTGTCCATGCCAGTGTCCCTGTCAGAGCCCCTGCCAGTGTCCCTGCCTGCAGGACACAGGTTGTCTTTGGCACGGCGTGTTCTGCTTCATCTGTGTTGCCTCATCATGGAGCTGGGTGGCTCCAGTGTCCCCCAAAGAAAGCAGGATCACCAGCAGGAGCGTTCAAAGGTGACCTCTCCACTGGTTCCTCCAGGAGATCACGGGGTGGGAGCTGCTCCCAGGTGTGCTGGTACCCTGCTGCTGGTTGGCACCAGCTTTGCTTGGCACCTCCTGCAGGTGCCGATCCCAGATGTGTCCAGGGATGCTCTGTGTCCCCCGGGGATGTCCCTCCATCCTCCCCACAGCGACAGGGCCCCAGGAGGGGCTGTGAGGGGCGGGGTGTGGGTGGCCTGAGGAGAACCGTTCAGTCCCACGCAGCACGGGGGGAGCGGAGATGGAGACCAGGGAGTGCAAGGGAAGAGCTCTGAGCTCTGATCGAGGTCTCCAAATGAGGATCCTGAAATACATTCCCCAGCCACAGAAACCACACTGGAAAATTGGCTTCGGGTTCCATGCTGCCAGCGATGGAGAGGGGGCTCGGCAGAGCCCAGATGGGGCCTCTTGGTGTCGATTAACAAAACAAACAAACAGCGTTGCCCTAATGAGCTCCGGCTCCGAGGGGAGGAGGGGACTGGGACCGGCTGCCACCGCTGCCATTTACGCTGGCTTTGGGCGCCTGGCCCCACAGTCAGGCAATGCCCGTGGCTCTTCCCAGGATGGCATTCCCCGATCCCACAGCGTGGTCTGCAGGCACCGGGGGATGCCATCGGCATCTTCCTGCGTGTCCCCGCATGGTTTGGCCTCTCACATTCCTATTGTTTTACCGCAGGACAAAGTGTTCAAACCCTGTGTTCCTCCGGGATGGATCTTTCACAGCACATTTCCAAGAGGGGACATGGATTTTGTCCCGTGCAGGCACTGGGGCCCTGGATGGCTCTGCCCAGGGTGTCCCCCCCAGGGGAGAGCTCTGTGCTACCCTGCTCCCAGACCTGCCCTTCCACCCCAGAGCCAGGCAGGAATCACACCAGCACTGGGCTGCTTGTAATAAAATCCCAGTGCTTGTAAAACCCCTTTCAAGTGAGACCCCAGATGGCATTTTCCCTGCTCCGCCTGCCCACAGCAGTGACGGAGCCAGACCTGTGGTAACCGAGCTGGGGCTCCACTCCAGGGGCTTTTCCCCACTCCCTCTTCACCTTCTTCCCATCAAAGCTCCCAGCTGACTGCTGGTGCTGGGAGAGACCCTCCCCAGCAGGGACCCTCTGCTCCTGCCGTGGGGAGCAGGCAGGGAGCACAAACCACCCTGGTCCTCAGCACCTCTCCAAGTCCTCAGTGCTGTCAAAGTCCCTTCCAACCCAAAACATTTTGTGATTCCATGTTTCCATGATTCTCCTCACCAACAGGCTTTCACACGGCTTGTGTGCACCCAAGACCTGAACATGTCACACAAGAGGCACAAAAGATCGAGAGAGAGATGGGTGCTGGTGCCAAGGTTCAGCTCATTTTCCATCATACTTATTTACAGCACCCTGGGTGTATCCCTGGATCGCACTCATGCTCCTGGTTTTCCTGCTCTTGTCCTGGAACTCAAGGTGGTTCCAGGGGCCTGGTGTGCTGGGGCAGTAATGAAACCCGTCTGGGAGCGATCGCTTCTTTATCTCCCCACTCCGTGTTCCTGAGGACCACATTTTTTAATTTGTGTTGGATAAACAATATGGGATTGTGTACGCAAAGAAGCTCTAATTATCCCCTCGGGTTGTGTTTCCTTAAAGGAAATGAACTGGGCATGGTGTTCCCTCTGGAGAGGTGCACTGGAGCAATCACTTCCAGATTTCTCCCAGTGCCAGGAGAATCCTCAGCTCCAGCAGCCCCCAGGAGAGCAGAAGGTGCTGTGTGCTCTCCTGGGGGCTGCCTCCATGGACACAGGGGGCCTTCCTGCAGGAATAAACTCATAAATAAATCGTGGGGGCCTCCAGCACAGCAGGGGCCTTTCAGTCTGGGAAGAAGACCAGAGCCTTGGGAAGGAAACCAGAGCCTTGGGAAGGAGTTTGGAACCTTGTGCAGCAGGGGAGTGGATCAGGCACTCAGAGCTGCCCTCCCCAACAGCCTGGGACACCCCTGGCTTTGCTCCCCTGTCCTGCAGGCTCGATCTCTCCACCCAGCTCTGCTCCATGTCACAGAATCCTGGAGTGGTTTGGGTTGGAAGGGAGCTTAAAGATCACCCAGTTGAACCTCTTGCCATGGGCAGGGACATTTTCCACTATCCCAGTGTGCTCCAAGCCCTGTCCAACCTGGCCTTGACAGTGCCAGGGATAAGGCAGCTACAGCTCTTCTGGGAATCCTGTACTCGGGTTTCACAATCCTCACTGGGTGAATTCCTTCAGAGAAGGATTCCTTCCCAATATCCCACCTACCTCTGCCCTCTGACAGCAGGAAATCATTCCCCCTTGTCCTGTCCCTGCAGGCCCTTTTCCAAAGTACCTCTCCAGCTCTCCTGGTGCTCTTGCTGCTGTGGAAGTGCCACCTCATGTCCCCACAGAGCCCAGGTTCTCTGGGCAACTCCTGAAGTCACAGCTGCTCCAAGATAACCCAAAGGCCTCATCTGCCCATATGAGGGAGCTGATCCATGAATCCCTGGTATTTATCCCGCTCCACGACACTCACCAATCTCTATTTACACTGCTGACAGCAGCTCTGGGCTATTTTTAGGCTTTACTGCTGATTGTATCATCAATGTTCTGGGCAGTTAACTGAGCAGCAGGGGAGTAAATTCCAGGGGCTTCACCCCTCCGGGGACCTGACATCCAGCCCAGCTTGTGGAGAGTGGGATCCAAGGTGGATCCTCCTCTCATCCAGTGGCCTCCACGGATCATCTCTTAACTGTGCTGATGGGCAGCTGGGGATGGCACCAGTGCCCAGGCAGGACTCTGAGCTCCCTGAGCTTCCCGAGCCCACTGCCCTTCCCAAGAGTTGTCTTTTATCTCCAGTTGCTCCATTGACATCAGCAGGGCCAGGCAGAGCCAGAGCTGGGGTTCTGTGAGGGACACAGGGGGTCCAGGGGTTGGAATGAGCCAAAATTGGGTGGGGTGGACACAGAGTTTTTGTGGGGAGAAAATCTCAGAGTTTCGGGGGTTTGTGCAGGAGTTGAGTGGAAGGACAGACTGCCTGGCAGTGCTTTGAGATCCCTCCTGTGTGTGGAAGATGAGGTGGACCACACATGGATCCAGAGCAGATGGGTGTGGATGAGAAGAGGGGGGATGTTGGCCCCTCGCTGTCCCCAGCCCCCCAAACCCTCTCCTTTGTCAGCAAACTGCAGTGAGGGGCCACGGCTGTCCCAGTGTAACCCAAACCCATTCCCGGGGCTCCCTCGCTGGGAACCGGCTCTGCCGAAGGATTTAAATTCAATTTGTTTTATTGAAGTTTCTTTATTTTCCCCCAACCAATGCATCAAACTCTCACTTTACTGAGATCAGCTGCTCTCGGCCTTCCCTGACGCCCCCCCCTCCATTCTGCTCCCCCTCCTTCGCCCCCCACATCCCAGTGTCTGGATGAGCCTCTAATTCTTTCTCCTCTTTCAAGCCCACCAACGCTTCCTGCGGTATGAGCCATAGAAATGCCATGAATTTCCTTTGTGTTCCTGCATGAAAAAGGCGGAGGGGGGAAGGAGGAAAAGCACAGCGCGTGGCAGCGCTCGGGCTGACAATAATCTCTGCGGTTTTTCTCCCAGCCCCAAGTTTATCCCTGTGCAATTCAGCGTAGGAAAGCTAATAACGATGTGTCAGGAAGAGCTGATGGATATTTGCAGAGTTGAGCAGCGGGGCCAGCGCTGCTCCTGCTCTCCCACCCAGGGCTTAGTCAGGGCTGAAGACTCCGTCCCTTTCATACTTTTTAATATTTGTGATTTATAGGGGCGGTGTCTTTTATTTTTGAGGTTTTCTTCGCTCCCCCTTCTGCCCACCACCTCCAAAAACCCCAGATCCCTGCCTTGATTGCCCCTTGGCAGCTCCATCCTGCTGGAGTCTGCACGGGGACAGAGCCCAGCACTCAGCCCAGTGGCACCAGGATGTCTCACCTGGCCCCAGCCCAGTGCTGGGGCTGCACCCATTCCCAGCTCCATTGGCCCAACATCAGACAATGGGCAGTGCCCAGGAAAGCCAGGCCCCATTTTTCTGCTGCTCCTGCGTTCCTGAGCATGGCTGGGCTCTGGGATGGAGCACAGCCCTACCTGGATGTGTTGCTCTGTGGATCTGTCGGTGGTGGGACCCAGCTGTGGGAAGGGTGGAGAGGTGTGTGGTTGGACATTCCCATTTTCCCTCATTCACATGCAGGTCCCTGTGCAGGAGGGGCCCAGCCTGGGGCATTCAGTGTCCCCAGGCATGAGGACATCACTTCCCTTGGAGGTAGAAAGACCTGCAAGTCCCCCAAGGAGGGACAGGGATGCTCTGTCCTTCCAGAGGGACAAATTTCCAGGGGTATGAACTGTCTAGAGGAGATAACCCACGAGCTGCCCTTGTCCCAGACCTCCCTTCCCTTGACAACTCTCCACAGAGGATGGGACATTCCTCCTGCTGGGGACAGGGAGGGTGCTGGGGCTGAGCTCTCCTTGTTCCATGCCCTACAGGCATTCCCAAAGCTGCACTGGGAAAGCCAGGCTGGCTCACCAGATTTCAAGAGCTGCTTCCAGTTTCTAATATTTTAAAGGATTTGTCTACAACATTTATTTATTTGGGTTCTTTAAATCAGTGGAGGGAATTGCCTGAGGCTCACAAGAGTTCCCAGAGCTGCTGGCTGGCATCAGACAAGGGTGAGGGGAAACACAAACCTATTAGAGCAGAAGAAAATAAAAAAGACAAAGGATTAAATTGCTGCTTTCACTACCTGCGACCTCTGAGTCACAAATAACAGGGACAAGGTAATGAAATCTTTGGACTGGGAGCAGCATCTTCTGCTGCTCCAGGATTTTGGCTGCACCACCGGCAGCTTAGGCCTTACACCTCACAGATGGCTTGTTCTGGGGAGATTCCCAAGTTACATCTTCCATCTCTGCCTTTTCATACAAAATGGGACCATCTGTCTCTTCCTCCTCCCATTTTCCCTCTCTGTGCTCACTGCACATCCAGGGCCCTTCTTCCCCAGGGTCTTCCTTGGGCACGATTGGGCTCTGACCTCTCCCAGCTCCTGCTGGACACGGTGACCTCTGAGCTCTCCCCACCTTTGCAGGGGTTGGAGTAATTCCTAAATTATCACTCATGAGAAATATCTCACATTAAGTGTACAAACCCTGCAGGGTTGTGCTGGTTGGTCCCTGCTGGGACCTCCCGTGTCACACCGACTGCACACACTGCACCTGGCTGCTCATTTTGGGGGTTGCCATTACAAGGAACTTCTCTTTTCTCGTTTATTTGTCCCCAGGTTGCTGTGGCACATGTCCCTGGGTACTGGTTTGCTCAGTTCACACAGTCCCAAAGAGACTGGGAGGGACCACAGGGGAATCATCTGCTCCTTTTTGACTCAGGTGCTGAGGGCTGCACACACATCTCTGGACAGAATTCCACATTATCCATGGCCTGGCACAGCTGTGCACTAGTGCCTGAGAAGGTCCAAGGTGGGTCCCTGCCTTATCACACCTGCTTTATCACACCTGCATCCCTCCACGGGATCACGCTGTGTGGGATGTGTGCATTCCATGGGATCATCCCCTGTGGGATGGTGCATCCTGCCCGGGCTGTGGATGGAGCTGTGAGGTGAGGGAATAGGAAAAGTCACCAGTGGTGTGTGGTGCATGTTTTTATGGGGAAGGACTGAACGAGGGTGAGAAGGATGAGGGGGAAGGATTATCCTGAATCACCCCAGCCCTTCCCAGCTCAGCCCCCCATGGCAGCAGCTTCTCCCCTTGCCCTTCCCCAACCAAACCCTTTCGAGGTGAAAACCTGTTTACTTCCTCAGGGGAGAACCAACCATTTCCCCAGCTCTGGGCTCTTCTGCTTGATTATCCCACTGCCTGCACCCGCCACTCGCCGTGGAGAGTCCCCGCACTGGAGCTGCAGAAACAATTATGTTTTCATTACCAAAGCAAATTAAGGCGCTTGCTTAATCGAGTTTATTAAATACCAGTGAAGTCCCTGGGTAAATGGATGGCAAAGCAGCTTCCTGTGCTCGGCTCGGGGAGGAAACAGAAATGTAATCAAGGCGAGGGCTCGCAGGGCTGCGCTGAGCCGGGCTGGGCGGGCACCCGCACTGTTCCCGTGGGATGCGCCCGTTCCTGGAGAGTGCTGGCCCGGCTCAGGGACCCTTTCGGAGGTTTCTGCCCCTCGGGCCCCCTCCTGCCACAGGACACCCCGGAAAACTGAAGGGCTCAGCAGGAGAATCTTGTGGGCAGCTGCAGGGTAACCCCGTTTCTCCTCGGGATCAGCACTTTCCCTCCAGCTCCCATCGCAGCCTTTGGCGGGTTATTTTTAGCTCGCTTATTTCCCTCAGGCCAACTTTTCTGTAACATTTCATCCCTTTCTCCGTGTTTCTGGTTGTTATTTTCCTCCTTCAAGCCGCCTTCTCCTGCAGAGCTCCATCTGCCTTCTCCCCTCTCCAGCCCCTGCGGGGTGAGGGGCGAGAATTCGGAGCGGGGCTGGGGCCGGGCAGAGGCTGAGGCTGAGCCGAGCTGCCAGCAGGGAAGGGCTCCTGGGGCGGGATTTTGGGAAGCTCTCCCAACATCGCCAAAGGGACTGCGCCGGGGTCAGGCGGGAGGAGCTGGAAATCCCCTGGCAGTGCCCCAGAGAGCGGGTGCGCTCCGGAGAGCGGCTGCGCCCCGGCGGTTCTGCCAGGCGGCAGCAAGGAGGGGTGAGGGAGGCTCAAGGAACCCCAAATCTGCAGCTGATTCCCTGCATCCCTTGCCAGGAGTGGTCCTCAGCTATGACAAGGAGATTTGCCCCATGCCAAAACCTCCCGCGGGAGAGTGAAGGCTGTGGAGAGGAGCTTGAGAGGGCCTCGTGTGCCTTGGGGCTCACAGGTCCTTGTCAACAGGGTGGCACAGGTGCTGGGTGTCCTCCTGTGCTCCCCTGGCCTCTGTCTCAGGGCAGACTGGTGGCACTGAGACACCTTTTTGGGACCTCTCTCGTCCCCAAGTATTATTTGTCTTTGAACCTGCCTGTGCCAAACAGATGAATGGATTCTAACAGACCAAACCTGGCTTATTAAAGGAAAAGATAACCAAAATGTCAAGGCTGATTTGAAATGGAAAACAGGGTCTGGGAAAGAAAAAATAAAAAGTCTAGACTGTTTTCTCTTGAAGTGCATCAGGGGACCAGGCATGGCCTCTTCCCAGCTTCTTTGTCCTTCCTTCCTTTTCCTGCAAAGCGCTTCTGAAGTCTTCATTGCTTCTTGTGCGGGTCCGTCCCTCGACAGCGCAGCTCGGGCGGCAGCGGGGCCGGGGGAGGGGGGCTCTGACGGGGGTCCGTGCCCTGGGTTTGTGCTCAGAGCTGGGCAGAGGCTTGGGGATGCCCGTGCCATCCCCTCCTCCTCCCCAGGTGGGGAAAAGCGGATGAGCTGTGGAGCCGCAACCCCGGGGCCTCGGCCCCGTGCCCAGTGCCAGGGGGATCCCTCTGTCACATCCTTGCCATGGCCCCGCTGCCTTTGTCCCCCTCTTCGGGGGACAAACTTTCTTCTTCCACCCTCATTTCTCTTCTTTCTCTCAGCAGTGTGGGACCTCGGAGGACTCGGGGGCAGGTTTTGGATCTCTCCACTTGCTCTTCCAAGGGCTGTGACACCAGCGTCACCAGGCATTGAGAACACTGGGTATCACCCCCCAGTGCACATCTGAGCTCTGGGGACAGCTCCTAGCGCTGGGTTTGGGACATCTCGCAGTCCTGGCATCACCCCAGAGCCCAGCAGTGCCTCTGCTCCTCGCAGCCCCAGGAGGGGAGGGGGGTCGGTGCCTCCAGCTGCTCCCTGCTGGTTCCCATCCCCTCCTCCCCTGCCGACCCCACACCTGGGATACCCCACACCAAATCACCCCAGAGAGAAACCGAAGAGGTTGTGATGGCTTGGATTGAGCAGCACACCCAAGTTTATTCATAAACCAGGATATTCATATTTTATAACATGAAATCTCTGCTTGCTCTGTGAGGGCCTGGGAGCTCTGTGCCTTTCAAGCTCCTGAATAGCAAAATAAGGCTTGAAAGGGAACACTGCTGGGATATTTTCCATCATTTAAAGCAGGGGGTTTAATTCTTTCTGTTTCCATCTCCCTCTCCTTTCCCTTCCCTCCCTCTCTTCTCTTCCCTCAGTCTCCAGTGAGGATGTTCCAAGGAGGCCACCACCTTCAGGGCCGGGGTGAGCAGGGGGTCTCACTGAACGGTGGGGGGCTGGAAGGGGCATTTTCATGACTGAGAGCCACTCGTGACAGCTCCCTGCGCTTGGAAAGAGCAAAGATTTCAGGAGCCAGCGGTTCCCCATCAGTCACCGGCAGCCTGCGCGGACTGTCACCTCCAGGGCGCGGGGGGAGCTTTGAACCCCTCTGGCCGAGGGGAGCCCTGGGGTCCTTCTCCTGCGCAGCCTCGCTGTCCCTTCAGGTTCGGGAGATGGAAGTGGTGATGGAGAGTCCCGAGGGGACCGGGGGGTCGGGACCTGAGGTACCGGGGCG